>CM052884.1:61274661-61403931 GCA_028534135.1 Potos flavus | reverse complement strand
GAGGAAGAGGGGGAGGGAGAGGGGAGGGGACAGGCAGAAGGAGTGTGTGTGTGTGAGAGTGTGTGTGTGTGTGACATACAGACAGACTGATTTCTGGGACCCTAGAGACTTGATGAGTCATTGCATCTTTTTGTTGGCACCCAGGCATGTAGGACAAAGAGACTATTGTTTTTTCTTTAAGAACAAACTAGATGTAAGCCATTTCTCTAAAGTACTTGAAGGACCTTGGGTTCCTGTAAATAGCTTAAAAAAAAAAAGTACACCCGAAAGGTTTTGTTACTAAAACTCAGGCCCCAAGTTTGCATGTCAGTGGGAAAATGCCCCGATCCCAGGCCTGTTGTAGGTGGTTTTGCCCAGTGGTGACTGTGACCTCTGGGCCTGCTCGCCCCAGTCACAACTTTCGGCTGGAATTTTCCATATTCGTGCTCCTCAGTTGTTGCAAAAATTGTGAGGCAGGCAATGTGGAGAGAGCCATACTTTATATGAAGGAGACTTGGGGAGCACCAAAGGCCAGGTGCAGTTTTTCTGAGACTCAGTTTCTACCCAACTCCTTGAGCTGGCTTGCTTCATCCCCCCATCTCCATTCCCTCCCGCACCCTAGCCCACATCAGCTCCCCTCTTTACCCTGTTCCCCCCAGCCTTGCCCCCTTTGCCCACCTTCCACGCAGCCACCAGAGTGCCTGTGCCTTTCCTTCCCTGCTCAGAACCCTGCCTCGGCTCTCCCGTGTGTCGCAGGAGAAGCCCATCTCCTTGGCAGAGCATGCTGGGAGCTGTTGGCTCTTCTGATCTCTTCAGCCCGTGTTACCGCTGCGCCTGTGGGCAGACCCTGCTCGCACGCAGTCTTAACGAACACACCAGACTCCGTCCTGCCTGTGTGCTGTTGCAAATGCCGTGCCTTTGACTGGATTTAGTTCTTCAGATTTTAAGTCAGGTGTTATCTACCTCCTCTGTGAAATTCTCCGTATATACCCAGGCAAAAGTAGGTGCGCTCTCTTTTCTGCTCTCAGAATAATACAAATATATTCCTGCTGTATCGTCACATAATTCTGTAGCAGTTTGTGTGAATGTGTAGCAGTCTGTCTTACCCCGGGTTCATCAAGCATTTGCTTGCAGGCTGCTCTGGCATACCCCTGTCGCCTAACCGTGGTTCCGTACGAAATCAGGCCTTGGCTAAGTAAGAGCTTTACGGACACTCCTCATTTCGTCCTCCCTGGGGGTAGAGATTATCGTTCTCTCTGCTCTGTAGACTAGAAATTGAGGCTGAGAGAGCTTATGTGACTTGGTAAGACCACACAGTTAGGAAGTGGTAGACCTGGGCTTGTGGCGGGCCCTCTGCTAGGTGCTGTGGACATAATGTGCACTATGACATAATCTCCACCCTCAAGGAGCTTGTGGTTTGGCAGGTGGGACAGGTAAGTCAGAGTGATCCAGGGCTGAGGAGGACCAGGGTGCTTTGTTGGGGGGGGGCGTTGCCGGGGCGGTGTGCATACGCACTGTGACACCCCCAGCACCCAGCACTGTGTCGGATTATTTTCTCCTGTGGCCAGGACTCCGTATCTCTGTCACCCTTTGTCCCACTCCCCACGATCTCGTCCGTTCTGCCACAGCGCCTTCCTTTACATGGAGTGCGGAGTCTGTACTGCCTGCACCCTGGGCCACGCTGTCCGCACGAACTGCCCCAGCGTGTGAGGGCCATGCGGGAGCGTGTGAGGGCTTCTGGAGTACCAGGATTCTCTGGAGATTGCCTGCGCTCAGCTCATTTGTCATTGCCTAGGCTTCCTGGAGCGTTTCCATCCTAGGAAATTTTTTTTTGGCCTCAAGACAGAACTTCTAAGAACACGTCCCAGGATTGGGCCCTCTGGCACCGTGTCCCTCTCACCCCACTGGCACTGGCCGGCCTCTGCTGTTTGCTGGAGACTGTGGCACTTGCAGAGTAGAGGGCGCCAGGACGTGGCCCCTGCTTTCCAGGGGCTCAGGATCCAGTAGCTGGAACCAGGTGAAAGGCAGAGGGCTGGCTAGCCTTGTGGGGGACCCTGGGCCTGCGGCAGCGCTGCACCAGTAGACAGGAATGAGCTGTGAGGGGAGAGGAGGGCTGCGTGGGCAGGGCAACAGGCCGGCCTCACAGGTGAGTCAGCTAGGGAGGAGCTCAGGCAGAGCTGTGACCAGGTAAGGTAGACTGAGGTCCGAGTGAGGAGAGTGTGACAGGCCTGGGGTCCTTACCTGAGTCTCTTCCCGTTTGGCTAACTCCCAAACAGAAGTCAGTGTCCAACCAGGCCGAGGCCCCAAAGGATACCATTTTGATCTGAAATCAAAAGAGGTGAACCCAGCGCCCAGCCAGGAAAACATTCTGATGTTTCAGAGGCACAAAGGAAAGGACTAAAGGGAATGGGAAGCAAAAGATAAGAAGCCCCTCCTGTGTGCATTGTGCCAAGTTATTAAATCACGTGTGTGTTATTTAATTTTCCCAACCACCCCACGGACCAACCTTGGCAGATGAGGAAGCTGGGACTGAGAGCCACACCACTGGCCAACAGGAGAGCGGTCTCTGAGGCCGGGGGAGGCTCCAGAGCTTCACCTCAGTGTGCTTGCTGCCTCTTCCCAAGGGACCGACAGACACACCCCGGGAGATAGCTGGGTCAGATCTTAAGTACCACACGGGAAGCCCCAAACCGGCCAGTGTGAAAGTGTCAACCAAGGAGCAAAGAGTTGTCAGTGAGCTCTTTGCCAGCATGGGCTGCTCTACCTTGAAAACGCCCACGCTTTTCACAGAGTCAGGCTCTTTATACATTCTCGTCCCTGCTCTGCCCAGGACTGCCACTTCCGAGGGTTCTGCGGGAGCTCTGGGTAACCGTATGAGCCGGCGACCTCTGCGAGGGCCCTCTGTGTGGCCCGGTCTGTTGGTGCCTTGATGAGTGACCCCAAGACGATGTAGGCCGGCCTGCCAGAGTCCTCTCTGTGAGCGTACGTGAGCCGTCTTACTGCCACAGCTCCTTCAGGCCCGTTTAATAACTGAAGGCCAGCGCTAAACGTCTCACGGCTCGTCCTTCGTGGCCAGGAGTGGTTTTCTGTGTGTGAGTGAGATGCCGTGTCTCCCAAGGACGTGCTGTTTCCTGAAGTGCAGCTGATGCAGCATGTTCAGACGCTGCCATCGGAGAGCTTGGGTTTCATCAGATCCTCTTTTCAAGAGGGATCTCTCCTGTCTCATCTTTGCGAGCAAGCATGGAAAGCTGGGTGGCTGGGGCCCACCATCACTTTTCTGGGAATTTGGACTCTGGAGGGTGGGCTCCAGGAGATATGCCCAGCCACTTCCCATTGTGCTGAGGAGTCGGTACATTTTGTCACTTTAACATGAAAGAGGGGCCATTGCAGGTCTAAATACCAGCAACGTTAGCCTTCTGGTCATTCTAGGCCAGTTCCAGTTGCGGTTTCTCCAAGTCATGTGCTCTTTTCTTGCTTTTAGGCCTCCCTGCCTTCCTCACCTTTCCCTGCACTCTGCTGACTTCAGTTCCCCTTTCTGGCTCAGCTCTGGCCTTGCTCTCCCGGGAAGGGGCTCTTTCTCTGCACGCCCCTCAGCCCTGTGTGTCTCCCCCTTGTCCCCTGCGAGAGTTACCTGTGTGGTTGCCTTTCGCCAATGGACCCAGAGCTCTTTGGGGATGATGGAGTCCTGACTAATTGAACAAATTGAGGTAGTTCGTGAATTCTGCTGTTGGAAAAATCGCAATAATAATTAAGTGAGACAACTGACCTTGATTGAGGACCCATTGTGACCCAGACACTGGGCTAGATGTGCTCTCTCATTCAACTTCGACAACGGCCTTGGATCGTGGACATTAGAGGTTATAGAAAGAAGTCAAGATTCCTGCAGTCTTTCATTGTTATCCTTGGTTTTGGACTGACTCATCATAAATGACTTGCTTTATAATTTAATAATGAGGACTTCTGAAGCTTAAAAAAATGCTTTCTTTTAATTTTGCAGTTTCACGGTTTAGCATTGAGTACAATAATATATCAGATGACTGTCAAAATGCAGAACCAAGTCTTTTGCTGGAAATAATTACACTCTTCCAACCCTGTTTATTTTGAGCAGCTCCAGTGGTTAGCGTGCCGTGCTGCGTTGTAAATTGAGCCAGTGATATATGGATTATGTGGTCGGGGAGGGGGGCGTGGGTCTGAGGGGCTGTGAAACCGAGTGTGGACCCGCTGGTTAGGTGGTATGAAGGGAAATCGGACATGTCCCTTTGTTCAGTCCGTTCCCCTGAAGAGAAGTCTGTGATTTGACAGTTTAGACAGCTGGAAAAATAAGGAGCTGCTTTGTTGGAGAAGCCGGCCTGATTCTTCAGACTTGCACTTAGGAAATGAAGCCATTGGATCTCTTGGTGGTTCTCTGGTCAGAGTGCCTGTGTTTTTGGCTGTAGGCAGTTGAGACCCGTACTCGAGGACCTGCCCTCAGCCAGGCCGGGTCTCCTGTCTTGCGGTTTGGTTGCCGTTGGCTTGAATCTTGAGTTTCTCACTGCTTGCTCGTTATGTCCTCTCAGGTGGGTCACTGTCCCCTCAAAGTCGGCCTGTCTAAAGCAGAGAGGAAGTTAGAGCTGGGCAGATCTGAGTTTGAATTCAGGCTCCCACTACTGACTGACAACTGTGTTATTTAGGGAAAGTGGCATTGCCTTTCTGTGCCTCCATTTCATTATCTGTAAAATGGAGATGATATGTTGAGCAGTTATTTGAATGCCTGTCATGTGCTAGCCACCGTTCAAGGTATTTGCAAACTAGAAATCCTTGTCCTTGTGGAATTTACATTTTAGTGAGAGGAGACCAACGTTCAACCGTAGACATAATAAATAAGAAAATGATATGTTAGAAGGTAGTTAAGTATAATAAAAAAAGAGAAAGTAGCGGGGTATGGGACTTGGGGAACTCTGGAGGGGAGCTGGGATGCGTGCATTGCAGTTTTTGATGGGCCTCATCGAGGTGGTCACATTGGAGCAAAGATGTGGCATTGGCGAGGGACTTGGCTCTGCAGGTATCCGACAAAGAGTGTCCCAGCACAGAGGCTCGAAAGCAGGAGCAGGCCTGGCGTGCTCGAGAACCCGCAAGGAAGCTGGCATGGCTCAAGCAGGGGGAGCGGGCAGCATGGGCGAGGATAAGAGGAGCTGAGGTCAGAGAGCTAGCCGCAGGGTGGTGAGGACTCAGGGAAGCAATTTCTGTAAGCACCTTGCTCTTCCATCCAATGGCCCAATTTTCCCATGGTGCTCTTCTCTCCCAGCCACCCAGGCTGCTGACTTCAGGGAGACCCTGATGGCTCCCTTCTTTTTGTCCCATTGCTAGTCATTTGCTAGGCCCCGTAGCTGGTTGTCTCTCTTCTGTCCCTTTCTCCTCGTTTCTTTTGACCTTCCCCGTTGGCTTCTCACCTGTCCAGTCACAGTAGCCTCCTAACCAGTAGACCCGCCCTCTCCAGTCCCTCCGTCGCCACCCCTCCACTCCTCCTTCCTTTCCATGCCGCGATGCCCGGAGGAGCCACCCTCTCCCGCTCATTGGTGTTCTCGTGTATTCATTCCTTTGTTCATCCAGCAGCATCTTTGGAGCATCTGCTAATGCTCAAACTCATGCGAATTGAGTCTAATGGAGGAAGCAGACTTGAAACTAATTACAATACCAATTCAGAAATGTTTGTTTTTACCCTAGCTTGTTTCAAAAAGGATTTGGAGTTCAATAGATATATAATATGATGAGTAATGTGAAGCCGTAGTTCTCTCTATGTACAAAGCCAAGTTCCAATCTCTCAACCTACCATTTAAGTCCCCCTGCTTAGGCGCAGACCTGCCTTTCTGGTTTCATCTCCCACATCTGAGTTAAGTGAACCTTTTGCTTCAACCAAGGACACATCTTGCAGTTCTACAACATGACCTTCTCTTTCACACCTCCATGCCTTGGTTCAGACTCTTGCATTTGCTGAGAGTGGCCATTTTGGCTGATCTGTGTTCTGGCTGTCCTTCCACACTCAGCTTTAGATGGCACCTCCTGGGGAAGTCTGCCCTGGAGCCAAGTGATCTCTTCCTTCTCTCAGCTTCCATACCATTCTCTTTTGCCACTCACCACATTCCACCGTGGGGGTTAGGTAGTAGTGTGTGTGTTTCTGCTTTTTTTCCTTACTGGACCATGAGTTCCTTGAGGCACGGATCGGTTTCATTTTTTATCATGCATAGCACCTGGCATACTACCTTTTCTATGGGAGGCACTTAATAAATCCTTTAGTGAGGGAACGAATGGGTGTTTCCTGAGCCATAACATCTGGGGACGGATTTGCGTTGGAGGTGCGTTCTTCTCTTGTGGCGATATGAATGAAGTACTCCCAAGTTTCTGGAGCGCAGAGGTAATGACCGTGAAGGGAGCTGCTACCATCGGGTGCTATAACCCAGAATGCATTTTCTCGTAGAAGTCATAACGTAAATAGTTTCTGCGGGCACTTCCATCAGGAGTTCCAGATGGTGGACTCGGAAACACCCACTTTTGGAGGCTTGTTCCTTCATAAGCTGGGGACTGCTTCCTTTTTCAAGTCGTTCCCTTCGTACTGGCCGGCAGGTGGTGTCTGTGTAGCCATACTGTCAGCCACCGTCCCCGGGCACCATGTGGCGGAGAAAGACACGCAGACTTAGGTCACGCAGAGATGACCAGCTCTACTGTTACTTAGTTGTGCGACCATCGGCAAATTACTGATTTTTGAGCTTCGATGTTCTAATCTGTAAAACAGGAATAAAAATACCTACCACCACGCGTAGTGAGGATGAATGAGGTGACCTGGGTAAAGGGTAGTGCCTGGTAAGTCCTTAGAATGCCATGTAACAACAATCAGAATGCACAGTCAGCTCCCTTTTTTCTCGTGCACCTGTGACATTCCTGTGGCCTAGGACTGTGCTGCTCAGACAGTCTTGTGCATGTGAGTCACCTGGGGACTTCATTAAAATGTGGAATCTGATGTAGTAGGCCTGGGATGGGGACCTGAGATTCTGCATTAGGTTTTATTTGAGAGAGAGAGAGAGAGACTGTGTGTAGAAGTTGGGGGAGGGGCAGAGGGAGATGCAGACTTCCCGCTGAGCGGGGAGCCCAATGTGGGGCTCGATCCCAGAACCCTGAGATCATGACCTGAGCCGAAGGCAGACGCTTAACCAACTGAGCCACCCAGGTGCCCCAGATTCTGCATTTCTGATATGCCATGTTGCTGACCATACTTGGAGTAGGAGGATGTTAGGTTGATGGTTTTCAAACTATAGCCTGCCTCTAAATCATCTGGAAATCTTGTTAAAGCAGATTTCTGGGCCCCACCTCCGATGATGTACTACGTCAGTAGGTCTGGGGTAGGGCCCGAAAATTTTCGTTTCTAATAATTTCCCACGTTGTGCTGATGATGCTGGTTCGGGGCCCACACTCTGAGAACTACTGTGCTAGGGAGATAACAGGGATGAAATTAATGAGAAAAAAAAGAGGTAAATGATGGTAGTTCTTCCCCTGTAGGATACTTGTGCTCTCTGCTCTTTTTACTGTGGATGTCCATATAGTAACTATTATCTGACCAGGCTCTGGAATGTCTTATGAATAATTAAGTAACAGCAACAACCAACACTTACTGAGCACTTATTATGTGCCAGGCACTGTGCCAAGAGCTTTATATAGTTCCACTTAATTCTGATAATAATCCTATGCAGTGGATACTGTGGTTTTTCCAGCTTGATGTTTCCCATGCTAACCAATTCGTAAAAATCACTGGCACGCTTGCTAAAAATACAGATTTCTAGGTCTCTGCTCTGGTGATTCTAACTTGGTGAGGTCCAGTGCCCCATAGGGGATTCTTATGGTCCGGTATAGCTGGGACTCTTTGCTGTAGTTGATCAGCTCTCTGCTTCTTCACCTGTGCCCAGTAGAAAATTGCCAGTTTCGAAGACAACATTAACATATTGTCAATGTTAACACAATATATCTGACATTAAAAGTTGCACTAATTCACATTTTCTTTTGAGAATTCAGAAAACCCTTTGTAATCTCCGGATGCTTTAGGGTCCTCATCTTGACCATCCCGGGACTGTAGAGGTGCAGAAAGGCCGGGTGATAGGGCATTTTATTTACTAGAAGGCCGAGGAAGCCCACGCCAGCAGTATAATGCCTGGCTCTCTTGAGGAAGAGCATTTTGTTTGGAATGTTATTCTAGGAAATTGGTCTTCATTGCATCCAGATGGATTCTATGTTTCCACAGGGTTTTAAGAAAAATGAAAAGAAAATGTTGTATTTGCTTCTTGTCAGGCCAGAGCTTGTTTGCCCACATCCAGGCCAGCTGGCCGACCACTTGCTTGGAGCACACCCCATCACACCAGCAATCCCAGTAGCTGCTGGTCTCCCTCACCCAGCCCGGGTCTTCAGCTCCTCTCTGGTTTCCCAGCCACTGGCTTCTTTACACAGGCTTTCCCGTTTAGCCTATGGTAGCGTATTCCATATTTTATTGGATCTCTGGCTGAGGTTGGAAAAGGGGAAACATGCAGAGTTGTAGATACAGTTGGAAGTTCACCAACCCCTTGTCTGCTTTAGGGGGCCCTGTCTGCCTGCCTTGATGGAGGCGGTGTAATGGGGCAGTGAGGTATAGCGAGGGCGAGGTTGTCTGCTAAATGCACCATATTTTAGCCGTCATGAAGGACATTTCTGAAACCAAGAAAACTGAGGGTTGTTTTTTTTTTTTTTTAAGTTCTACTGATGCCAATCTGAGTTCCTTCTTAGGCCAGTTAATAGCCCTCAGAATAATTTTCTGTTGCTAATGGGAAAAGTGTTTCAGTTTGATGGAATGAGCACTATACCAGGAGTGAGAAGAGCTGGGGACTCCGGTCAGCTCTCCCTCTGATTTCTTCTGTGATCTTGGCCCAGTAATCACCTCTCTGGATGTCAGTTTTATCTTTAAAATGAGAAGATTGGGCTCAGCTATCTCAGGATCAGCTTGCTATTCTGTGGTCTTGTGATGATGTATTCCTAGGAACATGTGCCATTCACCTGTTCGATCAATATCTATTGAACATCTAGTGTATTTCAGGTACTTCCCCGGGCACTTGGTGGGGGGAATGTATCCACAGATGAGGCATGCTGATCCATTCACTCACTCATGCTTTCATTCATTCATACAACAAGCATTTATTTTTGTGCCAAGCACTATGCAAAAAGCTGTGAGAGATACGAAGGTGAATTAGACACAGGTTTTGTTGTTAGGCAAAGTCTCGAAGGGGTTCCTGACCACTCTCTCTGGTTTCAAAATCAGGTAGCATTTGGCTGAGAAGGAAGCATTCCAGACAGAGCACACAGCATAAACAAAGTACAGAGGCAGGAATCACAGGCTGAGCTCAGGGATAAGAGGTAGTTCATTTCGGCTAGAGCCTACAGGACACAAAAGGGAATAATTAAAGCAAAGTTATAAAGGTTGGCTGGGGCCAGTTTGAGAAGGTGTTTGGATGCTAAGCGAGGGGATTTGGGCTTCATTTGGTTTTGCAATCAGTGAGAATTGTGAATGATTTTTAAACAGAAGCAGTGTAATCAGAGCTCTCCCTGGCTGCTCTGGAGGATGGCTTGGAAGCAGATAGGGAGACCAGTTTAGGGGCCCGCGTGGCATGGGCTCAGCTTTGGGCTGCATCACTGTCATTGGAGAGGAGGGCTGAGGTGGAGCCGGGCTGCAAGGCCTGCCCATCCTCCAGCCCTGGTTCTCCTTTGAGAGCTTTTGGTGGAGTCACTGACATCGCAGCGATCAGCGCCTTCGGATCAAGCCAGGGCATCAGGCCACACTGGCCTCCCTAGCCCAGTTTTTTCCTACGCACGACTGATGAACCGGTAGTACAGCCAGGCCTCTTTCCTGAAATGAGAGGCCACCTCATCCAGAGAAGGGTCTCTCTGGGCGAAATTCGGTACCATGCCAACCTACCTTTGAGGTTTTTCTGTTGTTTTAATGTAGCAGGGTGTGTCAGTGCATCCATCTCTGGCTAATTCTAGCACCGTAGACACTATGGGGTAGGGCTGGTAAAGGTCAGCTCTATCAGAATCTGGAGCTGCTAGTTTCTTAATTTCGGGGTATATTGAGGACATCCTGCCTGAATTCAGCATGCTAGACAGCTTTGAACAAGGGCTGAGGGCCATGGGCCGTGGGCCAGAGGGTGTATTTCCAGTAGCCTCATAGCAGAATGCTCCACTACAAAGAGCTGAAGCTTTTGGGGGCACAGGACATCTGCATAGACAAGGACACCATATGTGTGTGGGGCTGGGGGCAAGCGGGGTTGGTGGACGGAGGATGGTGATTGGGTCCAGTTTGCTGACACAGGCTCGTGCAGAGGGCTGCCTGCCCTTGGCCAGATGCTGCTGGTAGCTGGTGCATCCCCATGGTCACGTACGACCCAAAAGGACAGGCCAGCAGGCGTTGCCAGTGTAGATACTTTTCCTTCCCTCTGTCGGTTTTGCCAGGACTGGCCTTATTCACAGTCGGTTTCAGAATGTCAGTCGCTCAGACATGCACAGACTTGAAAGGTTTGCAAGGAGCTTTCATACTCTGTCTCATCGGAATCTCACAAAAATCTCGTGACCTAATTAGGACAGGAATTGTTGATCCATTTTACCGATGAGAAAACTGGGGCCAGGGTGGGGTTAGGTAGCTTATTCTAAGGTCATGCAGATACAAGGCACAAGGGCTGGGACTTGCTCACGCAGGAGCCAAGAGGCGACTTGTCAGGGCTGCTTTAGATGGAATTTATGCACCTTGTGGTAGAAGAAGTTAACAGTTTAGCTTCTTCATTAACTAGGTGGTGACTTTGGCAAGTCCTTTCTTGTGTGTCTTTTTCAGCTATAAAATAAGATTAGTTACATTTACTTAATAGGATTATTTGAGGGTTAAGTGATCATTTATTAAGAAAACTGTCCAGTACAATGCCTAGCATAAATCAGATGTTCAGTTAGTTCCTTAAAAAAAAAAAAAGTACCTGGGTGGCTCAGTTGGTTGAGTATCTGCCTTTGGCTCAGGTCGTGATCTCGGGGTCCTGAGATCGAGCCCCGAATGGGCTCCCTTTCAGCTGGGAGTCTGCTTCTTCCTCTCCCTCTGCCCTTCCCTGACCCACTTATGCTCTCTCTCTCTACCTCTCTCTCCCTCAAATAAATAAATAAAATGTTTAAAAAAAACAAAAAACTTTTTTTTTTAAAAGATTTTATTTATTTATTTGACAGAGAGAGACACAGTGAGAGAGGGAACACAAGCAGGGGGGCAGCAGGCAGGGGAGAAGCAGGCTCCCCGCTGAGCAGGTAGCCCGATGCGGGGCTCGATCCCAGGACCCTGGGATCATGACCTGACCGGAAGGCAGATGCTTAACCACGGAGCCACCCAGCCGCCCCCAAAACTTTTTTCTTGAAATAATTACGGACCTACAGGAAGTTTTAAAAATAGTACAGAGAATCCTGGTGGTGGAGTGGTACCTCCAATGGTAGAATCTTAAGTAGTTATAGTATCAAAACTAGGACATCGAGGTGCCTGGATGACTCAGTCGGTTGAGTGGCCGACTCTCCATTTCAACTTGGGTCATGATCTCAGGGTTGTGAGATCGAGCCCCGCCTCGGACTCCATGCTCAGCTCAGAGTCTGCTTAAGATTCTTTCTCTCCCTCTCCCGCTGCCCCTACCCCTGGTCTTGCATGCACCTGCTCTCTCTTGCTCTCAGTAAATAAATAAACTCTTAAAAGAAACCTAGGAATTAACTTGGGTCCAATACCTATTGTTAACTATACCACACACTTTATTCAGAATCCCTGTATCTTTTCAGATAAAAATTATATGTCTTTTGAGTTTTTTTCTAGCTCCAAAATGCTATATACCGTGTCTTCCTTGTCCTTGACTTTTCTGTGGCATCTGACTTTCTAGAAACTTTCTCCTCCCTTGGTTTTTATAGCACCGTGCATCTCTCGTGACCTCCTCACATCTGCCTGGTCGTCTTCACTGTTTCCCTGTCTTCTATGCCGTATGTCTCCCCAGATTCAGGTCTCAGTCTCTGCTCTGCCCCGCTCGGGTTCTTCCTTAGGTGGAATCTTGCTTCTGGCCTTACTCGAGGATTCTGAAGTCAGTATTCCCACCTCAAAGTGCCAAGCCTCTCTCCAATTTCCTGTTTCTGCCTGTTTGCTGAATGTAGGCTCTAATTCATCCTATCCAAAACAAAACTTGTCATTATTTAAACCACAAACCAGTACCCTTCTGCCCGTCTGCTGGACTTCCCTGTTTCTGTTGGTGACTTACCATTACAAGTGCCCAGAACTGTGTGAGGAAACTTTTGGGTGATGGATACGCTCCCTGTCTTGATTGTAGTGATGGTTTTACTGGCTTTATACATATGTCAAAACTTATCAGATTGCACATGTTAAATATGTATGTATCAATTATACCTCAATAAAATGTTTTTTTTAAAGGTTAAAAAAAAAAAAAAAAAAGAGCGGGCCAGAGCCAAACAGCTTAGGTCTGAGTCCCGGCTTTGCCACTGGGACAAGTCACTCAACGTCTCTGTGCCTCATTTTCCTCACCTGTAAAGGGGATAATAACAGTAACTTACTACATAGGAATTCGGGGAGGATTAAGTCAGTTAATTCAGGTAAAGTGCTTAGAACCTTACCTGCCGCAGGCGAAGGTCTGCAGGTGTTTGTTGTCGCTGAGGGTTACTCATCTCAGGCTCACAGCGTCTGGCACAGGGTTGGTGTGCAGTAAGTGTTTGCGAATGAGCGAACGGATGAATGAATGCTGCCGTGATCTTGAAGCGCTATTTTTCTTCCCCAGCTTTCATCCAAATATTTCTGCTTTTTAAAGATCCAACTCCAGTTCTGCACTTTTTCTCCCCTCCCCTGAGTCCACAAGGCCCTGCTGGCCTCCCTCGTCTCTCCCCTCCCTGACGTTTTGTGTTAGTGTTTCCGGCACTGACTCACAGCCAGATTTGTTTGCGTGTGTGTTCAAGCAGCCTCGCGTGTCTATGTACCTTATCTTTCCGTCTACTTCGGATGTCTTCTTTTCCATCTACTTTGGATGCCTTTCTAATTTTTTTTTCTCTATTTCCCCTTCTCCCATGCTGGGCATACAGTAAATGCTTTATAAATGTGGAATGAATGAATGAATGGTATATGATTTGCACAGTTTTAGGAAGGCTTCGTGCAATGAGACAAATTCCCATCAGTTCATTATTAAAACAAACACAAAACTTATAAAATTTATCCCTGAAGGGAGAATTTCCAAGTGTGCACAGGCGGCCAGTGGTCCTACTTCTGACCCTCTGATCTCACCTTTGCTTTTGGGTCTTGAGGGAGCTGTAGACCTCCTTTAATACCTTGGCCCAAGCTTCGACACCAACCTTCGACGCCTACAGCTGAGGCAGGCTGCTGGCACTTTTCTAAAGGCTTTTCTGAACCACAGCAAGAGAGCCAAAGGGGGCTCAGCAAAGGGGAGGAGAAGCTGAAGCAGATTAGCTCACTCAGGCCAAGACACTTCGTCTCTTGGCCAAGGAGTTGGGTACAGTTCCCTTGACTCTGGCCTGATCCTCTGTTTTCTAGCTGCTGCCTCTTGCTAATGTGGAAGGTTCAATCTGAAAGCTAATATGTTAGAAGCTCCCTGGACACCTTGACATTTTTGTGCCATAAGCCAGAGAACCTGGTTTCTATTTTTCCAATTTGAGGCACACACTCAGGATGATCACTATTTAGGCGACACTCTTGACACTCCATTTCTTACAGATGTAGTTCTGGCTTGTCTTCTGTGCAGATCTAATAAAATAATGATACCTCAGCCATACCATCAGTAAGACATCCATACTGTGGCTGTTACTTGCACAAAATAATACATTATTCTGTGCCATCCCTGCTGGGACCTAATCTAGCTTACAAGTTGATCATCACTCGTGCCATTCCTTTGGATTAAGCATTGCCTTTTCCAACAGCATCTCCCACTGGGAATGGTAACATATCAGGTCCCTCATATCTTGGAGTATGTTCATTTATCAATATGCATTCCTCCCCTTCCCAAGAAATCTGGAACAACTCATAAGCACTAGATGCCTTGGGACAGAAGAGGCCTAGCTTCTGGTTATCAGTCATAATAATAGGCTCCCATTACATTATTCTTTTCATTCACAAAGTATAGCATGCCTCATGTGTTTTTTTAAAGAGTTCTATGAAATGGGTGTTGTGTTCAATTTTTACCAATGAAGAACCTAAGGTTCCTAGAGAAAAGGCTTGGCTTGTCCAAGGTCATGGAGCTGGTAAGTGCTGGAGCGCCTGGCTCCAAACCCTGTTCTCTTTCCTTTGTACCTCCTGGCCTCTCCTACCAGTATCTTCTCTTTGATCTGCCTAGGCTTGTTCGGGCTTTAACCCCAGGTTTTTTCCTGTGATTCCAGGCTAAACTATTTATTACTTTCTCTGCTGCTTCTATACCTTTTTAGTCTTGGGAGAGTTCCATAGATTCCAGCAGGAAGTTTATTCCTCTCAGACCCTGAGATTCTTTTGTGACTTCCCATGCTGACTATGGAACTCCATCTATCTCCCCTAGCTAGAGCTCCCACTGGTCTCTGCCTTTATTTTTCCCACTGTCAGGTTTATCTTTGGTCTGAACCTTAGACCCTGCTTTGTCCCTTGTCTTTTTTCTCTTAATCTGTCCCATAGTTCTATGGTCCTTCCTGTGAATCTTGCTTCTTTGATAGACTAAGGGTTCCCCTCCTATGAGGTAGGCTCAGTTTCCCGCATTTATTTATTTACTCATTCATTTATTCATCAACTACTTTTGGAGTGCCTGTGTCGAGCACTGTATTTAGGCATGGGGAGGGGCGTGTTTCCAAGATGTTAGAGTATGGTTGAGAAGACCAAAGAATCAGGAGCCCTTTACAATCCCCTATGGTAATAGTTATGAAGGCATAAACAAAAGACGTTGTGGGAACATAGGAGGAGGGACACGTCATCCAGATTTGGGGGTATCAGAGAAGTCTTCTTGGAAGAGATCACGTCTGAACTAAGTCCTAAGGGATAAGTTCAAGTTGGCTTAGAGTGAGTGGTGGTGGTGGTGATCGGTAGGGAGGACAGAGTGCCAGGCAGAATGAGCTGTATGAAGCTGTACGTTTAGGGGCCTGCAAGCATTTTAGCCTGACTGGAACAGAGATTGAAGGGATGGAGAGGGATGAGGTAGGAGAGGTAATCTGGAGCCAGACTGTGCACGGCTCTCATTTTGTTCTGAAGGTGGTGAGGGGTCATGGGAAGATCTTAAGTAGAGGAGTGACTTGTTTAGGATAGTGTTTTGGAAAGATCCTTATAGTGCCAGAGTGAAGGATGGATTAGAGAGAGACACAGATAAGAGGTGAGTCAGAAGACTGGGGCAGTGATTGAGGCCCGAGTTGAGAACTTGAGCTAAGGTATGGCAGTGATAAAGGAGAGAAATAAATGGTTGCAGAATATAAGGAAGGTGGGATTTCTAGGGCTGATGCCTGATCAGCTGCCCATACAGTTAAGAGGATGTGTGCTGTCTTGCCTCACCCTTACGCTTGTCTGCCTTGCCTCCCCCTACACGAAGTCCCTTTCTACTGTCAGAAGAGAAATCTGATGTTTGATTCCTGGTTGGCTGTGTTTACCCATCCCTCTTCCCATGCCCCATTTTCCCTGCAAGGTCCTTGTCCTTTTGGCTAACCCTCCCCTTATCATTGCCTGATCAACGTCCAGAGCATTCTTTCAGTTTACATTTGGAAACCTAAGTGGCACCACAGGTCAACCAAGAGGTGTCACTCAAGTTTCCACCTATGGAACCCTCACTCCCCCTCTGCCTGGGTGGTGCCATCCTCTTTCCAGAGTGGTTCCTGGGGAGGAGTGAGATAAAAGGTGACCTTATTTGCTGAGTTACCTCTAAAGGAGGAAGAGGCAAGTATCTCGCTTGCATTTTTAGAACAGAAGATCTGTAAATACAGCGGGAAAGAACAGGTAACTAGTTCCCATCAAGAGAGGAGGAAGGCCTGGTGTGGGTAAATTAAAATGGTCCAGGTTGGTGACATTTGGAACTGTCCCCTCCATGGTCGCACTGACCAATTTAATCTTTATGGAATAGAATAGAGCACTAACATCAGAAGGGACCTTAGAGTTCATCGAGTTTTTCCGCCTTATTTTGCAGATGGGGACTTTGAAGTCTCTAGGGGTGGAATGGTTTGCCAAGGTCACAGTTAGCTGGTGGCAGAACTGGGACCAAATCGAGGCCCTCTAGTTCAGCTCTTGTTTCACTAGTCCCACGAAAAAATACGAAAGTATTGTTTTTGGTCGTAAGTTTGACAGTTTGACAGTCTGGAGAATAAAGAACAGGCTGTTTTAATGACAGTATAGTTTGACAGTCTCCCTTTTCCCAGGAGGATGGAAGTAGCTTGTCCAAGGTCACAGTGGGAGGAGGGGTAGACTCCACCAGACTTGGAGTCTCCTGCTCTTGCCAGCATCGTCCAAGGTCTCACCCGGGACCCAAGGCTTGGCCAGCTGGGCTCCAGTGACACTGAGCAGCAGCATTCTTCAAATGCATCACAACTGCAGCCAATTTCTTAAGTTCTGAAAGGCACCATTTCTTTCCTTTTTCTTTTTCCCCTGAGTGGGTTTTTTTCCCCTTATTTGATAAGAGTGTATGGCTGTGGAAATTACGTCAGTTTAATTAGGCTGCTTGACACAGTACTTTTCCACTGAATTTACTAGGAACTGTGAATTTGTTGTCGCAAACTGCACTGCAGGCTGCAGTATCTGATTGGCATGCCGGGAGCATCACTAGCGAACAGTTAAATAGAGATTGGGGAGAAAACTGGGTCAGGAAACAGCCTCCCGTACCTGCAGCGGCTGCGGAAGGCGGCGCAGAGGCGGCAGGTGGCCACAGCATGGCACTGTCTCCCAGAGCCTGAGCCGCCGAGTGCCCCGCCCCCCTCCCCCAGCCCCGCAGCGCAGCACCCCCCCCCCCCCACTTACCCCCTTCCCCGGCCTTTGCAGGTGATTGTTCCTGTGGCCATTTTGTCTTCTATTTCTCTCCAGACTGCAAAGCTTTTATACCTGCAAGGCTCAGGAATGGTGTTTTTCTCAACTAAAAACCCAAAGATTGGCTCAGATGGAATCTTTAGCCATTGGTATTCCAAATCATGGAGCGAGTCTCTTGGCTCTCCAGAGCTGGGTTTGTCAGGGAGCTGGAACTGGGTTTGAGAGTTTTACACAGTGAAGAGGAAAGGGTTGCAATGTTTCCATTTTTTTCTCTTCAGTCCCCCCCCACCTCCCACTGCCACCCAATTATACGGCATTAATCTCCAAAGGTCTCAGTGCTGAGCACCAAGACAAATCAGGGGCTCCTAGAGGGAGGCATGAATGATTTGTCAGAAGGTTCGGGGGGAGCTTCTTTTTTTTTTTTTTTTTTTTTTTTAAAGATTTTATTTATTTATTTGACACAGAGAGAGAGATCACAAGTAGGCAGAGAGGCAGGCAGAGAGAGAGGGGGAAGCAGGCTCCCCGCTGAGCAGAGAGCCCGATGCGGGGCTGGATCCCAGGACCCTGAGATCATGACCTGAGCCGAAGGCAGAGGCTTTAACCCACTGAGCCACCCAGGTGCCCCCGGGGGGAGCTTCTTAAAGGCAGTGGCATTTGAGCTAGGCTTTGAGCAATGAATTGGATCATGATAGGAATAAATGAAGGGAAGACGCTGGTGGCCTACCCACACTAGTCTCAGGACTGCCTTGTGGAGGCTGGAGACCTCTCCTGTCATCTGGGGCTAGAACCTATCTCCTCACATTGGAGCTGACTGGGCCCAAGGACCTTTTTATCTAAGCTCCTTGTTTCATAGATGGGCAGATGAAGGCACAGAGAAGAAGAGCCTGGAACAGAGGCCAGCCCAATGCTATTCTAACCACACTATGCCCAGTTATGCACTTGTCCTCATTTCAGATGGGGCTCTCAGAACATTCGCGTCCTCCTTTGGGATTCCACTCCTGTCATCTCCTTTCTGACTCCTCTCATGAACTCAGAGATGCCAAGTGGTCTCTACCTCTCAATTACCGTTAAGGAGAGAACCGGAGTTGTGTTGGCATCAGATTCGTAGGTCACTCATATCCTTGCTAGACAGTCATATCCATTCCTTCCTAGGCCAAGCCAGATCAGGCCAGAACTGGTTTTTCAGTAGGGCTGGTGCCTCCCCAGGAATGCTTGGTAGAAATGGGTCTTGCCTCAGAGTGAGGGCTCAGTCTCTCACAGACAGAAAAGCTGAGTGTAGCAGAAATCCAGGCCATTGTACTTTTATGTTATTTTGTGAGAAAATTGGGCTTATTTTGACTGAAAATTGTTTTCAATGAAGTATACTTAAATTTACTGAAATTTGCTTTAAAGACAACTTTTGTTAGACCATTTAAATTCTGTACAGCGTCTCTTTCCTTTTTGAGGAGAAATCAGAGGGTGGGAATAAAACAGTCTCCCTAGTAATTTTCCCTCAATCTTTTGGATGGTCTCAATTCAGTGTGAGGAATTCTGTCTTCAGACCAAGAACTGGTGTTATAATTGAAATGCAGAAATGTATACGCATTTTCTGATAGACATACCAACGTTTGCTGATCAAGTGAACCATTTGCGCAGGATCTTTCAAAGCCAACTTCAGAGCCAACATGCTTTGGAAGACAGTCGACAATTCAAATGGCAAGTAGTCTGTGGCTTGAGCTGAGTGGACTGAGCAGAAGAGCATGCTTGCAGACATGAGGTATTCTGGCTATGAAATCGAGCTCTGCTGGCCCTGGAAGTCAGGGCGCCAGATCAGATCCAGACCTCTTCAAAGCAGAGGTTCCCTTATTTTATTTTCCTTTATTTTATCTTATTTTATTTTGGGTCAGAGCATGCGGTTTTTAGATGCCTTTAAGGAATTTCCCTAGTCTGGGAAGGTTTATTCATTTGTAAATTAGTAGGCCTTGCGTCTAGTTGGCATTTGCAGAAAGAAAGAATGGGGGGAAGGGAAGGGAAGGAAGGAAAGATGAAACGCTTCTTGATGCTGAGGCAGGTTTCTACCCAGAGGCTGACACATTCATAGAAATTTCCATATATTCTCATTTTGGGGTCATACTAGGACTTGTCACCAGAGTGAGCATCCTCTGAACAGTTGACAGAAGTGGTTGGAATAGACAGAAAAGCGGGAGAGAGATTGTATTTTGAAGTTTGTCAGGTGTCCTATCTTCCTTGCCGGGTTACATAAAGGGAGGCTTGGCCGTGAGGGAGGCTCTCGGATGGTCTCTTCCTAAACTTGTCCACCCCTGCCCATAGCCTCCTGGGTCAAGGATGCTTAAGGGTGGTCCTTAGTCTTCAACCGTTCATGTTGGCTGTTGCCAAGGGCAGTTTGGAGAACCCGAGCTCCTTTCCCTGAGGACCGCCCCCTTCCCTGCTCCACCGGTTCAGGCCATGGCCCATGCTCCCATTTCCAGCATTGTTTCTTGGAGCCCTCATGGCCCTTCCTAAGGAGGAGCGTATATGAGACCAGTGAAGGGTCTAAAGCAGTGGACTTCATACATTTTTCTCCTTTTCCCTCTGCTTTGCTACTCTCGGCCCCTGAACACTGCCCCGAATGAACTTTCCTGATGCTAGAAACCCGCTAGTTCTGGCCGTAGAGCAGTGGGCTGACCGCTCTGGTGCTTTGTGGTCATTCTTTCAAAGGCCGTGAGGCTGAGGTGAAGGAGGGATTGTCGTGCTCCAGGATGATGACTGTTGTCTGGCCCTTTAACACTGTCCCCAAGACCTAGAGACTCCCCTTTCCTTCTATCTCCATGGCTGTCCTCTTGCTTACTTTGGTGACTTTCTGGTTCTGATGCTGCTTTAGGAAGCTCAGGCAGCTTCCGTGTGCCTCGTCCTCCCTTTCATATCCTAGGATTCCACCTCTGCAATTTCCCGCATATCCATCCCCATCTACTCCCTTCTGTTGTCACCTGAACTACTGCAGATAAGCTTCTCTTCCCAAAGCTTTTGCTCTGGAAATGTCTGCCCTGGTTGTAGCTTCCACTGCTTGCCACCCAGGCCCCATCATCATTTACTTGTTTGCATCTCAGGCTCTTCTATTAAATGTTCGTTAAATGTTCTACGATCCATCCGGAGCAACCTTGTCAGAACAGAGAGCGAAAAAGCACATATCTATCTTCTCTCTTGTCATTTCTCTCAGATGAATGAATTAAATATTTTTATTGCTTTGAAGATTAATTATCTTTTGTCCCTGGGCCAGCTTTAATATTCTAGCTGTATCTTCTTGTGACAGGGACCTGGCAGTTGGAATCGCTGCCCCTGCTCTGGATCTGTGCTTTTGCCAGGTTTCTCCCCATCTCCACACCATTGGAGGCTTCTGCAGTGAGTCACTGTCCAGGGTCCTGAGAGATTGCAGTCTGACCTGCAGGATTTTGCCTCAGTACTGAATCGAAGAGCTCAGAACTGTGAGACCTCCTGAAACCTTCTGGTTCCTTCTGGCATGTGAGATACTGTTATTACACTTAAGAAATAAAACACCCAAGACCCAAGAGTTTAAGTGGCTAACCCAAGGTTACCCGGCTCATAAATTTTGGATCCTGATGCCAGACTAGATTTCAGGCTGTAAATATACTTTATCTTGTCCACATAAGCCTTTATTTGGAGAAGACACCAATTCTCTGCATTTCTTGTTGCACATAAAACAACTTGAGACCTGTTTTTTTCAGTAGTGTGCCTTGTCAGTGTAAGGAAGGGCGGCCTAGAAGAAGTGACCTCCTCCCAGGCAGGTGATGTCGGATGGGTAGGCGGACATCCCTGTGTGTCTTGCCCCTCAGAGAGCTCCTGGAGTCAGTGCGTGGGACACTTCGTCCTACATGATTCTTGTTCAGTGAATCCTCATAGGCCCTCATGTACAGAAAGAGGTTTTGATTTGTTTCTAAAGTGGTTTCCCAGTCCCTCAGGACCACCACACAGTAAGCCCTCATCTCTGCCTTGGTTCCACCTCCAACTAAAAACAGTACCTTGTGTTTTCCCTGCATGTGCTGCTCCCTGCATGCCCCCCCCACCTCCCAGCGAGCCCCCAGTCCTCCAGGTGTCCTTCTCTCCTCCTCATTACCGAGGCTTGCAGCCCTCCGAGGCTCCGCCTGATGAGAGTTCTCCAGTCATGTGGTCTGTGAGCGCTCACCAACCCTGTCACTTTCTAACTTGGGCCTGCCTTGCAAATCCAGCCATTCCTGTCTGCTCCGGAGTGGCTGCCACCAGCCACAGCCAGGCACTGGCGCCCTCTTCCTCCAGCCGCTGTAGCGACCTCTTAATGATCTCTTGGTCCTTAGTTCTTCGTCCATCATGCAGACTGGTTGAGTCGAAGCACTGACCCACTTTTGAGTTTAAAACTCCTGGAACTACCAGGCCAAAACACTCCAGCTCCTTCCTAATCCACCCTTCCAGCCCCAGTGTGACCGGTTAGACTGGACTACTCACGTCTCCTGCATATTTGGTGATTCTTTGCTCATTTGTTTCTTCCTTCCTTCTCTCCCTCCCTTAGTGAAAAAAATATATAATAACCTTTCTTTGCAAACTATAAAGCCTGCAAGCTTTTATTTATTCAACAAGTACTCTGCTATATGGAAAGGAAAAAAGGGGCTTAGGATTTGGTGACTACCTACAGTGTGCCAATAATTTGCATACGTTATCTTCTTTAATCCCTTGATTTTCCTGTGAGTTAGGTTGAGTTGTGTTCATATTACAGATGTGGGAACAGGGGCCCCAAGGAAAAAAGCAAGTGCTTGTCTGTGATGCTGTGGACCTGGTACTAGAGGCAGAGTGGGAGGTAGGAGCTAGATGTCTCTAGGCTGGCAGGACAGATAGAGCAAGCACATCCTCAGCTGTCATGGAAGAAAATGCCATTGTCCTAAGAACTGTAGGTACAGCGCTCTAGAAATTCTGAGGATGGCGAAATTTCGTCCACTTAGGAGATAGGGAAGACTTCATGGAGAAGGTAGGTCTTCACTGAGTGTGAAGGGTGGGCGGTAATTTGACCAGAGGAGCTGGGCGGCCAGGATAGGAAAGGGGGGACTAGCGTGGACAGAGACACAGAGAGGGAAATGCCCTTGGTAGCACAAGAGATCGTCAGTGAATGGGCCACTTTGGTCGGAACACAGAGTTCTTGTTGGGGGGAGATGTAGCAGGCTAGCAGGCTGCAAAAGAGAGCTGTAGCCAGTTCAGAGATGGACTTAAATGTCTGGTGAAGAGACTCATGGTTTGCTCTCTAGGCACAGGGGAGCCATTGGCAGGTTTTGAGCGGGGGAGTCGCTAGTCCAAGCTGAGATTTAGAAAGGTTACCTGGGGCACCCAGTGAACTGGAGGGAAGGGAAACAGCAGAGACAGGAAATAATGAGAAGCTATTGCAATTGTCCAGCACAGATGTTCTGAGGGTCTGAAATAGCACAGTGATGATGGGAAGGGAGACGAGGGGCAGTGTGAGAGCAGAACCAGGGAGGCAGAATGAGAGAACTTGGTGGTCGGCAGGACTGATGAGTGAGAGGGGGATTCCTGGGTGCTTCCGAGGTGACCATGAGGATGGCGGCAGCAGCACCCAACAGAAGGAGGAGGGTCAGGAGGGAGAACAGATTTAGGGGTAGGCGGGGTGGGGGATGGCAGGCGGTTCATTCTGTTTTGTTCGGGTGCCAGTAAATTGCTTATTTCACCTCTGTGCTCAGCGCTCTTCACCACTGCTGCCACCATTCCTGACCCCCTCTGTCCTTTCTCTTTATTAAGAGAACTCTCGGCTGCCTTTTACGGTCCAGTTGAATGAAGCCCTCAAAGGGACCTTGTTTATCTTTGAATTTCTGATGCACTGTCCATGCCACCCAGTATTTCCCCAGCATGGGCCCCGTACACATAACTATACCTGGAATATGTGGGATGAGCACCTGGTGGGTTACAACTGACGATCCCAACGGTAGTTCATGTTTGTTGGAATATTTATAGTGGGCATAGCACTTGGAATGGTCAGAAGCATGTTGTATTTCCCTGCCAGGCTGCCCCAGGTAGGGTCACTGAACCACTGAGTCAATAAGCGGAAAAGGTTATTAGGGAATAAATGGTAGATTTTACTTTACTAATAAATGCAATTTGAAGACATTAGCACATACCAGATGGGAAACCTAGGATGATTTGTAGCTGCTCCAAAGAGGTATAGACTCTGTTAGAAAGAATGGTCAAGTTTTAAAATATATTCCAAATGATACCAATGCTAAGATTGATGTTTTCTGGTATCAGGAATAAAGACTCTTAGCATTGTACTTGGCACACAGCACACAGTAAATGTTGAATTATATTATTACTGATGGAAAATTTGAAATCGTAAAAGGGAAAAAAAGCCATTTTTTAGGACTGTTCTTGATTAATATGGAAATAAATGCAGTGCTTTTAAAGTGCCCTGTAGAGGTCTAAAATTGTTCCTAGTTGACGAATATAAAAACGTGTGTTTGCTCATAAAGTTATGGTAGCTGACACATTTAGAGAGAATCGAGTTCAGAAAATTTTGCAAGAGTTGGTTTTCTCTTCTCATTTTTTTCTTTGATGGAGGATAGTAGAGGTCTGGGGAAAAAAGATTGCTTCCCTGCCTCAACAGCTACCCACTTCCCCTCTTGTTTCTCTGCGCCATTGGATATCCAGATGGATAAAGGGGCAAGTGAACTAGCAGAGAAGTGTCTGCTTTGTCCAAGGTACTAAATATAGGTAATCGAATTCAATCCTCATGATAGTCATGTGAGGTTATTGCTTTAATTCCAGGTATGCAGATGAGGAGATTGAGGCTTACACCGTCTTAGTCATTTGGCCAAGCTCACAGAACGAACAGGCGATAGCAGCAGAGGGGCAGCCTGCTTCTACCTGGACTGGGGCACCAGCCTCCTGACAGCGTGATTGAGAGCCTGCTGCTGCCGGTGGCCGCGGGTGGCAGCTTACATTTACAGCTTCACACTAGAGCTGCTGGAACAAGTAGCTCATTCAAAAATATCTGACCTCTGTTTTGCTGGAAGGCAGGGCCAGATTCCCAAGTTCCTCCGTCACCGCTGCTGTCTGCTACTTATTCACAATGCTTTTTATAAGTGTTAAGTTATTGGGAAACTCAGCTCTCTTAGTATGGCCCCTCTATAAATGGGACACATTGTTAAAAGGGACTTGACAAGAGAAATCTGTGGCATAGCTTATTTATTTGAGAAAGAGAGAGAGAGAGAACAAGCAGGGGGAGGGGGAGCGGCAGAAGCAGGCTCCCCACTGAGCAGGGAGCCCAATGTGGGGCTCGATCCCAGGACCCTGGGATCATGACCTGAGCCGAAGGCAGACGCTAAACTGACTGAGCCACTCAGGCGTCCCTGTGGCATAGCTTTTTGAGAACTTGATTACTCCCTTTTGGAATGTGCGTTTTAAGATTTCAAATTGTGCTTTTGATAGAACGTTTTACCCACATTAGGGGCTAATGGGACCTTCTGTCTTGTTAGAGTGGCAGGGAAAGAAGTGAACGGGCCTCCTTCACTCCAGTGCTGGACTGAGCATGCAGGTGAGCCCGAAAAGTCGGCCGGGAAGGAGATGGGACCAGTCCACCTGCCCACCCCAACCCTAGCCTTTGTATACTGTAGACTAGATTTGTCTATCTGCTTCCTATCACTATAAATCAGATTTGCTTTTCCTAGAGTTTTATGTTAATGGAATCATATAGTATGTACTTTCTTGCGTCTGGTTTCTTTCATTCAGCACACTGTGTTTGAGATCCATCCATGTCATGTGTATCAGTAGATGGTTCCTTTTTATTGAGTACTATTCCATTATATGATACATGGCAGTTTGTTTATCCATTTACCTATCATATTAGTTTTCTCTTGCTGCATAGCCAATTACCACAGACTTAGTGGCTTAAAATAGCATCTCTATTAGCTCATAGTTCTATTGGTCAGAAGTCTGGGTGGGCTAAGCCGGGTTTTCTGCTTAGGATCTCACAAAGCCAAAATCAGCACATCAGCTGAGCTGGATTCCTATCGGGAGACTCTGAGAAGTGTGTGCTTGTAAACTCATTCAGCTCATTGGGTATGAAATGGACTGAGGGCCCGTTTCCTTGCTGGTTGGTGGCCCAAGGTTGCCCTCCGCACTTAGGTGCTGCTCCTCAGTCCTTGCACACAGCCCCTCTATCTTCTAAACCAGTCACAGTGCCTCTGATTATTGTCGTGCTTCAAATCTTGCTGGATTCTTCTGCCATCAGCTGGAGAAAACTCTGTTCCTAAACGGTCCATATGACTAAATTTGGCCCACCTGGAGACAGCCCTTCCATTTTTGGTAGACTTCCGTTTTTAGAATGGCCTTTCTGATATTAAGGTGTATTTTGACATTTTAAGCGTTTCTCTCCATTGATCCTCATTCTGCCATCTCAGTCTGCAGTCTGATTCCCCTTCTCCCTGTGCTATGGCCCTTGTACCATCCAAGTTTTCTCTTCTCCAGATTGAAAACACTCATTTCCCCCTTTACTTTTTACATGACACGTCACCCCAGAACAGTAAGTGTACTCTCTCGGAATGGCATGCGTAATTGGATTGAAATTCAGCTATGCCATCTACTAACTGTGATGTTGGACCAGTTAATGTCTCTGAACCTTGGTTTCCTTATCTATGCATGCTTTATAGGATTAAGTCACAGATTACATGAGCTAATGCATGCAAAGCTCTTAAGCACCTTCCCTGTCACATACACAGCCAATATATATTAGCCAATATTATTACTTCTATATTGTTACCCTTTCCTCATTTTGTTCTTTTTCTTCTGGATGTGATCTATTTTGTCAGTGACCCTAATAAAAGGTACTACCTGAATCGTGTAAGTGCCTTGAAGAGGTTTACAGTCCTTTATTCAATAATTCTACTTTAGAAAATTTATGCCAAGGAAATAATCAGAGATGTAGGCAAAGATTTTTGTTCCAGAATGTTCATCACAACACAGTTTATAATGGCAAAATATTGAAAGTAAGCCGAGTATCCAACAGTAGGGAAATAATGAAATTCGGGTTTAGGGTACATTTCTATGATGCCCTAAAGCCCTAAGATCACAATTTCAACAAAAGTAAAAACATAGGAAACAACATTATGTTAACTGCAAAAGTCATGATATAAAACAGAATATATAGCATGACCCTAACCGTGTTTCTGAAATTACATATATTTTATTAATGCACAAATATTGGTAGGGAAAGATCGGAAGGAAATATACCACGTGTTAATAGTAGGTGGTGAGATTTATAGGCGTTTTAAAGTTTTCCTCGTTATATATATATTTTTTGCTGTAACTGTAGACTTTTATAATCTGAAAAAATATGAATAAACATTCTTTAAAAACTATTTTGTGTGTTTAGCCCAGCACAGAACCTGATAACCCTCAACTTTGTCTTGAACCAGGGAAGTTGCAGAGTCACATTGTAGATCAAGAAGTCACCGCTGATGGTCACTTAGCTGGGAACTGGAGTGAAGGCAGTGGGATTCTAGCAGGCTGCACCCGGGGACAGGCCAGCAGCACTCATCAGACCGCTGACTTGTGGGGCTGCACTTGGGAAGGAAGGTTGGTCGGCTGGGTCACGTGGCCCCAGTTGCAGCAGATACAATTGTCAGTAGTGCTGTGCTCATTGTAGTGCATGCACTTGTTATAAGCTTTGATCTCTCTGTCCCATCTTATCTGCATTCTTGACTTTTTAATCTCAGAAAGAATAACGCCTTAGATTATGGGCCTCTAGATTTTTTGTTTTATTCTAAAAAAAACCCACAAAAAACCAAAAGTGATCCATTCTGGGAGGAGCCTCACTTGGCCTCTTGGTCCCCTTGCCTGGCGATGGCCCAGCAGGCTCTGCTGTCTAGCTCAGCAAAGGGGAGCATTCTTGGGCTCCCCAAGAGTCCAAGTGGTACAAATGGCTCAGGGTCAGCCTGGCGGCTTGTTTTTTACTGTTGAAATTATTGGCGATAGAATCGAGATGGGGGGGCTATGCTATCTCCCTTCACACACTCGAGGTTTCACGTTCTTATTGTTCCCACCCTGGGGGATCACCTGGGGCTTTTCCGCAGGCCTTGTGGGATCTACCTGTCTTGTCCTGGGAGGCAGTTCTGTTTAGCCACTGACTCAAATTCTGAACATCTGAAGGATAATCTAGTTTCTGAATTCAACTGTTACTTACAGAGCTCCAAGCATTTAGGAGACTCTGTTAAGGAGCTGAAGAAGTTCAAGGCTAAATCCAGTGTCCTTCATCTAGCATTTCCTGAGTACCTACTCTGTGCTGGACTCAGAGCCAAGAGCTGTGGGAGGGAGATACATGGACGAGTGACTTCAACAAACACATGATTATGACCTACTATGTGCAGGGCTCTGTGTGAGCCACTGAGCAAAGAAATTAACAAGACATGGTCCTCGTGCTTAAGAAAGTTATAATCTATGTAATCTGGGAAGAGACAAACATGTGAACCACTTAATAATAGGAGAAATAAGTGCTATTTCTGTAGCAGAGTCCAGAGGAGGGAGCCATTACTTCTGATGTGGCCTGGACACTTACTAGCTCTCTGTTTTTAGTCAAAGTGTTTAACCACTCTGTTCCTCACTTAATCTAGCAAATGAAGGCATAATGAGTTAATTCACATAAAGTGCCTAGAATGGGATTTTGTAGTTAATAAATGTCAGCAGTCCCTTTCGTTCTCCTTTTCTCCTCTCTCCCTCCTTCCCAAGGATGAGTGGTGAAGGTTCCCAGCCCTGAGGGGGCAGCATGAGCCGAGCTTGATGAGGACTGGGTGGTAGGATGCCGTGCTGGGGTCTGAGGCAGTGCCGAACATACAAGTATTTGTGGGCGATTCTAGTGGGGAGAGGCTGGAGGACCACGCTAGGTCCAGACCATGGAAGCTCTTCAGTACTAGACGCAGGAATTTGGGCTGGGGCTCTGAGGGGCAAAGTGGTCCTCATGTACTTTAGGAAGAACAGGGAGAGGTTGGAGGGGAGAGGCGGACCAGGGAAGCTGCTGCAGCATTCCAGGCCAGAGCTAAGGCCAGAGCTGGGACCCAGGCCATTTCTCTGACTCCCTCAGTGTGACAGAGGCTGAGGACGAGATTTCGTTCTCTTTCCGTGTGCCTGTGGGTTTCTTGCTGATGGAACATTGGTTGGAGTGACAGTTTATCCCATGTGTGCATTTGTGTCCTCTGTCTCTTTTCTGAAGATGCAACACGGATAGAAGAGTGTTATCTAATGCACAGAGCATCTTCATGTTTCTCCAGTTGTCTCAATGATATCTTTGATGGCAATTTTTCACTCTGATCCAGCACCCAACCCAGGATCATATACTGCGTTTAGTTGTCATGTCTTTTTGCTTCTTTTAGTCTGGAATAGCTTGTCTTTATCTTTAATGACATTGATTTTTTTTAAGAGTACAGGACATTTGTTTTGTATAATGGCCCTCAATTTTATCTGATTTCCCCTCATGACTGCATTTCACATAGGCATTTTGGGCAGGAGTGCGAAATAAGTGACGTGTCTTTAATGCTTTGCACGAAGGGGCACCTGATGTCAGTTTATTCTCATTCTTAGTGATCCTGACTTAGATCGCTTGGGTAAGGTGGGGTCTGCCTCCCTTTTCTGCTACAGGTTACCATTTCTTCTTTGTAATTAAGAATGATCTGTGAAGAGATACTCTGGAACTGTGTAAGTATTCTGTTCCTCTTCAGACTTCACCCAGTAATTTCAACATGCATTCATGATTCTTGCTTGAATTAACTATTATTATTGCACAATTATTTTCTTTCCCAATTATTTCTTCTACATTTATTACTTTTGACATCATACTCTAAGGAAGAACATTCCCTGTTCCCCTATTTATTTATTATTCAGGAAGTACTTATGAATTTTTATTTTATTCAATGAGTCATAATCTACTACTGTCATTATTCATTCTGATATTCAGATTCTCCCTGATTTAGCCAGTGGAAAACCCTTCAGAAAAACCTGGTATCCTTTTGACGTTTTCTTGTCATCTTTTGATCACTTCTTTACTTCCTGGCACAAATAGGTGTTTCAGGCTCAAATTGTTCTTTCCCTGCCCCAATCCTGGAATCAGCCATTTCTCCAAGGAGCTCTGATTCCTCCTAGTCAAATAGTACTTAAAAGCCAAAATTGGTCACCAAGTGAACTCATTGCTCCTGAGGTGTCACTGCTTCTAGGAAATTTCATATTGGTTGAACTCAACCTGTGTGTGTGTGTGTGTGTGTGTGTGTGTGTGTGTGTGTGAGAAACTATGAGTTCACGCTGACACCTGTCATTCAAATTCAATGTCTACAGTGTTCCTCTTTGCCATCCATTATTCCATATTTGTGTTTCCAGCATCTGCAGTGAAAACTCTGGCTCCCAGAGCCATTAACATATTTTCTCAGTTGCACAGTCCTACAAGACATACAAAATATTTTCAGAATTGATACTGAATTGGTACTACTATGGAAAAAAAAGAATCCACTAACTTAAAGATTTTTTTACAGCTCTTTTTGATTTTAGATGGAAGTTATGTAGTCAAAGAACTTTGTTTAAAAGTTACTAGTGGGTGCACCTGGGTGGCTCAGTCAGTTAAGCATCCAACTCTTGATTTCAGTTGAGGTCATGATCTCAGGGTCCTGGGATCGAGCTCTCTTCTCCCCTCCCTCCCCCACCCACACTGCGCTCAGTGGGGAGTCTGCTTGGGATTCTCCCCCTCTGCCCCTGTCCGCTGCTCACTTGTGCGCACGCGCGCACACACACACACACACACACACACATACATACACATACACACTCTTTCTCTCTCTAAAATAAAATAAATCTTTTAAAAAAGTTATTAGGATTGGTTACTTCCCCCCCCCCCCTTTGGAACAGTTGTATTATTTATTTGAAATAAGTATTTAGGAGACTCTGTTAAGGAGCTGAGGAAGTTCAAGGATAAATCCAGTGTCCTTCATCTAGCATCATGAAAACATTAGAAATAAGTTTTGCCTATTACTGAGCTTCATGTAAGTAGAGTCACACACTGTTTACCCTTCTGTGTCTGGTTTATTTTGTTCACCAACATTCTTGAAGATTTATCCATGTTGAGAATAGCAGTTTTTTCCCCCATTGTTATAAAGTATTCTGAATACCACACTTTATCCATTCTACTGATGATGAATATTTGGTTAATTTTATGTTTTTATTTTATTATGAATAAAACTGCTGCGAACGTTCTTATACATGTCTTTGGATGGAACGATGCAATCATTTTGGGTACCCGGGTCTCCTGGCATCTATGTGTCTATCTATATCGATCCATGTTTAGCTTTGGTAGATAATGCCAAATAGTTTTTCAAAGCAGTTGTTGCATTTATATTCCTGCCAGCAATGTAAGAGCTTTCCAGTTATTCTGCATCCTCACCAGCACTTAGTATTGGCAGTCTTTTTAAATTTCAGCCTGTCTTGGCTTTTATTGGGCAAGAGTTCAATTGTTTTTGAAAAAGATGCTATAGGATGTTTTCTAACTGGCCTGATTCTATTAATTACCTGTATTTGAGGTTGGTTGGTCGGCTCACAGGGTTCCATGCTGTTCTCAAGGGTATAGGTAACTTAATGGTGTGCCTTTTCTGAAGTCTAGATGCATTATTGCATTAGGTGCTTTTAGTAAGGATCAGAGATGGTCTTAGGTTACTTTAGTATTGTAAGAATGGGTACAAGTAGGGAAAATAGGTAAAGTGACTACCTCATAAAAGAACAATGAGAAGGATATTTAGAACACAAACCACCTCAAAAACCTAGACCTTCTTTTACCCTCAGCAATAGAATCAAGAAATCTCACATTCTAGTGACTTAGCAGCTCTTCTCTACTTTGATTGTTCCTGCTGTCCTGGTTCTTCTGCCTGTAGCTGCTCCTCATATTAGCCTTGTGTCTGTTTCTTCCAGCCAGTGCTCCAGCTACCAACTAGGGGACTCACTCCCTATAACCCCCTGCAGGCAGAATTTTCCCATGAGGCCACTTCACAGGCTCTCACCAATCTATACATTAACCTACTCTGAGACAGGTTTCCATCTATAGTCCGTCCACACCGGTTAGGTTGACCACAGGAAACAGGAGCTCCTGGTATCAACATGGCAATTTAGGAGAAAGGAATTCCCTTAAAGTGGGGAAAGCAAGCATTCTGAGTGTCTGCTAGTTTAATTATGTATATTATATTCTAATTCAGCAGACATTTCTTAAGCCCTCTCCTTTTTTGCCAATAGAGGAACTCTGTTGAAAAGGGAAATGAAGCTATGCCCGTTCCTTTTATATGTTCCCAAATTATATATTTTTATATATTGTGGACACATGATCTGCAGAACAGTGTCAAGCTCAAAGTAAATTTTATTCTGTAGATGGGGGAGGGCATGAACGGGTTTTCGTATGTAGAAGATCTATTTGGTTGTTACTATTCCATTTTAAAGATGAGGGAACTGAAGTCCAGAGAGACAGAGAGATTTGCCCAAGGCTATGTGACCGGGAAGTGGCAGGGCCAGGACTCACAGCCAGGTCTTCTGGTTCCATAACTCCTACCCCACACTGACGGGGGAGACGTGGTATACCCCAGTGCCCAAATTATTAATAGTACAAAGGAGAGGTGACAAAAGGAAACTTCAGCCAAGACAAGTGGTAGGATTTGAGAGAAGATCTGGGAAGCTTCCTCAAGGCAGTGGGTTTGAAACTGAGTTGTGTAGACTTAGTCGGGTTCATAATGATATGGAGAAGGGAGAGTGGTGCAAATAAAGGTACAAAAGTGGGGAAGCAGATTTCCCTGGGACAGAGAAGATACTTGTGTTGATGGGTTAGTAGGTTTCTATGTAGCAAAGGAGAGTGAGAGATCAGGTGTGGTAGGAAGTTGTTAGGAGGCTTTGAGACTATGACAACTTCCAAATTAAAACAACAAACAGATTATAACATGACAGAAGAAAGCTTGAAGTCATTTAGGTGGCTCTTAAAAGAGTCCAGAGTGGGGGTGCCCAGGTGGCTCAGTCAGTTGAATGTCTGACTCTTGCTTTCGGCTCAGGTCATGATCTCAGGGTCCTGGGACCAAGCCCTCCATTGGGGCTCCACGCTCAGTGGCGAGTCTGCTTGAGAATTCTCTCCCTCTTCTGCCCCTGCTCCCATGCTCTCTCTCTCTCTCTCTCTCTCTCAAATAAATAAGATAAATCTTAAACAAACAAACAAAAACGTTCCAGGCTGGAGTGAAAAGGACTGAAGATGGAGATCAAGACATAGATTTGAGAGTCTTTGAGAAGGCAGAACCAACATGATGGAGACAGGGTAGGAGATAGAGCTGCCGCTTGAGAGTTTGAGCCTTAGTGATGGGGGTGATCTGGTACCAGTATCAGAAGAGGAGGGACAATATGTATAGTGGTGAAGCCCACAGGCTTTGGATCAAGGCCGACTTGGGTGTATAGCCCCTTGTGACTTGGGACCAGTGATTTAGTTCCTCTGAGTTTGCTGAGCTGTTGAGTAGGGACACAGATTCCCACTTCCCAGAGTAGCTGTGACGATGTGAGGCTGTGCAGGTAGAGTGAAATTCCATGATGCCACATGCCTGGCATCCAGGCATTTACCAAATTTTAGCTCCCTTTCTCCCCAGCTCAATCTCTCTGAGGAAGTAGTAGAACCTACTTTAAGCCTCATCTTCTTATGTATAAAATGTACTTTGAAAAAAAGGAATTGGCTTTACAGGGAAAATGGGTTCTTTGGGAACGCAGTCAATGGGACTTGGAGTTGGAGGACAGATGGAGCCTCTTATTTTTTGGCCTCCTCTGACATCCAGGCTTCAGTTAAAAGTTAAAGCCTCACAAAGGAGCTAGAAGTCTCTTTGCACCAAGGCGGTACGTCCAAAAGCAAGCAACTGTGCTGCCTCTCTCCTGCCTCGATGACCTCCATTTGGGGCTGTTTCTGAACCTAAGGGTAAAACTCCATTGGCTGACAGGACTGCAGTTTGCCTGTAAAACATGCCCAGCCTCCCAGCCTGCTTTTCTAGCAGGTTTGGAAATTCCAGTTGTCTCCTCAGGGTGCTACACACAGGGCAACTGGGTTTGGGCGGAGTTCTAGCAAAGGCTGCACGGAGGCACCCATTCCCCTCCCGGTTAACCCCCACCGTCGCCGTCGGGAGGCTGCCTTTCTGGAGCTGCTCCCAACACGCTTCTCCTCGGGCGGTAGTGCCTGCCAAAGACTCTCGGCGGCGCAGAGCCCAGGCTTCGAATCCCTCCTCCGAGTCCGGGGGAATGGCCCGCCTCCGCCCGGCGCCTGGTTGCCATAGCATCCGCGGGGCACACGGGCCCATTGGCACAGGGCGGGAACCAATCAGAAGGCCCCGCAGGCTGCCGTGCTTCCGGGTGGTCCCAGGGCTGGGGGCGGGGGGTAGGGGGTGCTGCTCCTGGGAAGATGAGCGTGGCTCCTGGCTAGTGGCGTGGGACTGGCCCAGGCCCCGCATCCTCTCCTGGGGATCTCAGTGCTACTTCCCCCAGCCCCCGTCATACACACACCTTCCCTGCTTGCCCCGATCCCGCGTTCAGAGTTGAACAATCGGGTGGAGTTACCCGCTGGGGAGGGCAGGAGCGAAGCTTTGTTGCCACTTTATAGCCATTTCCCCCAAGAAAAAGCTCTGCAGCAGCTCCGTGATTGGTCCGCAGGTGGGCGCTCCGAGCCCCAGAAAAATGTTTGGGCCTTGTAAGTCTGGGGCTGCCCCAGCTTAAGATCCCTTGATGGGCACACGGTTTCCAGATAGAAGGAACTGGGACTGGTGGTTGGTTTATTTCCATCCTGTTTGCCAACAGGGAGGTTAAAACCAGTGGGAGGACAGAACAGTTGAATCTGAAAGATCACAGAATCCTGCACCCCCACTAGCTGTAAGAGGCTGAACAAGTTACTGTACTCTGAATCCCAATCGCCCCGTTTGTAAAAACAGTCGTAACAAAAGAACCTATCTGCTCGTGTTGGTTTAAGTAAATAATACAGGCAAAGCAGTCAGCTGGCTAGCCGCAAGCACTCCGTAAGGGACAGTCCCCTGTTTCTAGAAGTGGTACAGCAGTACTGCCCAGAGCTGGAGTACTCACACGTAGCGTTGGGCAGATGTTTTCACATTCATCAATTTTCCTTATTCATTGAGTTATTCATTCATTTAACCCATTAACGCATTCAGCATATATTCTCTGGGCTTCTACTCTTGTATCGTTCTGATTTTAGTCCTTGTGCTGCCGAAGCGAGCACACATTCCCTGGGCATCTACTACCAGTCAGTTCATCCCTGTCCAACTGCATTTAGTGGGATCCAGCCCCCAGGGGAGCTGCGACTCTCTTCACAAGAACTGACGGAGTCTAGCCTGGCAGGAGGCTTGCGGGGGGGATCTCGGCCCCGTGGCAGCTGGGGGTTTGGAAACTGTTTCCTGCAGCTCTGCCCCCTGTGGCTGAGGGGCCTGAACAGAGCAGACCCCTGTAGTGTTTGAGCAGCCCCAAGTCAGCACAGGTTGCCACGTTTGCTCCCCTCACCTGTGGGGAGGAGTGCCCACTTCTCCTGGAGGCCCCAGGCAGCCAGCTGGAACCTACTTCCTCTGTAGTGGGACTCCCGTCTCCCAGGACTGACCTCCTTTGCTGGTCTGCTGTGCTTTGCCATGCTGGAGTTCCTGAAACAATCCTGCTGTCGCCTTTCAGGCTCCCCTCACCTCAACACTGCGACAGAGGTGTTTCACACAGACACGCTTCATAAATAGACATGTCCTGTGTGATGAGGCCGCGATGCATGGTGTCGTGGGAGTAGGTGGGGCGGAGCGGCGGGCTCCGCTTCCAGAGTCAGGGAAGTCCTTACCAGGAGGTGATGTTTGGGCAATCTTAAAGGATTTAGCTAGGTAGACAGTGGGAGAAAGGGAATTCAAGTCAAGGAAAATAGCGTCCGTAAAGGCCTGAAATTGCCTTATGTTCTTAGAGAAAATGTAATGTAGTGTGAATGGAAAAAAAAGGGAGTATGTTATTTGGGTTGAGGGTTCATGAGTAGCAGAGAGAAGTGAGGCCAGAGAGCTAAACAGGGACCTACTCATGCGGGCCTTGAAAGCCACCATGGGGGAGCCTGTGAAGGGCTTTAAATAGGGGCATGGCCTTCAGATTTATATGTGAGGAAGGTGAGACAAATGGCTGCTGAGGGGATGGATTGTCTCGTTCGTCCTCTAGCAATTCTGTGAGGCAGACGGGGTGATGCTGTTCTCTACTTGTTACACCTGAGGGAGAACACTGAGGCCCAAGCACTTAAATATCTTGCCAAAGGTCTCAGAGCCAGAAGGCAGAGGACCTAGGACTCACCTGGCTTCCTGGCTCTGAACCTCTTTCTCCTGGGCATGCTGCCATTGTTAACAGAGTCTTCTAGAAAGCTGCCTGCAGCTGGGTATTGGGTGGATGCTGACAGGAGCAATGTGAAGCAAATGGTCATTGATACGATCTTGTTGAAGGAGTGCAGCCCTGGGATTTTGTGGCCTGTGGCGTTCAGTCTCCTGACCTGTATGCCAGTGCACAGACAGCAGGAAGCAGTGGGGAGCTTGGAGCTTCCAGCTCTGCATCGCCTTGACAAACTCCATTCATCAGGGCCTCGCTCATTAATTCAGGACAGCATCTGCTGACTGATACTGGCATTTGTCAGTGGCTTGTTTCTGCAAGGCCCTGGTCCTCCAGGTTGGTCAGCTCTGTCGTGCGCAGCCCCAGGGTGAACCCTGGCAGTCAGAGGCGGGCCCCTTCTCTGTCTGCAATTTGCAAAATGAAATAACTTTTTTTTGAGAAAAACAAAGGTAACGTCTAGCAGTATAGAACATCAGCTTGGAGATCAGGCAGACCTGGGTTTTCGTTCTGCTGCTGCCACCTAGCTAGCTATGAAAGTTATTTCATGCATTGTGGGCCTCAGTTTTCTCATCTCTAAAATGAGCACAGTCAACCCTCCCTGAAAAGACTGTTGGGATGATTAAGAAGAGCTTATGTTTACAGAGTGCCTTGGCGTGCTGCTTGGATTTTATACATTTTTAATATATGGTGACTTTAAATCCCGCTGTTACTGCTTCCCCCACTGCTACTGCTACCATCACAGTTAAAGACTATTTGAAAAACAGAGACTAGAAGAAAAAGTATTTTATAAACCTACCATCGCGATGCAACTACCATTATTATTAGTTATATTTCCTTCAGGTCTTTTCCCCCACAACTTCAGGACGCATCATATTTTATAGCATGTTTATTATTTTTCCTTTGTTGTAGATACATTATATTTATTTTTAATAAAAATTTTCTTGATTATGAGATTACCGTATATAACTTAAGAGAGCATAGAAAAAGCAAAAGGAAAAACCATGCTTATAATGCATACTTCATTCCTAGCCCCGAGGCTATGACTATGAACTTTTGATGTATCTTCTTCCAGTCTTTTGTCTGCATTTTTTAATAGAGTCGAGATCCTATCACATATACAGTTTTTCTGTGATTTTTCAGATCCTAGGGTATCATGAGCATTTTTCTTTATCGTAAGCATTGTTTTCCAAGGCTGCATAATAGTCCATCAGATGGATCCACCATTATTTACATAAGCATTCCCCTACTGTTAGATATTTAAGTATTTCCCAATTCCTTAATCTAAGCAGCTCCCTCTGACAGAACCTAGGGCCCCAGCCTCAGTGTCACCAGGAGGCATATAGTGAATGTGCTGCGTGTATGGTCCTGGGCGGGGGATGGTGGAACCCGTGAGATAAATCAGACACCGAGCCTGCGTCAAGGGAGTGCAGAGACTCGACACCTGGAAATATTGACTGGGGCAAAATATGCAGGTGTTTCTTTGCCAGACACTGTCAGGGAGCTCACGTAAGCACGGGTATCTCTTTTTCCTCTAGGAGCTGGGATCTGGAGCACACAGCTTTTACAAAGACTAAAGTCTCAGAAGCTTTGCTGACCCTTCTCACCTACCAGTGTGTTACTAGGCCTCCGATACTCAAATGCCTTTTGAGCCTGTTACCTTGACTGTCAGGGGCCTGTGCTAATGACCTTTGAATATCATTTCCAAGTGGTTTTTTACTGGGAAGGGGTGAGAAGCTACAGCCTCAAGAAAGGAACTAGCATGAGCCTCAGGAGGATCAGGGGTGCTCTAGTCTTTGTTTGGTCGCACACTTGCTCCGGCACCCAAGGCAAGTTATTTCCTCTCACCAAGCCTCTGTTGTCTCCCCGCAACGTAGAAAGATTGGACTAGATGATCCCCAGGGCCCTTGCAGCACTGATGTTCCACAGGGACCTGAAGCCTTCCTCTCGCCAGGAGCTGAAGTGAGCATCCTGATAAAGGTCACAGGATGCTTCTCCAGAGGCCAGAGTTTCTTTTAATTAGTACCCGGGGAAGCATTTACGCGTTTATATTCCCACTCACTTCCTCCTGGTAGTGGCTGGGCCGAGTAGAGACTGAAAGTCAGGAAGTAACTGCTTGCTGGGTGAAAACACTAGGCTCAGAACCCCAAATGATTCTTCGTCTCTTATGTAGTAGCTGTTTTTTCTTTTATGTACTTGGTTTTTTCATTCATTCTCTCACTTAGCGGATGTTAACTGAGTCCCAGACTTTGTACCATCCAGAGGTGAATGAGACTCAGGCTTGTTCTCAGGACACATGCAGTCTAGTGAAGAGACAGGAGCAAGTGTAAAAGGTAACAAGAGAATTGCTACAATGGGGTACAGATAAGTTGCATAAGGAAGGGAGTACTTGAGTCCACCCAGAAGCAAAGGAGTCTAAGTGGACACGTTGAGCCTTTAAAGGATGAGTGGAAATTTTCTAGGGTGTCGAGGAGAGGGCATTCCAAACAGAGGAGCCACACGTGCAAAGGCCCGGAGGTATGAGAGTACATGTCATGTTCTTTGTGAGGCTGGAGGGTGAAAGGGACAGTGAGCAGATGAGAAAAAGCCGAGTACTTTTCCTTGGACAAGGAATTCTCTTTCTCTAATCTTTTTTTTTTTTTCTTCTCTCTTTTTAGGTCTCTTGTGGCTCACAGCATAATCTGGCCGTGATTGGTGAGTAATTAGTATATTGAGAACTATGTGTGGTCTGAAACTCCTGTGGCAGAGTCAGAGAAGACTTTTGGTTGATCAAAGGCCAGGGTGCCTGTGTGTGTGTATGTGTATGCGCGCGCGCGTGTGTGCTGGCACGCTCTCACACACACATGTTGGGGGAGATTCTAGGAAATGGAAGACTTTGATTGCTCAAGGCTTTACTAGAAGCCCCTTTTCTAAAAATTTCTATCCACATCATTGAGTGTCTTTTTAAGGTACCTAAGCTGGCCTCCCTGCCCCAGGCAGTGGCATTTGAGGATATTAAAGATTTTACAGACAAGGGACATCATGTGTAGAAAGCCAGACATAAAAGGAGAAGAGGACTGGGCTGCTCTCGTTTCTCTGAATAAATTCCTTACTCTGGGTTCTTTCCTCTTTCTTGGGAGTATGGGGCTCTGCTCACTGCCTCCCACTGCCTTGTAGTCCATGGCACTCGGGAACTCCCAGATGAAGCCAGCCTGCTGATTGGTTGAGGTTTCCTCTTCATTGATTCTGGCTAACCAAGGTTATGATTAGGCCTATGAGTAATTCCTTCAAGAAGCTTCCTCGTTACTTCTCCGTGTAGACTAGTCTCCATGTCACAGTGCATTCAAGGGACACGAGGGTAGGGCCCGACTGCCTGAGTTCAATACAGGCTTCCATTTACTAGTTGTGTGAACTTGGACAAGGTACTGAACCCCTCCATGGGAGGGCAGTAGTGCCCACCTTCTAGGGTTGTCGTGAGGGTGCCAGGAGTTAATATATATAAAAGCACGTAGAGCAGAGCTTAGCTCCTAGTAAGGGTTTTAGAATTGTTCATTATTATTATCTGATATTTGTTCTAATTGCCCTGCTCTGGGCTTTAGCTCCCCATCTCTAAAAATGGAGGCTTTAAAACAGAAAATCAAGGTTCCCTCCTGCTCTGATATTTTAGGATTCTATTACAAACCCATCACTGCCTGCCTTCTGTTGGTGACTTCTGTTCCTGGCTACTTCTCTCCCAGCCTCTGACGCAGCTTCTGAAGGGCAAGACCCCTGCATTTTCCTTTTGTTTCCTGCCGATTTCCAGCACCCAGAGCAGTGCCCGGTACTCGGCAGAGACTTGGGCACTATTTTCTGAATCAAGCTTAGACAGGCTCAGCCGCCTGCGGTGGCAGCGGTTGGAAGCATTACTCTGTGGGCCCGAACGTGATGTGCAACGAGGCAGAACCAAGGACAGCCGAGGAGGTAGGCTGCCAGCCAGCAGAGGGGGTGGGGAGTAAACCGGGCTGGAGTCAGGGAAGGAGCGAGAAAATCTAACAGCAAACCTGCGCGCTTCGCAGCCGCCCCAGATACTTTGTACCCGAACCGCTCCAGCCTGGGTGTAGTTAAAACAAGCTAATCAGAGGATCCGAGGTGGTGCCTCGGACGCGACGCGGCCGCGCTGCTGCTCTCGCGGTCTAGGAGAGAGCTTGGCTCCCTCTGACCAGCGCCAACAAGAAGATGGCAGGGACACAGTCCAGATGAAGGAGGGGCCGGGCCTAGTGGGCTGGCGGGCTGAGCAGACAGAGGCAGCCTCGGGCTCTGGAGGGAGCGTAGACTGTGCAGGCAGCCAGCCTTGGTTCACACCTGCTGCAACTCGGCGCGAGCCTCCTTTTCCCCCCTCATCTCCGTACCGGGGAGAACTCCACTTTGCAGGACTGCTGTGAGGATTAATGTATGCGAGATACCTGGTATTTGGGAGGTGTGAGAGAAATGTGTGCGTGTGTGTGTGTGTGTGTGTGTGTGTGTGTGTGTGTATTTATAGTTCTGCTGGCTTCTCATTTCTCTTGGTCAGGGTGGGGAGAGGGGAGAACGGCTTGTTAGTGCAACTGTGCTAGTGAAGTCGTTGTTACTTGGGAGGGAGAGAGGATAACATTCTGGAAAGGTGTCCAGTGTTACCCAAGGGAGGAGAACATTAGAGTCCGTGGGGAGCAAGGTGTGCCAGCAAGCTCCTGGAGGGCGGACCTATTATTTGCTGTTTTGTCCTCAGTGCCCTGGTCTGGGCCCACAGTCTGTTGAATGCATGATTGCAGAGTCGGGAAAGGTGGCCCCGTCACACGGCTCTGGGCCCATCTCCCCGCCTGCGTGTGAGCTGGGAGCAGAGGCCCCCACCACTGGAGGGACAGAGCCCTCCGTGGGTGCCCTATAGGGTGCGGGCTGTGCGACCAGAAGCGCCTGTTGGCTCTGGCAGAAGGCCAGGAGAGGGAGACAAGCTGAAGGAGGAGAGTTCCTACCGGCTTAAAGCCTGGTTCTCCCAGCCAGCTCCTCGCCTCAGCCCCTCTACCATTGCCTGCTTTAGATGGATTCTCCCCCTCCAGTCTCAGTCCCTGAGATCTGGACCCTCTGTGCTTGGCACTGGGTCTCCCATGTGCTAGGCGCAGAACAGTTATAGAATAGACTAGAACAGAATATAAGGGAGCCAAACTTTCCGCAAGTGTAGAAGCAGCTTTAGTGTCTGATGAATGTGCGACAGACAAACCAGAGAGGGAGGTGGAGTAAAGATGGGCGGAAGGATGTAACTCAGCACCTGCTCTGTCTTAGAATGGACACTCCACAAAGTATGTTTGCTGTACCCATTTTACAGAGAAGAAAACCGAGACTCAGAGGCTTGACAGGTTGGTCAGGGGTAGGTAGCAATAAATAGTAGCAATAAATAGTAAGTCTGCCTGACTTACAAGACTGTTCTTTCCACCCTCTCCAGTGTGGGCGGTGGTCAGGGAGAGCACAGACCCCGGGGTCAGATTGCTTGATTCCAGTCCTGGCTCCCACACTCGGGAGCTGTGTACCCTCGTATAAGTGGCTTAACCCCCCATGTGTCTTGATTGCCTCATCTGGAATATCGTATTATTGACCTCATAAGGTTGTTATATAAAGTGCTAACAGTGCTTGGCACAAAAGTAGAGGCTCAATAAATGTTAGCTGGCATTATTATTATCATCATCATCATCATATATTAAGACTTCAAGGAAGGAAGTCTTTGTAAGATGAGTATAAAAAGCCTTGACGCTCAAGGTGGGAACCCCAGGGGCTAGAGAGGGAAGTGTCTTCCCCATCCAGAATGTCAGGGACCAGTGCAGGATCTCAGCATAGCTGCAGAAGGGGTCTGTGAAACTTGGAGCCCAGGGACCCCAATCTGGGGGATCTGGAAACAGTGCGAGGCCGGATTGGTTCCAGATGAGGCTTCTGCTCTCCGCTGCCCCAGACGGATTCAGAACCTGCATGTTCCAGACTGAAGCAAACCCCACAGCAGCCACACTTGAAGTTTGTCTAGGGAACAAAATAATTCTACTCTCCTACTTCATTCACTTCCAGGTTTCTTTTTTCCCCTTCTTTTGCAATTTGGTTAGGTTCTTTCCTTAGTTTTCCAGTGAGGCTTCTCTTGACATAGTCTGTGTCTGCCACCAGCCATGGCCGTGGCTAGACAGGATAGTGAGGCGGCGCGAGTTCCTGCTTCGGACAAAGGAGGAGCTGCTGGAGCGAGGCACAGAGAAACTCAAGTGAGATCAGAAAGGAGAGGGCTGAAGCCAGAGGCCACAACTGACCTGGCCCCTTCTAACTGTGTGCCGTGCACGGTCATGTCGGCTCAGTGGGCCCGATTCCTCATGCGTATGATCAATGTGCCCCTGAAAGTTGTTCTTCCAAATGGCACAGACGCGTCAGGCGCCTGCTCGGTGCCGGCCATGGAACAGGTGCGCAGCAGGTGCCCGCTCGCTTGGCAGGTTCACCGGGCCGTTTCTTCCTGCCTTCCCACCTAGGATTTCCCTCCGCATCTCACGGAGCTGGCCAGCTGGCTCCCATTCGTGGGCAGAGACTGAGGTCAGCAGAGGTGACATGAGGGCATGTGACCACCATTTGCTCAGAAGATCCCTGCCTACCAGAGGCTGGCTCCCAGGCCCGGCTCCATCTTCGGGGCCCTCACCTCCGTGTCTGGCTGAATTGGCTCCAGCTGTTTTGCTTCCCCTAGGAGCAGCTTATTTTGGCTTGAATGGGCAATTTGTTTGCCTTCTCTCCTGATGTGCAGTTGTTCTGCCTTCCCTTCCTGCAGAGAAAAAAGAGCTGACTGCATTTCCTATCCCCGCTCCACGCAGACCTTTGGAAAGGATTTTATTGGTGGCCTTTTCCTGGAGCATTCAGGCTTGCCAGACACGCATTGTTAAAGGGTTAGATATTTGGCAAGAAAGTGTCATGCCGCCTCCTCCTCCTCCTCCTCCTCCTCCTTCTCCTTCTCCTCCTCCCCCAAGCAAAGCCAGCTCTCTTACCAAATTGGAGCTATAATCTACATAAGGATCTTTTTTTTCCCCCCCTTCATTTCAGTGATGATTTCCAATTATTGAACCTTTGTACCTTTGTAATATGTGTGGCACAGCATCTGAACTTGGCTCGAAACCCATCAAGCAGGGTCAGAGAAGAATTTAATAGTGAGAACTAAATCTTTTTTGACACCGGCTCTTGCTCTAAGAGGCCATACCTCCAAACCCCAGGGCCTTGCAGAGAGCTTAGAGGCAAGTGTAAACTGTACGGTCCTGTGCACAGTGTGACTGGCAAAGCATAAATGCTTTATATTATCTCATTTAATCCTCAGAGCAAATCACTGAGTTGGTGCTGTCGTTAACTGCATTTTCTAGATGAGGGAAGCTGAAGCGTAGGCTGAGCAGTTTGTTGGGAGGAATAAGTGTGTCAGGTCTTTAACCCAGGCCCCTAACTTCAGAGCCTGTGGTCCACTACCCCATGCCGCCTTCCTGCGGACCAGTGATGGTCCAGCCTGGTTTTAAGGCCACCAGATAAGATGATCTCATCTCTTCCTTTCAATAGTTAGTTCCCCTTCGTGTTAGCAACTACTTCTGTCTTGCAGCCTAAATGTCTTCTCCTTCTGATTCAGCAGTTCTCTGTATAATCACCAGATAGAATTGTGAGGTTGATGACATTGTTTTGGAAAACCACCCTCTAAGGCTTCTTCTTCCCCCTCTCATTGTCCCTTACCTCTTAAAAAATTAATTTACTTATTTAATATTTGAATAATTAACACGTGCATATGATACAAGGCATAAAAAGATTTAAAATAAAAAACTTTCCTCCTTCCCTGTCCTCCCATTTGTCCAACGTACAAAAACCCTTCTACCACATGTGCAACTAATGTATGTTAATCTGTATTTTTCTAGTTTCTTTTTGCACATATTAAGTAAATGCTAAGATATATTTTATCCCTCTTTTCACATAAGTGGTACTATATCGTACATACTTTGTAGTGTCTTATTTTTTCTTTCAACAGTTTATCTGGGAGGTCTTTATGTATCAGTATAAAAGCCTTCCTAGATAGTTATTACAGGTATATAATATTCCAATATACCTATGTACCATGATTTATTTAACCCATGCCCTCTTGATGGACATGTAGATCATCTGATATTTTGCTATTATAGGTAATGATGAAGTGAACAACCTTGTGTATATATGTCATTTCATTTGTGGGATGTTGAAGAATAAATCCCTAGAAGCAAAGTTATTGTATCAAAGAGTAAGTATATCAATTTTGCAAGAGAGTTATTGCCTTCATAAGCAATTTTGCCTTTAGGAATTATACCATTTTTCACTCCCACTAGCAATATATGAGTGCCTGTTTCTGCAGCCTCCTTAAGAGGGTGTTAAGAAACTTCTAGATTTTTGCCAGTCTGATAGGTGAAAAACTATTAAGGGTGGTTTTTGTCTTTTTTTACTTTTTAAATTGAAATGCAGTATATATACAGTAAAGTGTACAGATCTTAGAGGTGCAGTTTGATGAATTTTTATATATGCACATACCTAGGAAACTACCACCTAGTACAAGACACAGGATGTTTCAGGTACCCGAGAGGGTATCTCTTCTCAGGCAATACCCCAGCCCTAGAGTTAACTACAACTTCTGACTCCAGAAATGAGTTGTGTCAGTGGTTGAACTGCATATAAGTGGTGTTACGCAGTGTGTACTCTTTTGTGTTCAGCTTCTTTAGTTCAACACATTGTGTCTCTAAGAATCATCTATTTTGTGTGTACCTCAAGTTCTTTTTTACTGGTCAGTATTAGCCCACTGGGTGAATATACCACAACTTAGATGTCCATTTCACTGTTGAAGATTTGGGTTGCTTCTACTTGGAGGACTGTGAATAAGGCTGCTGTCAACATTCTTACACATGCCTTTTGGTGAACATACACGTTGGTTTTTCTTGAGTGCATAACTGGAGTAGGACTTCTGGATCAGATCCTCAGCGTTAGTAGATAAACAGTTTTCCAGAGTAGTAGTGCCAGTTACATGTTGCCCATCAGCAGTATATGGGAGTTCCAACTGTGCCATATCCTTGCCAGATAGTTTCAGTCTTGCTGATCGAGACCGTCCTGCGGAGTAAGTAGTGTGGAACCTCACTGTCCTTTTAATTTACGTTTCTCTTATAGCCAATGATGCGGAGCACCTTTTTATATACCTAGAGGCCACTCGGGCAACTTCTTCTGCCTAGTGCAAAGACTTAAGTGCAAAGACTTAAGTGCAAACACTCAAGTGGGTTTTGTCTGTGTTTTTCTTAATGGTTTGTACAAGGAACCCTTTATCTTATGGATTCAAGACCTTTGATATATATATAGATAGATATATATCTATATATATCTTGAACATCTTTTCCTTTCCCAGTCAATGGCTTGTTCTTTTGCTCTCTTAATGGTGTCTTTTGATGCACAGATATCCTTAATTCTAATGAAGTCTAGTTTATCAACCTTTTATTTGATGGTTTGAGGTATTTGTGCCCTCTTTAAAACATTTTTGTCTGACCCAAGGTCCTGAAATGAAAATATTCTCCCTTGTGTTCATTTTGAAACTTTATTAATTTTGCCTTTTACATTTAGGCTTAGAATCCATTTTGAATCAGTATTAGAAAAACCCAACAACGCATTGCTCTAAAACCATCTATTGAAAAGTTCGTCCTTTCTCCATTGAATTTTAGACACTCCTTTGTTGTAAATCAAGAGACTATATATGTGTAAATTTGGTTTTCGACTCTCTCTTCTCTTGCATTAGTTTATTTTTCTATGTGCATGCTAGTACCATTCCATCTTGATTGCAGCTTTATAATAAATTCCAATGTCTGGTATTAAGCTTTCCAACTCTGTTCTCCTTTAAGATGATTGTAGCCTTTCTAATCCCTCTACTTGTAGTTATGAATGAAGATTGAGCACCTTTTTGTATATTCAGGAGCTCTTTGTATTTTCTTTTTTTTATGATTTTATTTATTTATTTTAGAGAGAGAGTGTGTGTTCACCAGTGAGGAAGGGACAGAGGGGAGGGACAGAGGGAGAGAATCTCAAGCAGACTCCCCGCTCAGCACAGAGCCTGACATAGGGCTTGATCCCAAGACCCTGAGATCAGGACCTGAGGCAAAACCAAGAGTTGGATACTTAACCGACTGAGCCATCCAGTCACCACTGTATTTTCTTCTTTATGAAGGGTTTCTCCATACATGTATTAGTTTTTCATTGCTACTCTAACAGATTACCAGAAAACAACGCAAATGAGTTATCGTAGAGTTTGAGGTCAGGAGTCTGAAATAGGTCTCACTGGGCTAAAATCAGGGTGTGAGCAGGCTGCATTTTTTTCTGGAATCTGTAAGGAGGAGAGTGTTTTCTTGCCTCTTGCAACTTCTGGAGGCCATCTGCATTTCTTGACTGTGGCTCCTGCCATCTTCAAAGCCCGAAGTGGCTGGTCGAATCGTTCTTTCATCATATCACTCTGACACTGACTTTTCTGCCATCCTCTTCCATATTTAAGAATCCTCGTGATTCCTTTAGGCACCCTTTCCCACTCTGGATAATTCAGCATAATCTTTGTATCGGAAGGTAAACTAATTAGCAAGTTTAATTTCATCTGCTACCTCAGTTCTCCTTTGCCATGTAACATAACACTCACAGGCTCTAGGAATTAGGACTTTGGGATGATATCATATGGCTTGTCTCAATATCCTTTACCCTTTTTTCCAGTTAGAGTGTTGGTCTTTTTCTAATAAATTTCTAGGAGCCGGGTGCCTGGGTGGCTCAGTGGGTTAAGTGTCTGCCTTCAGCTCAGGTCATGATCCTGGGATCCTGGGATAGAGCCCCGCATCGGGCTTCCTGCTCACCGGGCTATCTGCTTTTTCATCTCCCTCTGCCCCCCAACCCCCGGCTCATGCTTTGTCTCTCAAATACATAAATAAATAAATAAAATCTTTAAAAAAATTTCTAGGAGCTTTTTATGTATTAAGGAGGTTAGGCCTTTTTGGTTCAGACGGCAAATGTATTTTCTCATCTTTTTTCGTTTCTACTTCTGCTGTTTTTTGGTTTTGTTTTGTTTTGTTTTGTCCTGTTTTTGCCACGCAACCTTTTCTTTCTCTACAGACAAAATTTATCAGTCTTTTCCCGTGTGGCTTCTGGATTTTGAGTTAGAGAGGCCCTCCCTATTCCAGGGTGTACAAAACTTTTCTCATATTTTACCCTAGTACTTTTTAGGTTTGTTTGTTTCTTTGTTTGTTGTTTTTTAACATGTAAATCTTTGATCCATTTGGAACTTATTCTGATACACAATGTCAAGTGTGGATTCAACTTCATTATTTTTCAGTTGGCTACCCAATACTGTCTCAACACTACTTACTGAATTCCCTTTCTTTGGCTGCCCTCCTGGATCCCATTGCTTCCAGGGCCACCCTAAGGCATAAAGAGAGGCAGTGACTGACCCGAGATTGCCAGCTAGTCAGTGGCAGAGCGGGGACTAGACCTCGGGTCCAGCTCATGCTGCTCAGTCTGAAGCTGGTGCTTGGTTCCCAAGGAGCTTTCCCGGGGGGCTGCGGCCTCCTGGGCTTTTGGCTGAGACAGAGCAGCCCCTAGGTTCCGTGGGCTCTCAGCGCGCTGTCCCAGGTCGTGCTTTGCTCATCTCTGGAGTGAGATAGATTCGTTGCCACTGTCACACCTCGCTGCTTGGGGCACTGCGTTTTCTTCTCTCTCAGGCCAGAAATGGGATAAGATCTTTGGCATTCAGGAGAGATGTTTTACAATTAAGGCAGAGATGTTTTTACAGACCACTGGTTATTGTTTAAGTCACATTTCTGTTGAGTCCTTTGTTTTCAAGGCATGGCCTCACATCACAAGGTGTGCCTTTTTAGCTTTCAATAAAGTGGATTTTTTTCCCACTATTATTCCCAAAGAAGCAATGGAAGTACCATTCCACAGGAGTCATTCTACATGAGACCACACATGAGGGTGCCGGGCTGTCAAGGAGGCTCACATACTTGCTAATTACTCTCTCATGCCAGCCTTTGTGGGCACAAGGTTGCTTACTGCATTTTAGCACAATGCTCTGGTCCTTTTAGGGTTGCTTCCGGGAGCAGAAACCACAATCGTGACCCACTGTCCTTGTTTACAAATACGAGGCTTGGGGCCTTGCAAAGGTAAATCTAAGAAAGGTGAACTCAAGGTAAAAACTACAGAGAGGTAGAGTGAGCTGGAGGCAGCCTTCTGCCGTGGAGGGCCTGAGGTCTGGTCCCAGCGTTGTCTGCCACCTGCTGTCTATGTGATCCTGGGCAGTCATTTCCCTCTCTGGGCCTGCGGATCCCCACACAAGATATGTTTCTAAAGTCTGCTGCACCGTTCAGGTCTGGCCTCGTGTCCGCAAACTGTGTTGCACATTTAAAAAAAGATTAATTAATTTATTTTTTAAAAATTTTTATTGTGGTGTCGTTTAATGAGGTGTGCTGTCATAACAGATTTTTAAGTGTACAATATGGTATTATTAGCTATAGACACAGTGTTGTAGCAAGGACCTCTAAAACTCACCAATCTTCCTTCTTAAAACAGTTACTTTTCTTGGTGTCCATGCCACCCTGCTCCCCTGATTCCTACTGTTTCATTGGCTGCTTCTCATTAGTCTCCTCCATGGCTCTGCCTGTCCTCCACCCGAGTCCTGAAAGTCTGAGCGCCCCGGGGCTCTGTGTTGGTCTCCCGTCTTTTTTCTCTCTGCAGGTTTTCCAGTCAACCTCATTCAGTCCCATAGCTTTAGAAACATTTTGTATGCTGATGATTTCCCAATTTTTATGTTCAGCACTGACCTCTCCTCTGAGCACCAAATTATATATCCGGGTCCCCATTTGACATCTCCACATTAATTTTAAATAGGTATCTCCAGTGTCATGTGCCCAGAATAGATCTTTTATTTGTCTTTTTCAAGACCATCTCTACTGGGTCTTTTTCTCAGTACATGGCATCACCATCGACCTAGTTGCTGAAGCCAAAAATCTAGGAGTCCGCATTGATTCTTCTCCTCTCCTCATTCATCCTCACTTCGAATCCCTTAGGAAGGCTTGCTGACTTGACTTTTCCTCTAAATGTATCCTGAGAATGTCTACTTTGCTCCATTTCTACTAGTACTGCTTAGTGCACACCACCAGTCTCTCCTTGAGACTCTCTATAACCCTAACTATACCAGGGCTCCCTTCTCTTCCCCACCACCAGTAAAAATGGAATTCCTGTGGCATGTGTTGTGCCTCTTAATAGGCTGAATCGTCTCTACCTGCCTCGCCTGCAGGGGTGCTGCACCTGTTTGTTAAATACTCCCGACTGTTACATACACTATTGTCCTAATTCCTTCCCTTCAGCCCTTAGTAGTGGCTGACAGTTTGCTGTGTGGCATTCTGGGTGCTGTGGAGGAAGACAGCCAACGCTTGTTCCCTTGTGGAGCTCACATTAAGTGGGAAAAAGAGCTATGAATTAAGTCTGGCACATAGTTACGTACTTAATAAACAGTGAGTGAATCCCAAGCAGAGAGTGGTAAGAATTAGAGGAAAGGGTTGAAAAGGAGGAATGATTAATTTTGCCAATGCTCATAGAAAAGGTAGCTTTTGAGCAGAGGAAGGGTGAAGAGTCTTGTGCTCTGAGGGACCAACATGAGCAAAAGGAAGGAAGGCTTAGGCTTTAAAGAGTGAGTCATGGTCGAGGGACAGCGGGCGACCATCAGGACAACCGAGGGTCAGCTGGGGCCAGGGCTCTGATGGCACGCTGGGGGGCATTGACTTTATCGTATAGACAGTGTGGAGCCATTATGGGTCATTTAGGAAGACACGTCAGAAGTTGACAATTAGAGCAGAAGATAAAAGGCTTTAAAAAAATGGATAATGCCTTTTTGCAGAGAAAAGCGAAATGTATGGTGGTTGGGTGCCTACTACGTGCTGGCACCATTCTGAGCATTTTGCAAATATCATTTCATTTTATCAGCACCGTGCAGGATAGAAAATAGACACACGAGCATTGTCCCTGTTTTTTCAAATGGGAAATTGAAGACTCAAAGAGGTGGATCTCAGGATTCAGACCAACATCTATTGACTCCAAGGTCCGCACTTTCCCCCCTCATCCTGCCACATCCCTGAAGGGGGGGGGGTGTCATGCTTTGGCTTAATTAGCATACCAGGCAGCACCAGCTAATCTTAGAGTGTGCAGGTGACTTTGGAAGCCAGGAAGAAGCAGCAGCAGAGCTAGTACTGATAGCATTTGTCTGCAGGGGCAGAGGTCAGCCTCTGCCCCATTGTCTGTCCTCAGAGCATAGCACCTAGGGGACCATGGACAGCATGGGACAGCTTTGACCATGACTAAGAAGTCAGGCCTGCGGGCCCGCTCTGTCCTTCCTTTGAGCAAGCTTCCTGAGCCTGGGTGGCACCATGAACGCCTAGACCCACAGTGTTACCCCTTAGCATCCAAAGGCCTTGGCTTACGCTGGAGCCCTAAATACCACCTACCCCATGGCTGCTGTCCCTGTTGCCTCTTATCTCTCTGGAATCCCTCTTCCTCCTGGGTGCACCGAAAGCCCTTAACACAGAGCAGCTGGGACTGTTCATTCCAAAGTTTTCTCTCTGGGCAGGGCTTCAGCAAGGCTCCGTTGGCCCATTTGGCCATTCATGGATTTACTGATTCATTAAGAGGCTGCACCATGTAGTAGAAAGAGCCTGAGGCCAAGGGACCTGAGTGCAAGACAAGCTGCTGTCTCCTTGGGCTAGCCACTTTCCTTCTCTGGGCCTCCTTTTCTTTATGGAGAAAAGAAGAGAATTGTGTAAGATAATCTTCAAGTTGCCTTCCTGCTCTGACCCTTTCTGGGTTTTGTTATTCCATTGAGTCATGCCTTGCCCCTAACATAGCATTAAGGGAATGCTTCTCAGAAGAGATCATGTTTAAGGTGGGTCTTAAAGGATGAGTAGGAGGAGGGGAAAGGCATTCCAGCAAATGGGATCAGCATGAACAAGAGCATGGAGAAGGCACAGCATGTTGGGGGGAAAAGAAGGGATCGGGAGGGGAACAGAGCCATGGGAGACAAGGCTGCAGGATGACTGCAGCCAAGGCACAAAGGCCTTGAATGACAAGCTAAGCAGCTGGGACTTCATCTTGCAGGGTAACGGTAATGTATCATGATTTAGCTCCTGTGCTATACTTTCTCTTTTCCTGGGGTTACAATTGCCTGTTTTTCCCCTTCTTCCTTTGATTGATTTTCTATATACTTCAACAGAGGAATCACAGAGAAATGGCAGTGGGTTTGATTTTGTGGCTTTGTAAGATATTAATTCAGTAAGCTTGTGCTTTTCTGCTTGAGATAAGAAAGATGCTGCCGACCTTCCGGCCTTCAGCACACTGGATGTCTGATGGCTCCGACTAGTCATCCTGGCTCCAAAATCCCCATCAGTTTCCTTGGCCTGGACTCCGCCCCGTCCTAGGTGCAACTCCGTGCCCAGCTCGAGGCTAATCCTTTCCTCTTCCCCAAGCAGCCACGAGGCTAACAGGGACAGGAAGCTCACAGCATAGTCCTCGTGTGGCATGCCAGCAGATGTGAGTGCCTCTGACATGTGCTCACGGCTCCCAGTGCCCAAGGCTCTCCAACTCACCTGCCCTTTTTCATGGTCACCGCTGCCTAGAGGTTCTCAGGGGAGGTTGAGTTCCTACCACGCAGGTGCAGACAGGGAGCCTCAGAAAGGTTGCCTGATTTGCCCCAGGCAGCGTTACATGGTGTAAGGAGCCTGAGGCCTTGGAGTTAGGAGGCCGGGGCTTCCAATTCCAGCTGCGCCTATCTGTGTGACCTATCTGTGTGACCGTGCGCAAGTTGTCACCTTCTCTGAACTGTGGGTTCCACTTCTTTGAAGATTGAGGTAATAACCGCTTTTATAAATGCTTGTCACTGAAGTGAACTGTGTGGTTTCTGGAAGAGCTCTTGGCACAGAGTAGGTGCTCAGCGCGTCTGATTCTGACTCACTCGAGGGCTCTTTCTGGTGTTTCGCCTTGCTTCCCATATGGCCCCCTTTGTCATCTTGCTCCTCTCTTCTCAAGTCAACGCCACAACACAGACTACTGGAAATACTCTTCCTGGGTGCCCGGTGTGAAGCTGGGCCCTGTGGGTGGGCTGTAAGGACACAGGGAATGGCCCCTGCCCTCACTTTGCTTGTGGCCTGGTGGGACGTGTGTGGGAGCAGAGAGGGTCTAGCCTTCATTCTTGACATGGAGCTGAGGGGATGTGACCGTCATGTGTGCCAGTGATCTCCTCCCTCCTCCGGGAGCTTACCGTGTGGCACGCGCCAGACTAAGCTCTTACGTGTACCGTCTCACTAAGCTCCGGCATACACTCCCACATGCTCACACGTGCCTGTAGCTTCCTTACACTGTAGCCCTCAGTCCTGCTTTACACATGAGAAAAATGAGGCTCAGGAAGGGTAAACATCTTGTCTTAAGCTCTTACAACTGATGCTGGGTGGCACTCTTTGAGCCAGATGATCTGACTCCGGAACATGTCCTTTTTTATTAGGTAACTTTCTGTTTATTACAGAATAGTGTGTATATATATGTGAGTGTGTGTGTGTGTGCATATATATACACACACACACACACATATATAGTTAACAAGTAAAAAAATATTAAAAGGCTTAATAGCAGTATCTGCCTCACCTTTTTTCACCCCAAGACCCATTCCCAGAGCCAGCTATTTTGAATTCTTTTCAGGTATTTACCTCTGTGTTTCTAAATCAAATGCTCATTTAAGATAGCAGTTTTAAATAAGACAAATTTTATCTATTGATTTCTTAATATAAATGAAAATTTAGGGGCGCCTGGGTGGCTCAGTCGGTTGAGCATCCAACTCTTAATTTTGGCTTAGGTCATTATCTCAGGGTCGTGAGATTGAGCCCCACGTCAAGCTGGGTGCTGGGTGTGGAGTCTGCTTAAGATTCTCTCTCCCTCTCCCTTCACCCTTCCCCACCGCTCTCTCTCATTCTCTCTCTCTCTCTCCCTCTCAATGAATAAAAAAGTAAACAAATAAAGCAAATTATGTCTATTGATTTCTTAATGTAAATAAAAATTAATTATAGTATACCACCAATCCCATTTCCTCTACCTCCGTCCTCCCACTGTACTGAAATCATTAGTCTGTTATTAAGGTCAGTGTAGATACATTTCTCACTACTGAGCCAAGTAATGTATCATGATATAGCTCCTGTGCTGTACTTTCTCTTTTTCTGGGGTACTGCCTGGTTGTTGTTTTTTTCTTTTTTTTTTCCCCTCTTCCTTTGATTTTCTATGTACTAACCACTAATTCTTCCCAAATGCCCCCCAAATATCTGTAAAACACCTCTTCATCTCTCTCTCTCTTTTTAAAGATGTATTTATTTATTTTAGAGAGACAGAGAGACAGTATGGGAGTGCATGCGAACAGGGGGAGGGGCAGAGGATGGGAAACTCAAGCAGACTCCATGCTGAGTGCAGAACCCTACATGGGCCTTGATCTCATGACCCTGAGATCATGATCCGAGCCAAACATCAAGAGCCAGACTCTTAACCAACTGAGCCACCCAGGCGCCCGCCTCTTCACCTCTTGATACTCTTTTCATATGGTCAAATATGTCAAATCTGTTAGCAGTGTCCCACCCCTAGCCCACCCCAGAGCCCTGCCTCCTGCTTCCAGCAGAAATGCTTAGCTCCAGGCCTACACCGCTGTGACCCTGTGATTTCTCTTTACTGCTCTCCTGTGTTAAACCCTGTTTCATCAGCTGTCTCTCTTCCTCCTTCTTGAGATTGGTCTCTTACTTTGGTGGAGGGCATGTTCCAGTAGCTCCCTGAGAAAGAGTAGTTGGAGATAAATTTTTTGATTCCTTGAATTTCTGAAAATACATGTACTCTGTTTTCATACTTGATTGACAGTTTAGTTGTGTGTAGGATTCAAGGTTGGAAGTCCTTTTCCTTCTGATTTTTGGAGGTTTTTCCATTGTCCTCTAGCTTCTAGTGTTATTAGTGAGAAGTCTGTTTTTTTTTTTTTTTCTAATTTCTATTCCTTTGTATGAGACCAGGTTTTTTTTTTTTTTTCCGCTCTTTGAAATTTTTAGGAGTTTCTCTTTCTCTTCATTGCTTTAAACTTTTATGATGATGTGCCTTGGTGTGGGTGTTCTTTTATTCCTTGTCCTGGTACTCACTGAACCCTCTGTTGGAGGCTTATGCCCTTCACTTCTGGGAGATTTTTCTTGAAATAGTTTTTTATAGTTTTTTCCTTATTTGTCTCAATTCTCACTTTCTGGGACTTCTTAGCCGTATATTGAATCTCCCGGACTTACCTTCGAATTTTCTTAGTTTTTCTTTCCTCTTAGACATCTTTTTACTTTTTGGATCACTTTCTGGGAAATTTCGTTGACTTGATCTTCCAGCCTTTGAAATGGAATATTTATTTTGGCTCTCTTTTTTAATTTTCAAGCACTCTTTCTTCTTCTTCAATCCTTTTTTTTTTTTTTTTTGAAATTAATTTTCTATTCTTGATCATATTATAGCCTTGTCATCTATTATTTCTCAGTGGATATTATTATAGAGTCTTAAAAATGTTTTCTTTTGCCCTCTGCCTTGTCCTGTTTCTTCCACTTTTTTCTTTTCTTTACTTGGGGTTCTGTCTTACCTCTTGGAGACTTGCTGGATGTTGTTTGTTGCCCGCCGTATGTACCCTTTACACCCTGTTATGTGCCTCCCAGGAAATGGGTCTCTCTGGCCTGCATCAGGAGACTGATCTCTGTGGCCTGCATCAGCAGGCTCCCTTGCCTTCTGACTTCTGGTGGGATTCTGCTAATGAGAGGCACAGCAGGAAAAATGGGGACCAGAAAAAGGGGAGGTCAGGGTGTTTATTCTCCCAGCTTGGATCCCTGCTTGGTTGCCACAGCTCCTGCCACCTCACATCCCTCTCTATAACTCCCCCCTCCCTGGTTCCACTAGCCACAACCTTCCCTTGCCTCTACTGGCTGAGAGGTGGTAAAGCTCTAGCTTTCCCTAGTGGTCCTGGGCCACGAAACTCTCCCTGTTGGTTTCCCTAAACATTGTCCCTGCCTCTGTGAAAGGTTCCTTTATAAAACTCGTCCCTGCTGCTCCTTAGAGGTGCTGAGGCCTGGACTGTTGCAGAGGTTCTCCTCTCTAGAAACGTGGTGATCTTTAGCTGTCTGTTCATATTGGAAAGTGAGACACTAAGTGAGGCTCTGTGTGCATCTCCATGGCTCCCTGACTGGTAGACTTCCTTGTCAGATGAGGGGCAGAGGTGTGAGGGAAGCTTTTTCATTCATGGACCTCCAGAGATCAGTACTTACGGGCTTTTTCCTAATCTCTTACCTTGGCGTATATATGCCTGCTGTTGACTTTCTGGAACAGGAGGGAGGAAGGAGGCTTGGGGTCCCATCACTCGTACACAGACTGTCACTGAAACTGTTAATGTCATCCTTATCGTCACTCCCACCGTCCAGTGCATCTGTTTTTTCCCTGAGTCCAGGGCCTTCCTGGGTCAGTTTCTCCAGAGAACAAATATCTAGTGTTGGCTTAGGAAATAGGTTGTCTGGTTGTGTGTGTTGGGAAGAGTCTGAGAACCTAACCATCCCATGCATATGCTTTCAGACAATCCCTCTGATTTCAAAGGCACTTGGTGCCTCTCAGTCCTGAGGCTTCCCCAAGTTTTGTAAGAAAAGCGGGATCCATTTTTACCGTCCCCGTGAGCCCGCCTGGGCTGCAGCTGCTCCACTCTGAGAAGTTGGTTATCTCCTCCATCTCTTCTTCATCTGAAATGTGCTGTGCTATCTCGTCTGCTGTGTTTCTCCTTTCTCCTTTCCTTGATGGATTTATACTTTCTTTAGTTCTTCCCGGTGGGTTAAATGGGCCTTTGGAAGGGAGTAGAGATAAAAGCCTGGGCTCCGTCTGCCCTGGCTAGTGGGAAGTTCCTAGCTTGCTTTTGTAGCCCACTGCTGCAAAGGTCAGAGGAAGTGGCCCCAGAGTGGCCCCAGAGACTGCAAGGGAGCCCACGAGTCGATGGAAGGTAAGCCACCCGGAGCAGAAGCCTCCACACCGGGGCCTTTGCGATCGTGGGTGTTGTGAGCTCTGTGAGTCCGTTCATTTTATTAAGCCCCACCTCTTAGAAGAAGAATTCTGCAAATGAAGAGAATTTATTTCCATCAGTTGGGAACTGACTTGTAAAAAAAATTCAACAAATGGCAATACGTAACAGAAGGCAAACGACAACAAAACCCCCAAGTAAAATGATAGGGACTCTTGGACAAATGCATTTTAAAAGCTTAATTTTCCATGGAGTGGATGGCCAAATGTTTATGGGCTTCTACTGTGGGAAGGGCCTGCCTTCCTGAGGGAGGGGAGCAGAATTGTAGCCGCTGTAATCTAAGAACAGGCCTGGGGTCATAGAACCACATACTTTAAAGGTAGAGGAGACTTTAGAGAGGGCTAATCCCCACAGAAGAGGAAATGCAGGCTTAAATGAGGAAATGACTTGCCCAAAGTCACACAGCAAGTCAGAGGCTAAGCCCAGGGTGACAGCCCCCAAGTCTTGCCTCCAGCTGGCATCGTCACACCTCTTTGGAGACGGAGCTTCAGTAACATTGGAGGTGAGCTCCAAAGGTCCCACCCTTGTCACTGTGACCCGGCAGCCATAGCATGGGGAGCCCTTGACTCTGCTGCTGCTTGTCCCCACTAGACCCATTGTGTCCTCCGTTTCCCTCCCCTGTAGCAGCTTGCAGGTTCTTAGCACCTGCGGCCCAGTACAGTACAGAAAGTAGACCTGTTTCCTTTAATTCCCCAAAGTTTGAGGCTCTCTCGGGAGTTGCTATATGAACTCAATTGCAGTTAAAAAAAAAAAAAGGGTAAAGACTTCAATAACTCAGGTTTGGGGGAAGGTAAAGGAAAATAAGCCAACACAGTAAGTTACCAACTCTTGAATATTTATTGACCATATTAATAGTAATGGCTGACATTATTGGTCCTTACCATGCACCATTTATGGTTTTATACATGGACCATGTATACATTTTATAAATATGCAATAATGCACATTTTATATGCATTATTGATTGATGCTTACATTAAACATAAGGTAGGTGCTGTTATTATGCTTATTTCACAGATGGGGAAACTAAGGCACAGAGAGTTTAAGTAACTTGCTCAAGGAGAAGAGCATTGTCCTGGCTACTCTACATTGTAAGGGGCTAGATATCTAATATGATGGATTCATTATTAGTGGGTGATATTCTCCCAAATTATTCAGTAATAGATTGATAAAAGCTGCAGTGGGATCTTTTATGGCTGCCAAGGTTTCCGCCTCAGACTGCCCCCACGAAGTCAGAGAAGAATGAGTGTTCCATTTTCTAAGATATCAGAAAACTGAAAGGGTATGCAAAGAATGACAAAATCAAGAGCAAAACGAGTGTTGAAATGTGAGCTGAAGTCAGCAAAGTAATGTTTAACTGGATATAAATGTAAGAGCAGGCCTAATGGTAGAAGTTCTGAGTCTTGGGTGTTAACTGCCTAGCTGATTCCTGGTCAGCTTGCAGTGAGTGAGGTCAAGGCCAAGGAGCCAGCCATGGCAGTGGAAATGTGGGCAGAGGGGAGAAGATGAACTTGATGGTTCTGTTGCCTTATTAACTGTCAGCGGGACAAGCAGTGGAGCCATCCTGAAGACAAACTACAAAAGGGGTCTCTTCTTAAAGCCTTTCAGCTGATTGGATCAGGCCCACCCAGATCATCCAGAAGAATTTCTCCATAAAGCCAATTTATTATAGATGTTAATCACATCTACCGAATATCTTCACAGCAACATCTAGGTTAGTGTTTGATTGAATAACTGGGTACACATGCCACATAAAACTGTTACATGGTCCAGTTTGTATTTTAAATCGTTCTGGGGACAGGAGGGTGGCTGAATTGAAGGGAAGAGGTTCTGGAAGCAGAGAGATGAGTAGAGAAGCCAGAGCATTACCTTAAGGGAGGGGTGATGAGGACCTGAAATGAGAAGCAGCAAACTGAGAAACTGAGATAGAAAGTAAGAAGAGATTTGAAAGACCGAGCTCAGCTTATGGGGATTCAGTGAGCTGGTCTGAACAGGCTTGAGAAAGGAAGGAGAGAAACGGGCAGGATGGTGGGTGGTATCCGGTGATCTGCTCGGTAGACTGGGCGGATGTGCGTCCTTGACCGAGAAGGGCAGTACGTGGGAAGTGGAAAGAGCAGGCTAGAGGCAAGGTGATGGGTGTATGTTTGAACGTAACTGAGTGTGCAACATCCAAATAGAACTACCTGGTACAAGATTGGGATGAAGACTTCTAGCTCTTTGGAGAGGTCAGGTAGTTTCTGTAGAGAAAGGTGAGTGAAGCAGGACTACCTAAGTCACTTTTTTCTTCATGTCTATATGGATAGTGTTTTTGCTGAGTGGCCCTGCTCTAGGGTATGGTGTCGTCGTGCATTTGATACGGTTACAGCAATGTGACCCCCTGTGATTACTCCCGCCGCTGTAGTAGTCTGGTCCCGGGCAGGCACTGCTTTCTTTGCCATGTTTTGCAGGGATGTGCCCAGCCAGCAAGACTTTCTCCCTAGATGTCAAGAAGCCAGTGTGAGGGTTTGGGCCTCAGTAGGAGCCCATACACGTGAGTGCTGTGTCTCCTTGAGGAAAATCCCAGATGGAATCGCTAATGTCTGGGGAGTGACCTGAAAGCACGTCGCACGAAGTAGGATTAATGACTTCATATGGCAGCTCACTGCCCCACAAAACAAGGCCGCCCCGGTCAGGCTGCCTGGGATGAAGCACCCTCTGTTCTCCCACTTTCCAACCCTAGACCTCCTCTCAACAGGTCTGCAGCTAATGGATGGGGAGTTTCTGCCCTGGGAGGTGTGAGAACATGGGGAAGGAGAGGGGACAGTATTCACTGAGCACCTTCTATGGGCCAAGCAGTGTGCTGGGCACCTTCCTTCATGACAATAATGATGAAAACGGTGACAATTAACTCACCAGATATTTACCTTGGTGCCAGGCACTGGGCATATCTTGTTTGTTTTTCTTTTCGATTTAATTGCTACCACAACCATGTGAGATAGGTACTATTATGGCCACATTTTACAAGTGAGGAAGTCAAGGGGCGCCTGGGTAGCTTAGTTGGTTGAGTGTCTGGCTCTTGGTTTCGGCTCAGGTCATGATCTCAGGGTCGTGAGATTGAGCCCCACATCAGGCTCCGCATTCAGCAGGGAGTCTGCTTGAGGATTCTCTCCCTCTGCCTTTCCTCTCTCTCTCTCTCTCTTTCTCAAATAAATAAATCTTAAAAAAACCACCATAGCAAGCGAGGAAGTCAAGGCAGGGAGATCAAGTAACTTGCCCAGGGTCACACAATTAGTAGATATCTAAGGTGGGATTTGAAAAAAGGTTCTGATTCCCAAGTCTAGACTTTCGGACACTATGCTGTTTCTCTCTGGCCCCAACGCTCACGGGCCCTGTCATTCGGGAGAGCGAGACTACAGGGTTTTTCCTGTACAGGCCTCACAGACTGCTGTCTTCAACTTTAAGGAGTGGGTGGGTTGGGGGAAGCCCTGGATGGAAATTAGGAGATGTAGGTTCTTGTCCCAGCCTCTGTCTGACCTGGGACCTTAGACCTTAACCTTTTGGAACCACATTTTCGTCACCTATAAAATGGAGATTCTGACACTTACCTCCCAGGGTGTTATGAGCATCGGATGAAGAAATTTCTAAGAAAGTGTTTTCATAAACTTTGGGGGTTATTCTGTCGCATTTGTACCAACTACTACCAGCTTTTCAGAAAATCCTCTCCTGTTATCTTCCCCCGACCCTGACTCCTCTTGTCCTTTATTACGATTTATGGCATTCTTACCACTTAAAAGTCTCTGATGATCATGCGTTGAGGCAGGAGGCCACCCAAATTGTTACAGAAATAATTCCACCTCCCGGAGCCAGCTGGAGGGCGTGGGGTGGCCACATAGATTGAGCAGTTGCCAAAGCTATAACCAAAAGGAGTCTTCTTGTCAGTCCCAGGAGCGAATCATTCAAATGGCTGCTTTGCTGCCTCCTTCCAGAGCCATGAGGTGAATCAGGTAGCACTGTTGCTTTCATCAGTCACTAGACTTAAGTGAAGCTCACCTTCTTTCTTTAAAACGTAGCAGGCGTGTGTATTTGAAAGCGCCTGAGTTCCGGACCCAGACTCACCCGGGTTGTGTTCCAGCATCACCGCTTATAAGCCGAGTGACCCTGGGCAAGACCTCATGCCAAGCTGAGCCTCAGTGTCCTCATCTATAAAATGGGAGTGACGAGACGTGCCTCACAGGGTTGTCATGCAGCTCAGAGGAGATCACAAAGGGCCCAGCATGATCGCAGGTGCTCATCGGACTCTCGGTACCGCTTACCTCCCCGCGTCTCCTCGTCGTGGCAGTGAGCGCCTTGGGATGGGGGGGGGGGTGGGTTGGTGAGGAGTGAAACGGTCTGGTTTCCAGAGTGCAGAGGCAGAAGACTCAGTAATAGACACTTGACTCACAGCTCTATTTTTAGCTCGATGCTGCCTAAGGTTTAAAAATGTGGTGTCTGCCTCAAGTGTCCCTTCATCCTTTCAGTGTAAGGGGGGGGTCGGGGTGAGGGTGAGGAGGGGGCTATCCCGCCTTCACAATCACACCTTCCTCCTCCTCCGTGTCCAGCGCGGTCACCTCGGACATTATGAGCTTTGAGGAAGCCGTGCTAATGCTCGGACGTGAGCGCTTTGTCCTGGTCTTCAGCCGGCCTCTCTCGTGGCCGAACCGGCCTTCAGCACTCCAGTCGTCACAGCTCGGGAGGGTTTCATCCATCACCCCTGCCCGTGGTCACTGTGCGGCTGACTTCAGGAATTCAGGGAGCACAGCTGTAAATCTTTTTCCAGCACTTCCTGTCCTTCCCCTCCATTCTCAAGATGCACACATTATTTTATGTCACCTGCAACAGCTCCCTGGCGGGCAAGAATTTGGTTTGGTGGTGAAGAGCAGAAGGTTTCAAACCAAAGAGATGAGGGTTTGAACCCTTACTCTGCGGCCAAACACTGGGCGGCCTGGGGCAAATCCTGAGCTCCTCTAAGTGTAGGTTTCTGCATCTATGGAATGTAGGTAATCCCCATCCCCTAGGACAGTGAGGATGAGTGAAAATGCTCTCAGAGCCTCAGCACAGGGCCAGGCACACAGTGAGCCCATGACACATTGTACCTGGGGCATGAGTCTTAGAGCAGAGCAAATGGCAGTCCGGGGAGGTTAACTCATTTGTCTAGGATAAGGCATTATCCCTGATAATGGAGACTGAGAGGTCACGGATCATGCCCACGGTTATACAACTAGTAAGCTGCAGAATCTGAATTATAAGCCAGCTCTCCTGACACCTCAGCCGGGTCTCCTGCCATTGTACCAGAAGCCTCTGCGAAACTGGAATAAATGCCCCAAACCCATTTATACCCGGCCCCCTGGTGGTGGAGCCTGAGCCCAGCCTGCCTTCTGCTGAATCCTGCTTTCTAGAAACGGGCTGCTGCTAACAGACATGTATGTGTGCATACACAGGTTTGTGTACAAATACATGTATATAAACAATGGAGCAGGAAAATGTCCTGGGAAACCATGATTCCCTAGAGTGCTCCACAAGCGCGGTATTTTGGCTAATGGATTTTCTGAGTATTAACTTCTTAGTTTCGGGTCTTGCTGCAGACCATTATGAAATGCATTGCAGCCAGGCACTTTCTGGAGCTAGGAGAAGCTGTCTAGTGAGCGTCAGTAAATCCTTCTTGAATGACACAGGATCTTGGCAGAGTCTCCAATCATTTGTCATAATGACCCGTTGTAATGTTCGCGATGCTAATTGTATGTCTGGATCTCTGACGCGCGTATCATTCAGTCATGGCAACAGCTCTGTGTGTGTGTGTGTGTGTGTGTGTGTGTGTGTGTGTGTGTGTGTGTGTGTGTGTATGTGTTGGGAGTGAGGGCAGGATGGGGAGATAATTATCCCCATGTCGCAGGTGAGAAAGCTAGGACTCAGCACGAATCCTCACTGGGGACCATAGAGCTTGATCACAGCAGAGCCAGAATTGAAATGACATTTGCTGAGACAGTGTAGTAAAGCAGAAAACAAACAAACAAACACCCAGGTTCTTTGAGTCAGACATACTTGGGTTTAAATCCCAGTTTTGACACTTTCTAATGGCGTTGACCTTTGAGCAAGTTACTCAGTCTCGCAGGTCCCACCATTCCTCATCTGTAAAATGGCAAGAATAATTATTTCCCTTGCTGGGATTATTTTTAGGTCGTTGTAAGTAATGTATATGAAGCAGCTGGCACTGTGCCTGGTCAGGGTAGGTCCTCAGCACACGGGCACTATTATTCTTCCGATCCTTTCCAGTCTGCCAAGATGTCTGTCTGCTCTGGTCATACAGAAAGTACAGGGTATGCGACTGATCTGTCTTGAGCCCATCAAACCCTAGAAGTGCCTTTTTGAAGTAAATCTATTCTCATTCACTTTAGGAGGGTATGCGGGGTTTTTTGCTTTACCTCTAATAACAGAGGCCTGAGATAGACTTTTATTTTGTAGTTAAATAATTTTACATCAATATCAAAAGTGCTACAAAGCAATAAAGTTTCATCTATCGGTGTTAGGATGGTTAATGCCCATGGTCTGGAGATGCTTTTTGGATCATGTAGGTCTGTCTTTTTAAAATGTGCATAGAATTTGAATAGGTGAATAGGAAACATTTCACGTAGGATCAAAGGTACAGAGGTAAGACAGTGTAAGATATGCTTGGCTTGATTAGAACAGAAACTGTAATCGCAGGGGGAGCATACATGGTAAGGTTAGAAAAACAGACTTTCATATAGAGCTTCACATGTGTATTTGTGTGTGCATAAACATATACCAATTACTCTAATATCCTATCCATGTACACTGCTAACCTAAAATCCTTAGAAGTTATCACAGGCATTGGCTGAGTAGATCTCATTGCTTTCAGCCCTCATCTATAGGAAGGCAATGTGATGTAGAAGAAAGAACACTGGGCCGGGAGTTAGGAGACTCGGGTAATGCTCTTGGTTCCACTCCCATTCAGCAGTGTGACTTGGACAAGACATCTAATTTCTTTGGGCCTTACCTCCTCATTTACAAAAACAGACCACTTTTGGAAAATTCTTTGGAACTCTTAATCAAGAGCCTTGAAGATGCCCATTCAATTTCATTTATTAATTCATACCCTAGAATTGTCTCCCAAGGAAAGACCTTAAATATGGAAACAGCTTTATGGTTAAAGGGGTTCATCATAGTGTTTGTACAATTTAGTAAAACTAGAAGCTGCCTACATGTCTGATAATTGGGATTGGATAAATTATGGTTCATCTCCTTGACTAATTTGCAGTATTTACTAAGAGTACCAGCATTGGTCATATAAGATGAAACCAAAAGGGCATCTGTAAAAAAAAAATGTAGTGGGGAAAAAATCATACTTCCCAATGTAGGTAACATTGTTAATGTCATCCAGGATCCTTCATGATCTGGCCACAGTCACTCACACTATCTACCCCTGTGCCACCATTTGCCATATATGGTGACCTTAAGACATTTTCCCAACAAACACCATGTATGCTTTTGTATTTCCTGTTCCTTCCTTCTGAAATGCCCTTTCCTCCCTTGGCCAGCATGTGCATACTTACTCTCCTTCCAGGCCAGCTTTAGATTTCCCCGACTTCCTAGAAAAAGTGAATTGCGCCATCATCTCTGTTTCTGTACATTTTGTAAGAAGGCTATAACATGTATGTTAGTCTTCCGTGTCTGTTTTTGTCTCTGCACATAGACTGGATGCCCCTTGAGGGTCAGAACTGTGTGTGTGTGTTTTTTAAGATTTTATTAATTTATTTGTCAGAGAGCACAAGCAGGGGGAGCTGCAGGCAGAGGGAGAAACAGGCTCCCTGCTGAGCAAGGAGCCCGATATGGGACTTGGTTCCAGGACCCTGGGATCATGACCTAAGCTGAAGGCAGACACTTAACCGACTGAGCCGCCCAGGCGTCCTGGTCAGAACTGTGTTATTGCCAAATCCCCACTGCTTAGTAGAGGGCCTGGCATTTAATGGGTACTGAATACATGTTGGTTGAATTGTTTTTCACTTTCTGTTTTTACTTTCTGCTTTTCCGTATTTTACGCATATTTTATAATGACCATTATCTTTATAATGGAGGACAAATAACAGTAATTCATTTACCCATTTATTTTTAAGGAGATGATTGGCTTAACTCAAAGGTTCTCAAACCTGGCAGTGCATCACAGATACCTGGAAAGCTTATTAAAATGCAGATTCCCAGGTCCCTGGACAGGCGTCCTAAATCCCAAAATTCAGGGCAAAGACCTGGAATCAGTATTGGTGGGCTTGTTTGTTTATTTGTTTGTTTAGAAGTTTATTTATTTATTAGAGAGAGAGAGTGTGGTGGGGAGGGACAGAGGGAGAGAGAGCATGAGAGAGAATCCCAAACAGACTCTGAGCTGAGCATGGAGCCTGATGTGGGGCCGGATCTCATGACCTGAGCCGAAATCAAGAGTCAGATGCTTAACTGACTGAGTCCCGGGAGGTGCCCCGGGAATCAGTAGTGTTCACAAGCCAATTTGGTACTGTGATGCTTAGCCATGTGTGGGAAGCCTTGACCTAACTACCTCTAAGGTGCTTTCAGCCTCAACTCTGTCTGGCTCTGAGAGTCCGCTGGCCCTCGCCCCTGCTGCCGTAAGAGGTTTCAGCACGAGGGCATCGAGGAGCGGCGGGCCAGACGGCGGAGAATAACTGCCATCGCATCATTATCGAGCACCTATTCTTCGCCAACAACTGCTCTCCATACAGCGATACTTAGCTGTATAATACCTCGAGGTCAGTTGTAGTATCTCCATTTTACAGATGAGAAGACTGAGGCAAAGAAAAGTTAAGTGTCTTGGTCAAGGTGAAGTAATAAGAACGCTGTGGAGCTCATAGCTGAATGGAGTTCTATCAGACTTAAGTCCAGGAACTGGCACCTCTGCTTCCACCCCTTCCCTCCCTCCCTGCCCCCCACAAAGCCCCCGCCGCTGGGCCGGTGTAGCCCTGCTGTGTGCAGCCGGCTCGGGGTGGGGGCGGGGGTGGGGGGTGGGCACTGGAGCCCTCGGCCCCAGTGCAGATGTGTGGGATTAGCCTGCGCCGTGGGCAGCTGTGTGCCACAGAGGCGGAGGCTCCGCCTCACCAAATGTGCTCTGCCGCCCACCCACCTGCTTCCAGGGTGCAGTGAAGCAGTGGAATTCAATTTGCGGCAGTGACCTAAGAGGGGCTATTTTTAGTAAGAAAGTAGGTCAGGGGCTGCAGCGGTGCTGCCTGAGCAATGAGCAGCCTCCCCTCTCACCGGGAGGCTCCCTCACTTCTCGCACCGCCAGTGTGGAGGTGAGGAAGGCACATCTGACGTCCTCACATGACTGCCATATCAATCGTCACCATGGAGCCACTCGGGGGGTGTGGGCGGAGAGGCACACAGACACATCTGAAACATGCTTGTCTGGGATTGCCTAGGGTCCCGGCCCCAGTCTTCCTCCAGAGAGTAGAATCCCTTCGGAAAACATCTCCAACATGGTAAGAGGCTCATGAATTGCACGCCCGCTGTGTGCCTGCTGCTATTCTGGGTTGGACATGCATTATCTCGTTTAGTCCTTGCAACTACCTCTGCAAAATAGGTATGATTATCCCCAGTTTGCAGATGCGGAAACTGAGTCACAGAGAAATTAAGAGACCCACGGTCACAGAGCTCATATGCGGGAGAGCCAGATTTTGAATCCTGTTTGTGACTTCAGAGCTGGTGATAGATGATCAGGCCATCAAACCATGCTGGGGGTGATTTTTTAATTCCCACTCTACCTCTGCCCCATATTGTTTGGTACTTCAGACAAAATAGTACAGAGATGGCTTTCTTCAGCTGGACTTAGCTGAGTCAGACATCCTTTTCCCTCCAGGACACAGACCTGCTCCCTAGAAAGGAGAACGTACATCCCTACATACTGCTGCCCAATCACTGAGAGCAGTAGTTGCCAAAAACAAACCAACCACCTGATTCCCCCAGGCCTTGAGTATCTCGAAATCCTCTGCCCCACTTGCTCTGCCACACATCTGTGGCAAATCAGGGGGCGCTCATTGGCGATGCACAGGCGTTCATGAGCTTGTTAACAGAATGTAGTAATTGACATATCGTGATTCATTATGCACAGCACGGAGGACTCTAGCAGAAGCCCTCTTTGTGGCCAACCGCCACTGGCACCACCAGCCTTGAGAATTTGTTCCTGGCTCTATTCTGGCTCTCCAGCTGGAGAGCACCATACCTTCAAGGGCCAGGAGCAGCCTGAGGCTTCTGTCTTATCCTGCTCCCTCCCTCCAGGCAAGGAGTGAGGATATTTCCCCTGCACCCAGGCCACGTGACCTTGAAGGGAGGTCATTTGTTCATTCATTCGTTCAACAAACATTTGGAAAATGTGCCAGGCATGCAATGGGGAATGAGACAGATAGTCCTAGCCCTCAGAGAATTTATAGTCCCTCTCTGAGCCTTAATTTCCTTATCATCAAATGGGTAGGAAAGAAAAAACTGGATCGGTCACTCTCTTCTAACTTAAGATTTCAGAATCTGTAGTTCTGGGTTATAAACATTTATTATTGAGTCATAGTGTCAATCTTAGTCATTTATATCCAATGCCAAAAAGAAAAAAATAGAATTTCAGAATCTGGATGGGAACCATGGACACGAGCTAATTCAATTTCCTCACTTACAGATGAGAAAAATGAGGCTAAAAGAAGGCTGTGACTTGCCTGGCATTATCAGTGACAGAGCCAGGTGGGGAGGCCAGTGAGCTGAGCCCGTGTCTCCTCCAGTCCTCCTGAGGCCCCCTCCCCACCCAGCACTGCTGTTGCCCCCCTCCTTGGAACCTCTCTGCATTTAGCTTCTCTAACACTGAGCTCTACTGAGTCTCTCCTACCTACCACTCTAACCACCGCTTCTGGGCTCCCTTACCAGCCTCAGAGCCTGGGGCCTGCGAGTGGAAGAGGAAGGACTAGCTCTGGTAGCTGGGCCTCAGAAGGTGATGGAATTGGGCGCTTGCTTCGGCAGCACATGCACTAAAATTGGAAGGATAGAGAAGGTTAGCAGGGTCCCTGCGCAAGGATGACACTCATATTGGTAGATGGGATCGGAATCAGGCAAGACTACCGAAAAGCAGGATGTGAGGAAACTGAGGCAGAGCCTGCAGAGTTTGCTGTCAGAGTGCTCCAGCACGCGGTCTGGGCAAACCTCAGTGGAACTGAGAAAGAAGGAGACCCAGTGGAGGTGGCTGGTGAGCAGCCCCTCGGCGGGCTCACAGAACACGTGCAGAAAGGCCTGCCTCCCCTCACGCCCCAGAACCTCTATACCTCTGACCTTTGCCTGCCACCTACGTGTATCCAGTGGAAGGAATCTAAGGCTGGAAGGACAGAGGGTCTTTCTGATATTCTAGGGAGGCAAGGGAATTGAACTGCCTGTGGAGAAGTCAGGAGCAGGAGGCTCAGCACTTTTTCAGTGACCAGAATGTCCCCTCCTGGGTGGAGGAAGGTGCTATAGGCATAGCGAGGCTTTAGCCAACCCGAAGTCCTTGTTTGTCCGTTGCTTTTCCCTTCCCTTCATTGCAGTCTGGGAACCCGTACCTTGAAGCGCCGTCCTTGATTAATTAATAAAGTTTATTGCCCTATAGCACTCCCCTAGGATGGAGGTGGTCAGAGGTAGGAGAGGGCAGAGAATACTGTTTTTGATTATGAAAACCTCTATCCATTCTCTATGTCTATTTTAGTCTTCTAAATTGATCTGTGTTATTTTCCACACTGCGCTTTTGTAAAAACTGTTTTTCCAGGGACGCCTGGGTGGCTCAGTTAGTTAAGCAGCTGCCTTTGGCTCAGGTCATGATCCCAGGGTCCTGGGATCGAGTCCCCCATCGGACTCCTTGCTCGGCAGAGAGCCTGCTTCTCCCTCTGCCTCTACCTGCCTCTCTGCCTGCTTGTGCGCTCTCTCTCTCTCTCTCTCTGACAAATAAATAAATAAAATCTTTAAAACAAATTTTTTTTCCATTAAACAAAACAAAACAAAAAACAAAAAAAACCTGTTTTTCCAGAAGGCACATAACGTTGTCCTGAAAGAACTAACTGGTACCTATGCATAAAATACGTCCTGTGTGCATTTATACGTGCATATGTAATGCTCAAAAGTCAATCATTCAGAATTTTTGAAAAATGACTTCAAGTCATTTGGCTGGGAGCTGGAGACCTGAGTCTGAAGCGTGGACTCCTGTATGTCCTTGGGTTAGTCATGTTCCCTTTTTGCCCATCTGCTCTCATACCTGCCAAGTGAAGGGGATGGATCCGTGGTCTATTCACCTGGACTGGGAGGTAGTTCTACCGAACCACTTAGGATAATGGTGAAATGTACTGATTCCTGGGCCCACTTGCACATTTGTAGAACTGGGAATTGAATACTTGGAAATTTTTAGTTCTAATAATCTTCCAGGTGATTCCAGGTGATGCAGCCAGGTTTTGAGTAGTTGTCTTCCAAGAACCCCATCTGGTTCTGATGTTTTTGAATTCTCTGCCTTCTCTCTCTTGCTCAGATTCCTGATGTCTTAGTCTTTTTTCCCTGGAGAGCGTCCCTCACTATACTGTGACCCTATCAGGAGCAGGGGCCATATCTCGCCGCCTCTGTATCGCTGGCATCCAGCACAATGTCAGGCACAGAGGAGGTGCTTAGTAAGCAGGAGGAAGGAACAAATGTGGTTCACTACCACTCTGCATATCCAAGTAATTTCCAGAATTCTTCCTGGACACCCAGTCGTTCTAAGTCTTTTGATATGGTAAACAGAAATACAGATTTCAGAACCTAACAAAACTGGATTTGAATCTCTTTCACCTCTTGCTATGTAGTGATTTGCCCCAGGTCATTTAATCTCTTTAAAATGCAGTTTTATTCATTATAAAATGAAAATAATAGCTCTTATTGCTCACAATATTTGTGAGGATTAACTTACGACATCAGAATATGCATGTAAAAGTCTCGACATATAGTAGGAACTCATTTCCTTTGGCTGCTTTCTTCCTTTCCATGGCCACAGGTGAGTGACAGGAAAAGGGGGGACTCAGAAGAGTGGACCATCCCCAAGTAGGCCAAGAGAATAACTTGTGGTCCTTTGTCATCTCCTGGCTTCCTGGAACCCTGAGGCTCTGACTGAGGCCCAGGCACCTTGGTGGATCCCCACTTGCTTAGCCCCGGGCATGTCAGAATTCAGACTTGGAATCAGACTCCAGACGCAGTGTGGTCTCTCTCTTACTCCGCTGCAGGCACGTAGAAAAAGAAGTAGCAAAAGAAATGCAAGGAACTATTGTAGGTTTGGATTCCCCATGTAGGCCCAATGTCTGGGCTTACCGTGAGAAAGCCAAGTTCATTCAGAATGGTTAGTTCCCGGGGCCAGAGATCTTAGGGCTGGTTTTGTTAGCACATCAGCTCCTGTCTCCACATACTCGGTGTTGGAACTGCCACAGCGTGCTGCTTTTCATAAAAGTCTCTTTTTCCAACCAAGTCCAACTGTTTCAGCCCCAGAAAGGCAATCAGATTAGCTCTCTTCTGGGCAGAATGGTAAACGATCCCCCCACAATGCCTCCAGCAGCACAATAATCATAACAGCCACCCCTTACCCAGGGCCTACTGTGCTGGAATTTTCACGACATCACTATGAGTAGGTATGATTAGCTCCATTTTACTGGGCAGCAGGTGGTAATTAAGACTATAGACTTTAGAGTCAGACTGAGGTGCAAATCCTGGCCCCACCGTGTTTTAGCCAGCCCCCTCTGAGTCTCAGTTTCTTCATCGGCAAAATAGGATTAATCATGTATGCCGCCTAGTATGAGGAGGACTGCGTGAATACCACGTGCACGGTGCTATGGAACCAGTTGCGCCAGTCGTATAAAATTACAAACTAGGGTAAATGCTAGGAGAGAATGGGACAAGCTGCCATGAGAGCATATAATAGGGATCCCGACTTACTTGCTGAGGAAGTGACATCTGAGCTGAGATCTGAAGGGTCATTCGTTGTTTATTAGGTGAAGGGAGTGGGTGGGGTTGGGGAGGAAGCTTTCTAGGCATATGTTTCAATATGGCCCTGAAGATGAGAGGCAGCTTAGTGCTTTTAGAGACCTGAGAGGCTCAGTATGACTTGAGTGTAGAGAGCGGGGAAGAGTAGGGAAATCAGGGCCTTGTTAAGGATTTTTTTTCTTTATTCTAAGCATTGGGACCATTGAAGGCTTTGGAGCAAAATATGTGTGTGTCGCACATGTGGAGAGTGATATGACCAATTTGGTTTTTATAAGAGATCTTTTTGAGAGTGGTCTTGAGAATGGGTTGGAGGGTGCAGGAGTGGTTGTGGGGAAACCAGTTCAGAGGAGGCTTTGCATTTGTCCCAGTGAGAAATAATGTTGGGCAGAGCTGGAGTAGTGATGGCAGAGATGAAGGGATTGAGGGGTCTTGAGATATTTAGGACGTAGAACTGTAGGCCTTGATGATGTCTTAGATATAGCTATGAGGAAAGAGTATAAGGAACAACTTATCAAACTCAACACTCAAAAAACAAAAAACCCAGTCAAGAAATGGGCAGAAGACATGAACAGACATTTCTCCACAAAGATCTGCAAATGGCCAACAGACACATGAGAAAATGCTCAGCATCACTCGGCATCAGGGAAATACAAATCAAAACCACAATGAGATACCACCTCACACCAGTCAGAATGGCTAAATTAACAAGTCGGGAAACAACAGATGTTGGCGAGGATGCGGAGAAAGGGGGACCCTCTTACACTGTTGGTGGGAATGCAAGCTGGTGCAGCCACTCTGGAAAACAGTATGGAGGTTCTGCCAAAAGTCAAAAATTGAGCTGCCCTATGACCCAGCAATTGCACTACTGGTATTTATCCAAAGGATACAAAAATAATGATTCGAAGGGGCACCTGCACCCCAATGTTTATAGCAGCAATGTCCACAATAGCCGAACTATGCAAAGAGCCCAAATGTCTATCGACAGATGAATGAATGAAGAAGATGTGGTATAGATATACAATGGAATACTACTCAGCCATCAGAAAGAATGAAATCTTGCCATTTACAATAGTGTGGATAGAACTAGAGGGCATTCTGCTAAGCGAAGTAAGTCAGAGAAAGACAAATACCGTATGATTTCGCTCATATGTGGAATTTAAGAAACAAAAAGATGAACATAGGAGAAGGGAAGGAAAAATAACAAGATAAAAACTGAGAGGAAGACAAACCATAAGAGACTCTTAACTATACAGAACAAACTGAGGGTTGCTGGAGGGGAGGTGGGAGGGGGATGGGCTATGGGCGTTAAAGAGGGCGCCTGATGTAATGAACACTGGGGGTTATATGCAACTGATGAATCACTAAATTCTACCCCTGAAACTAATAATACACTAAATGTTAACTAAATTTAAAAACAAACAAACAAAAAAACAACCACCAGGTTTCCTGCCATTCTAAGCTTAAAAAAAAAAAAGGTGGAAGAAAACCTGATTTGGATAGAAATATCTTGATTTGAGAATCTGAACACACTGCGCTTGGGTGCCTTTCAACACCAAGCATAGATGTCCCATTCTCGGGGCCATCCGCGGTAGGACACAGTGGCCTTGGAATGCCTTTGGGCAGTCTGACCCAGATCTAGCCTCTGTGGGGGTCAGGCTGGTTTAGTCCAGTTGGTCTGAGGACTCCTGCTTTGCTTCCCCTCGTCTGTTTCCTTACCAGAACATCCTGAAAAGGGACACGTGAGAGAATTGAGCCTATGAAGTCTGACCCATGGACAGTCTGGGGACAGTCTGCTTCTTCAGGGGAAACAGTTCCAATATTGATGCATGTCGTTTGAGGTGCTTTTTTCCCCAAATTCGTACATGAGATATTTGTGTTTGATGCGTGTTCTTTTATTCGTTTCTTTATTCATTTATTATGAAAATATTTGCTCTTAGTATATATCTGCAATGTGGCAGGCACAATGCCAAATCAGAAAGGACCCCTGGTTCTTTGGGAAGTGACATCCCCAGAACCCGTTTGGCATTGCTGTTCTTGTGATCGTAAAGATGCCAGCAGGTTGCTGCCCTTTCTCTGAATACTCCATCCCAGGATGCTGAGCTGCTGACTTTTATCGAGGGGGCACGTCCTTGAGTTCTGAGAGTTGGTTTGTCGGGGGCTCCCTCTGCAGCTGCGACTCCCAGGTCCATATCTGGGCCTCCTGTCTTTTGCAGAGTCTCCCTAGACAGTAACTACATCAATGCCAGTTTTTCACTTTGAATGCGGCTCAGCTGGATAGTCTGAGCCCCGCCGCCCACCCCTCGCCTGTGCCACGTGCGCTGGTTTGTTGCCTGAGAGTGTCTCTTTGTGTCCCTGTGAGGGGAGAGAAGTGGCAGAGCAGGCTTTGTGTCCTCCCGTGGAATGGTCGAGGACCATCAGATGGCCGAGGACCAGCAAGCGGGGCGGGCGTTGGGGGAGGGGAGCAGCGGAGTGACGCAACCAGCCTTGGCGCCGTGTGATAGGGTTATGAATACCCAAGTGGAATAGATATGTGCTCTAAGAACATGTTTGCCTGGTGAAAATCTAAACTCGTGAGCTACAACAGTGATTACCGTCACGAAAGGGAGCACGGGTGTCCTTTTAAAAATCCCCTAATATATTTAACGTGCAGTGAGGGAGGGGAAAAACGATGCCAAGTCAAGTACTCAAGGAAAGCTGACCTTCTCTGTGTCAGTGGAACAAAGAACCTCTTAGAACCGGAGCAGATGGCGAGCCCCTGTTAGCGGAGATGTACTGCAGAGGGTTGACCATGTGTCAGGTGGGACAGAGAGACTGCTTCCTCGGGTGGGATGGTGGGCTGAGAATTGCATCTCTTAAGATTCTCTGATTCCTGGCTTTGCCTTTCATCTTGACAAGTTAAGTCTGTCGAGGACTTGAAGGGTCCTTGAAGTCAGAAGCACCTCGGCTAAATTCCAGTGCCACCTCTTCTGTGTGATCTGGGCGAGTTGCTCTCTGCACCTCCTTCTCCCAGTCCGCCAAACCAGGTTCATGATACCTTGCAGAGCTGTGTATTTACGGGGGTCCCATGAGTTAAGCTTCGCAGCCAGCACCCCAGGATGTAAGAACAGTTGAAGCCTGCGGTGCCTCCGATCAGCCGTGACCTCTGCGGTGTGCGCGCGTGGCCCGGATCTGCGCGCTCCGCTCAGAATGTTTATTGCTCCCAGAGCACATGTGTGGGCCGTGTGTCAGCTCCCTGGCAGCCTGGAGTGGACGGGGACACCGTGTCCAGCTTCTGCCTGAGGAGACGCCTGCTCTGCGAAGCAGGCCACCTGGCTTAAGTTTCCCCAAAGAAACTTTCTGTCAGTCTTCGTGACAGAAAGCCCTCTCGGGTGCCCAAGGTGACACACTGCTTGCAGTTCAGCCCCCTGGAGAGTTCTGGCTGTGTCCCTTTTTCACGCCAGCTCTCTCCTAAAGCTGATTTTATGAGGAGTGATTTTCCTAATGTATTGGCTAAAATCCTGTAGCATGTTTCTGAGGGCATCGTAGGAAGTTCACACCGTTTTTATTTTCCAGGGGAACATTAACAAGCTATAGACTAGCCTTTGAATGGAGCTAGCACAGTCGCTGTCAACTCAAGGCCACTTGCTGCCTGCAAATCCTTGGCACCCCAGGCAGGGCTCTGGCTTTATGTGTCACCATGTAACACACTTGACTCATGGCAACCTGAAGACACTTGTCCCTGTTTGGGGTACTTATCACGGGTATCCTGGTTCCCAACTGCACACACAAGGCAGAGTTATGTTCACTGGTTATTTACTCTTCCGGCCTCCTTCCAGGCCCTGTACTTGGAGTTCTTGGTGCCTTTATTCAGATGAAGGGAGCATGGCTCTTGCGAGGGCAGTAGTTCGTCTGAGGTCACACGGCTAATTATTGGCAAAGCTGTATTTCAGTTCCTGGTCTTCTGCGGGGCAGCCTGACGGTGAAAACTCCATCCAGCATTCGCAGCTCGCCTCGGATGTTCATGAGCCGTGTGACCTTGCACAAGCTAGTGATTGATAATACAAGTGGTTATTAATATTAATAGTAACAGTGAAATTTACAAAACACCTGGCACGTCTCCCTGCTTTCTCACGTTAGACCTGCGAGATGGGTTTTATTAAGACCCATTTTACCGAGAAGCATCCCGAATTTCAGAGAGCTAGAGTAACGTGCCTGCGCCTCAGTTTCTCTATAAAATGAGAATATTGCTCCCTCCCTGGGGGGGGCGATTACGAGGACTGGAGGAGGGAGGTCATGTGGGAGCACCGCCTAGCACAGAGGCTGCAGTGGGAGGGGGAGGGTGGTGCTCAGTCAGTGCTTTTTTGCCTTCTCTAGCTCCCCCTCTGTATCCTAATCCAGTGGTTTTTCCACTGCATCCCATTTAATACATTTAGAAGCTGAGGTCATGCTGAAGTCCTCTCCCTAGCTTTCTTCATCACACCCCACTGCCCTCCCCCGCCCTAGAGGCCACTCTGATCTGATCTGAGTTCCCTGTCAGATACGGCCTGTTTAGTCTTCTGCCAGTTCAGGAAACACCATCCTTCCCTGGCATGCTGCACCACACCCTTGACATTTGCTCCAGGGCTGTGTTCTGGAACGCTAAAGCCTATTCTGGCCTCTCCAGCTGCAGGCAGGGCTCTCCCCTTTCCTGACTTTCTCTAAGGCAGACGCAGGTTGTTTTCCTTATTTTGGCATCCTGCCTGGATCTTTCAGGTTGTTGTGTTGTGTTTCACGAGGGGCCACACATGGAAGTGACCTAGAATCCAGGTCTCCTGACTCCCAGCATCATGTTCTCCAGCTTATAATTTCATGTTTAAAAGGACTATGCAGTAGGTCAGGGGGAAAAATCGGAGCCTTGTCTTTGGGGATCCTCAGAAATGTATTCATTTGGCTTTCAGTAAAAATTTATTTATGTAGTACCTACTTTTTTTTTTTTAAGATTTTACTTATTTATTTATTTTTATTTATTTATTTGAGAGAGAGAGTGCGAGTGGGGGGAGGAACAGAGGGAGAGGGACAAGCAGACTCCATGCTGGGCACAGAGCCTGATGTGGTGCTCGATCTCATGACCCTGAGATCATGACCTTAGCCAAAATCAAGAGTCCTAACGGACTGAGCCACCCCAACCCCCAGCCCCTCAGCACCTACTTCGGCCAGACCCCCTGTTAGTAGCTATGGCCGTGAAGGAGACAGGTCTGTCTCTCACGGAACTCATATTGTAGTGTGAGAGGTCAATGACGGAAAAATAAGTCAGTAAGATGATTTTAGATTTTAAGTCCCATAAATGAAATAAATAGAGCTCTGGGATGGAGAGTAACTAGAAGATATTTTATGCATTTTGGATAGAATGGTCAGGGAAGGACTCTTGGAGGAGGTGACATCTTGAGCTGAGATCTCAAATGAAAAGCCAGGGCAAGAGCATTCCAGGCTGAGGGAGCCATAAGAACAAAGACCCGGTGTTGGAAGGGGCTTGGCCATTAGAGGAGTAAAATGGAGATCAGGATGGCTGGGGAACAGTGTGCCAGAGGGAGGAGCCATAAGACAAGAGAGCATGAGCTGGATCATATTGGGCCTTGGAGACTGCAGAAGAGTTTGGATTTTTTTTTTTTCTAGAATTAGTGGGAAGCCACTGAGGGGCTTTAAGCAAGGGAGTGGTGCGATCTTAAAGAAAACTGAGGTGGCTAAATGGAGAATGGGTTGTAAATGTCAACAGGGAAGCAGAGATACCAGTTAAGAGGCTGTTATAATTGCCCGGGAGAGTGACAATGGCCTGGACAGGGCTATGACAGTGGAGACTATCAGATCCATTTGTGATTATGCTGAAGTTAGGGCAACGGGTTTGATGAAGGATTAGATGAAGTCATCCATTCTGCTCAGTCTACTCAGTACCCAATTAGTGTAGATCAAAGTGATGCCTCGTTTCAGTTCCTGAGCTGGGGCATGGGGAGGACATGTTGACAGGTGACAGACCTCACTGCCAGGATGCACGTCTGCAAGCTTGAGAGATTGTAGGTAGGGGCTGGTTCTTATATCTCAGAAAGACATCTTGGAGAAGTGAAAAAGGGAAGCATTTTCAAGGAGTTCATTCATTCATGAGTCCTGTAGCAAGTGCCTTATCTGTGGCTGGTGTTCAACTTTTGGCAAACAAGATAGGGCTCTGCTCTTTAGGGCCTCCCCTCTTGGGGGAGGTAGAAATAGAAATAGATAAATCTCAGCCTGTATAGCGGCGAAAGGACAAACAAGGGGGTGTAAGAACACAAAGGAGAGGGCTACCTTTTCGTGCAGTAAGTAAAAGAAGGCTTCACAAAGAAACTAGGCATTAAAAGGAGTTAAGGAGACAACTATACTTTATATTTCAATAAAAAAATTATAGTTAAAATAATACAGCTAATGGCCAGGAACAACTCAGTTTCTGAACATTAATATCTATTTGTTCTCTACTAAAAAAAAGGGGTAGGGGGGTAGAAGAGAGAGCATTCCAGAAAAAAGGAACAGCATTTGCAGAGGCCCAGAATCCTGAAGGATTGGGGTGTACTCAAGATGTAGAAAACATCTCTTCATGGCTGGGGTGTGGGGGGGGCAGAGGCATAGGCTGGTGTGTAAGGTTGTTGACTGCACGGTGAAGGGTCTTGTGTGCTGTGTTGACAGTGTTGGACTTAATCCTTTAGGCACCAGAGGACCAACAGAGATTTTAAAGCCAGGGTCTAGTTGGTGGAAAGCAAATAGCTCCCCCATAGACCGCCAATCAATCAAATCCCCATTTCCTACCACGTTTGGATGCACCCTCAGAAACGTTTTCAATACCGCATACCAGACGATCACTTCCAGTCAGCCAGAACTAGCAGAGGATGAGGCCTATTCTTCATTCCCAAAAGAAGACGAGTCTGTATGAGTTTGAAGGGGGAAGTATTTAGGACCCAAAACTATCTCGTTCAGTTGTCTCATCAGCCATGAGCATAAGTTGCCTCCATTGTGTAAGATGTGGTAGAGATGTGGTAGTGAAGGGAGAAGTAACAGTCTAGTCTGAAGGAAGATATTTCTGGGTGTGGCCATGGTTGTATGAATTCCAAGGGGAGGGTGCTGAGGCAGAAAGTACTAGGCTTTTTTAAGGAGTTCTGGTCTACTAGCCCTGGAATGGTTGCCCTTGATTTGTAGGGAAGTGCAGTGCTCCAGTAAATGCAAGGCTTTCTTGTCCAACTGACATTGGTCCTTTCCCCAGGAAGCTCTCTCAGAGAGGCCATGTTGCTCCTTTGAAGAAAGTAGAATGTCCCGGGCCAAGGAACCAGGAAGTGACCATTGGTCTGAGAGCTCAGTCATGGCTGTGGTTGTCTATGCCAGTTCCATATACCTGGCACCTAACACAGGACCTGAGTAAACAAACAGGGCAAAGAAAACGGACGAACCAGCCAACCAAACATGGTTCTAAGCCCAGCTCTTGCACCTCCCTTCTCTCAGCCATGTAATGACTTGGTTGATCTCCACAGACCTTCACTGTGCTCTCCTAGGATTCTAGGGTGATGCATACATAGAATGGTTTGGAGCAAGCCAAGTCATCGCTTGTATTTCTGATAGGCCTCAAATGTAATCAGAATAAAATATCAAAATTCAGCACTACTTTACAACATCTCAGATATGCCTTCTAAAAACAGAACCTGTGTCTGTCTCTGAGTTGTGAAGAAAATGTATTAGGTTATATTAAACAGCAAGATTGTCCCTTTTGTAGGAAAAAAAATATGAATTAAATCTTGTCTTCCTGACTGGGGATTTTAATTGGGATTTGAGTCAATTTGATCTAAATTTGAGCATCCATCCAGAGAACATTTATTGACATCTGCTATGAGCAGGGTTTTGTGCTAGGCATGTGGGAGATGGGGGGATGAACAAGATACAAGATGAACGAGATCCTTCCAGGCAGGAACTGACTATCTAGACAGGGAAATAAAACATATACATACTTGACTGTGACCTCAGGTGGGCAGAGAATAAGCTGGGACAGGCTGGATCCAGGGCCAGGGGAGGTCAGAGGAAGAAATCCCTTCAAGTACATCATTTAATAAGCAAGAAGTCTGTCTTTTACCACACCACGCAGGGCTTAGAATTCCCGGAGCCACCATGGCCATGAGGGCGCGCTCTGTTTCTGCCCAGAGCTCCCTGTCAGCCGGCTGCCACCAGGCTGAGCACCTCAGCCCGAGCTGTTGTTGGCAGGGAAAACTCACCTCAGGCACGCAACCCTTGGCTTTTATGAGCAGTGGGGGCACTGCTTGGCCAAACTCAGCAGCCCCTTTTTTATGGCTCACACCCTTGGAGTTGATTTCAAGAAAAATTTGTTGACTTTAATAAGAATTTATATTCTTTCTTTTGTAAGACTGGAAACTGTTTGCCCGTGTGACCCTCTCCGCCTTGGCTGCTACTGAAATTCCGGATCTCACTACAATGAGAGCATCTGCTTTCTGACATTTACCCCCGCAGTGATTCCCCAAGCCCTTCACTGTGCAGGGTCCCTGTGCTAAGTGGGGAGGAGACTCCCACAGGCCCCGTCCTCGAGCCCGGCCCGGGAAGGGCTGTAAGACCAGCTGTGAGAGAGGGCCCATGAAGTCCCAGCAGTCGGAGGAGAGAGTCTGCTTTGAGGCTGGGGCATGGAGGGGAAACCTAAAAGAGATCCATGTGATTTGGACCTTGAAAAATGTAGGGATTGTCCACATACCCACATTGAAATCGGTGTGGCAGGTTCTCCAGAATAATGACAAAAGCGTTGAGGAAGCAGAAAACTCCAGGCATATTTAAGAAAAAGGAATACTTCACTTTGACGCTAATGAAGGGAACATAAAGGGGAATAATGTTTTAAAAAAAAGCCGGGGCCTGTCTGAGTCAGCTCAGGCTGCTATAACAAGACAGCACAGACTGGGTGGCTTAAACAAACCTTTATTTCTCATGGTTCTGGAGACTTGAAGTTCAGGATCAGGGTGAGCATGGTCAGGTTCTCGGTGAAACCCATCCTTCTGGTTTACATGTGGCCACCTTCCTGCCGTGCCCTCACATGGTGGAGAGCAGAGAGAGAGGAAGCAAGCTTTCTTTTGTGTCTCTTCTTATAAGGACACTAAGCTCATCACAAGGGCTCATGACCTAGTCACCTCCAACAGGCCCCACCTGCAAACACCATTGCACTGGGGATTAGAGTTCCTGTGAATTCTGGGGGGACACATTCAGTCCATGGCAGGGCCAGACCACAGAGGGCTTCCTTAAATGTTCCAGGGTGACGCAATTGTGTATTCGATTCTACAGGCAATAAGATGTCACTAATAGTTTTTAAGCAGGAATATGCATAAAATCCTACGATTGAAAAGGACTTTGGAGATGAGCCAGTGCAGCCCTCTGCCTCCCACGTAAAGACCCAATCCCAAAAAGGGAAGTTAGTAACCCAAGGTCAGGCAGCTAGTTAACGACAGAGCTGGAGCTGGAGGTGGGGCCAGAACCAGATCTTCTGGATTCAGACCCAGGGGTCTTTTCCACTCCAAGATGAGATCTGTGCTCGGGAGATTCATGAGTCTTTCTGGTGGAGGAAGATTGAGGGAAAAGGAAGGGCAACAAGGAAAGCCTGGGGAGGCTTTTATAGAAAGTTCAGAGGAAAGGTGACAGCTGAGGTCTTTCATCAGGGCCATGGTGGGTGATGAGAAGGGGCTGATGGGAGAGACAAGGCAGAGGTCCAGTCAGCAGGGTGTGCAAGAGGGAGACGCCTGCTTGCCCTGCTTCAGTTGCTGTTCTTTACTGGATTGTACCATTGGGTTCCTTTCAGTAAGCTACCTTGCAGTGAGAAAGAAGGGGTACAAATCCAAAATAAATATATCCAACACATTCAGTATTTCCTAAGTTGAGCCTTTTTGTAATTTTTCCTCTTCTTTTCTCTTCTCTTTCCTTTCTTTTACTTTTACTTTTTTTTTTTTTTTTTTTTTTGTGGTCCCTGCTGCCTAGAGGGTCTGGTTCTTTTCCAGAACCTGGCCTTCTAGGTCTTATGTCTTCAGGAATATGATCCATTTCCCAGCTACTCCTCTGGCTTCGTGGTTTTACACGTGGGATATGGGAACTGCCATCATCATCTGAGTGTCTCCGGTTTTAGGTTTCCTGCCAGGCCCTGTAAAGGTGCAATCTTGTATGACTTGCATCCTATCCCATGACTCTAGGTTTGGAACCAAAGCCCTGAAACAACCTTCAAAGAGACCGAGCTCCAGAATATGCCAGGTACCTGGCCTGAAAAAGGCACTGGGGTGAGCTCTAGTCATCTGGGGGCCTGCCCCCAGATCTGTAGACCCCCTGCCCCAGAACCTGGGGAGCATTAAAATGCAGATTCCTGGGCTCTATCTTATACCTACTGAATCAGAATCTCTGGGGGCCGGAGGCCAGGACTCTATTTTTTTTTTCAGGACTCTATTTTTGACAAGTGCCCCAAGTAATTCTTATGAACCTAAAGTTTGAGACTCTGCTTTAGATCACTTAATTTTTTTCTCAGCTTCAGTTTCCTCATTTGAAAATGGGGAAATTATGTGTTCAATTATTACGAAAATAGAAAAGCACTTTGGAAAAATGCTAAAAGCTTTATATATACATATATATGTATATGTAAACATATGCATGTGTATATAAAACTAATATATATGTGTATGCATGTATATATATGATTATATAAGATTATATATGTATATAATTACTATATATATTACTAAGCTGACAATCTTGGGATCAAGAAAGTTTGAGACATTTCTCTAAAACACTGAAAACTAGTAAAAGGTCTAAGTGCTTACACTTGGAGTATATATGTTTACCAAGAGAATGAATATATGAGTGAATACCTCCAGGAAAGATAAACCTTAAAGCAAGGTCATTAGGCTTTCTGTTTAATATCCTCCACCTCATGCATTCAAATCAGCGTCATTCACTGGGTGCCTAACCCATGCCTAATTCGTGTCCATGCACTGTGCCAGGCTGAGAAGGTGGGGATAAATACAGAGTGGTCCCTGACCTCAAAGGGTTGGAGATCAGTACGGAAATGAACATTCAATTACAGGTCAAGACTAGCTCGGGGTGGGGTGGGTGGGGTAGAGAAGTACTTTGTACTTCTCTATTATCTCAAAGTACTAATACTACTAGAAGTACTAATGTACTTTTTTTTTTTTTTAAGATGTTTTTATTTATTTATTTGACAGAGAGAAAGAGATCACAAGTGTAGGCAGAGAGGCAGGCAGAGAGAGAGGGGGAAGCAGGCTCCCTGCTGAGCAGAGAGCCCGATGTGGGGCTCGATTCCAGGACCCTGAGATCATGACCTGAGCGGAAGGCAGAGGCTTAACCCACTGAGCCACCCAGGCGCCCCAGTACTAATGTACTTCTGAAAGTACATTAGTACTTTGGGAGCAAGAGCAGGAACCAGCCGTCAGGGAAGGTGTCACCAAGGGAATGTCACCAAGGAGGTGACCCTAGAGCTGTGTCTTGAACACAATTGTTCCAAGAAGGAAAGCCTCTTTCACAGGCCTTTCCACTGGCTTCCTCCTTCCGTTCTATCGGATTCTCTCATCAGTTTCCTCCCCACCTCCCCCATCGAACCGGTCTCAGGGACTCAGTGGTCTTGGCCGCTTCCTCCTTCACCCTCCCAAACCTGCCTTCGGTGTTAAGTCAAAGCTTTGGTTTAGTCATAAACACTGGGGTTTAAAACGGTGCCTTTTTGTGTGTGGAGGAAGTGGCATTTACATTGTTACGCATCTGAAGCAATTTAAAGTTCTACTGGAGATGTGTTTGTTTGTAAATTTGCCTTTTACATCAGCCAGCTGATGTGTTGTGCTTTGTTGGTTATTTATGTATTTATTGGGGGGAAGAAGATTGGTGACAAGTGGTTTTCCCCAACCCTTGTTGTTTTACTAGGTAAATAATCAGTATTTGGCTTACCTGTAACGAATCAAGGATTAATACATCGTCTAAGCTGAGCTGTAGAATGACCTTCTTTGCATTTTAAGGTAGAACAACACTGGATAAGGAATCAGAACTTAAACTGCCAAGCCCTCCACCCAGTGCCCTGCCCATGTATGTCCTTTGTATTCAAACAGTGATCCACAAACCATCGGCCTTGGCCTTGGCCAGCGCTAATTAGAAATGCCGAACCTCAGGCCCTAGTTGAGATCCGCTGGGTCAGAATCTGTACTTTAGCAAGATTCCCTGGCAATTCATCTGCCCATTAAAGTTTAAAAGAGACTCTGAACTTAGTGATTTATCCCCATTGATCAAGACACTGAAGTCTGGAGAGACGAAGGAACTCACCCAAGATCACATAACGAGTGGCAGAGCCAGGATTCAAGCCCTGTCCTATCCAATTCCAAGTTTAGTGCTCTGTCTACTCTACAGGTGAGCTTCTTTGTGCCGTATTAATTAAAGAGCACTTCTTCAGTGGTCCTGGTCACTGAAGAGTAGGGACAGTGACACGTTTTCAAGGTACAAATGTATCTTCTTGAGAGATGCAGGGGACAAGGAGAGTCCAAGGGGAGCTCACATACCAACCTCTGACTTTGTGCCAGGCACTTGGACAAGTCTGCATGATAGGGAGCCTTGTCTCCATTTTACAGATGGTAAGAACTCTTCACATTTTCCTGCGTGTACCCAGCCTGTAGGGACTCTTAGCAAGGCAGAAGTTGGAGGTGATATCTGAAGGTCTGATACTAGGACTTCCTGGGGCAGAGGTCAAGGCCTCGGAGATGTCGTGAGCATTTGTTTTCATCCTTGAAGATCCTCTGCCTGTGTGAGGCCAGCGTCTTCCTTGACTAGTCAGGGTTGGTGGCGTCCCACTCTTTCCAAAGTCAGGAATTCAGGCTTCGGTCACTTGGTACTCTTCTTGATTTATGAACAACTCTGTCTCATAGAGTAAAAGAGGTTTTCCCAAAGAGGAAAAAATAGCTTAAAAGAAGGCCTTGAAGAATCAAGATGACAAAATGTATTATTTATGAGGGCCTAAAATAAATGCCGGATCCTCCACTCAAAGTGAGCAGGCGACAGCCAAGCGCCGTTGTGGAGTGGAGCCCAGCCGACTCCGCTCGAGCCACGCGGCAGGGCCGGACCTCCACGGCGCCGCTCAGAGTTCCGGGGTCCTTCTTGGCAGGTGGCTCCCGCTGCCAGTATAGGGCAGCCATGCAGCTCCTAGGAATGGGTCCTCGTTACAAATGAGTACCACAGTCAGCTAAATGAGATTCTTGAAGGAGAATGGGAGAAAGGCAGTGAGAGTCTCTGGATTGGTGGGAATTGGTGGGAACACACACACACACACACACACACACCCCAGTTATAAGATTATATTGAGTTCCTGATTTAATAACCCAAGGATGCAGGTATGTCCTGGGAGTAAGGACGCCAGGCAGGACAGGAGGAGATGCAGAGCATGTCAGCCTGCCCTCGCTGGCCCCTGGTTCCAGAACGGGGCATGCAGCTGCTGGTGATGCTATCCATGCAGAGGAGGCCCCTCCTCATCCAAGAAATAGCCACTTCTTGCTGCAGCCCAGATCTTTTTTACTCAAGGCCTGGCTCGTCGTTCCTGAAGAACTCGATAATTTCTGTTTTGTTTTTTTTTTTTGTTTTTTTTTTAAGAGAATGTTTACAAGCACTTCTCTTACGAAAAGCTCTCCTACTTCTGGAAGCAAACTCAGGGTCAGCAAGTCTACATTTTGGCCAGTAGGGGAGAAACAGAGTCGGTGTCTAGGAGTCTCTGATCAACAGCCAGCATTATGGAAAACCCATTTCCCCGTCACCCATCCCTTGACTCTGCCCTAATACCTCTGTTATCATGGTGCTTGTGATACTGACTTAGACCTGGGGACCATTTCCCAAACCCATTTGTCCGTAGAGGGCAAGATTCAGTCACTGAAGGTCACTGAAAAACAGAAGGTGATGCCTGGGGACTTCTGGGGACACCCAAGGCAGTCATGACATTATGTGCTGGCTTTCGAGTGATTATGAGTTTGCTTTTACCAACAGGGAGCAGCGGGCTGGGATTTGAACAGAAGCCGTCACCTTTAGAACCTCGCACCCATCTCTACTCCTTCCTCTGCTTCGTCTCCTTCCTTCCTCTTCCTCTTCCAGATTTCTCTTCTGGGATGTGGTGACTACACTTGAGGGAGCTGGAGGGAAATGCTTTCAGTAGCTCTCACTGTCTGGAGGTTGCTTTGTGTCCTCTGTTTGGCTGATGGCCTCCTCCGCAGCCATGGGAACTAGCTGTGGTCCATGGGTCCTGATACAGTCCCCTGGTAGTGTCAACCTGGTATTTCTGCTGCTCCTAGTCTCAAAGGTCTTCTGGGTTCTTCCTACTAACGGTTACCCCTGGAGTGCAGGGCACCAATGCCATCGGGTTGGGTTCACCTACACGCGCTGGCAGTGCAGGGATCCTTCAAGAAGATGGACATCTGACTTTCCTATAGCCCACACCCCGATTCAGAATAGTAAGATTAAAAGAAATCGTCAGCATTTTAAAATCCAGGTATCTATTGAATATTTGAGTGAGAGGCAGCATGGTGTAGAAGGACGTGGTATTTTGAACTGATTTGTTTCATATCCTAACTCTGCTGCTTTCTAGTTGTATGATCCTGGGCTGGTCACCTGATCTCTCTAAGCAAGATATGCCTTGAAGAGCTCTACTGGAGAATAAAGATAATGCAGATAAAGGGCCTACATATGTGGTGTGCTTGATAAGGAGTGGGGACTATCATTATTCTGGAAACCAGATGTTTCCAAACTTAGGCCCAAAGAATGCCTGAGTTCTTTCATGTGCTTTCCAGCAAATGTGGGTTTTAGACCACTCACGACCATGGTTACTCGATTTATTTATTATTGTTATTATTACTATTACTATTACAGCTTTTATTATGGTAAGATACACATAACAAAACTTGCCATGTTAACCATTTTCAGTGTACAATTCAGTGGCATTAATTACATTGACATTGTTGTGTACCCGTCACCACCATCTATCTCCAGAACTTTGTCATCTTCCCATACTGAAACTCTACCCGTTGAACAATGACTCCCCATTCCCTCCTTTGCCCAGTCCGGTCACTCTCTTTTTCAATAGCATGCTCCAAGTTCTCCAGCTGTCTTTCTTCCCATTAAATGGGGGTTACGAAGGGGCTCTTGGCAGGGTTTTCTTTGAGTTCTCTGAACTCCCGCTGGGGAGCCTGGGAGTTAAAGGGTCTCTGCCATTTGCAGCAAACTTTGGGGATTGCAAATGGTTGCAAAATAGATGTCAATACAACTGCTTTGCATGGGATGGATCTGCGAAGAGCCTTCCAAGGACTGATACATTTCTCCTAAAAATACCCAAGGATGTGGCTTGGCATCGCTTTGGGGAGAAACCAACAGTTTTTAAATTCTTCAATAGCATCTACCTCCTGGTGAAGCTTAAATGAAAGAACTCTTGTCATGTGTATAATACAGTGCCTGGCAAAGATAAGACCTGTGTATGTAGGCTGTTGGGACTTACTGCACTCTGGCAGAGCTAATTATGTGTAATGTTTGGGTATTTAATCCCCACAATAGACAGATACCGTCTTCATTTTACATGAGACAGCTAAGGCTCTGGGCTGTTCACACCCCCAAAATTACTGAGCTTATAAGTAGTGAGTAGCAGAGTGGGGATTCAAACCCATCCTCTTTCTCTCGTAAGATACCTGTTGTGGTATACCAAGAAAGGAACTCTCTGGGTCAGTTGTATTGACTTTGTTCTTGATACTTTATCTTTCCACCTACCCTGGCCTTTCTCTGGACTCCTGTCTTCTTGGTATTTCTTCATAAAGTCACGCTCCTAATGTCCTAGCTTCAGAGCTTTCTGGATTTACCAGTCCCCAGTTGCTGCACCATTTCAAAGTGATCACATACAGTCTTAATAAGCTCTTTGCTCTAGAAAAAGAAACTGAAACCATGCTGCTTCCAGAAGAGAAAGAGACGCTGGAGATCACTCTCCCTTCGTGTGGGCACAATGGAAAGGCCATCTGTAAGCCAGGTAGAGAGGGTTCACCAGAAACCAACCCTAACAGCATGTCGATTTTGGATTTCTAGCTTCCAGAATGTGAGAGAATTAAATTCTGTTCCTTAAGCCACCCAGTCTGTGGTATTTGTCACTGGCAGCCCGAGGAGACCAATACACACATGTATGAGAAGTCTTGGTGAGTTCAGTCCGGGGCTGGCGTGGTAGCTATATGAATAACTCTCGCTCTATTTCACTTTCCGTAGCGGAAGTCCTTAGACTTTCTTCTTCAAGCCTTTCTCATGGGCTAATATAGCTGCTCGAGTTCTGGCTGTCACACCCATATTCGGGCAGGAGGGAAACAGATGGAAAGAACACAGAAAGTAGCCCTATTAAGGCACTTTCCCCGAGATGGTATGCAGCAGTCACCACCTACAACTTATGGGCCAGAACCTAGTCACAGCCACACCTAATCGTAATGAAGCCTGGGAAATTAGTCTTTGAGCTGGACACGTGGCTTCCCTGAATGAAATCTGGGGAGAATGGATCTTGAGTAGATACCCTCAAGAAGCACGAGCACTTTGGGGAAGGAGCAGTCTGGAAATGAGCTACTCCGTCACCAGGACAGTCCCTCTTCTCAGAGCCTGTGAGCCACCAGGACCCTGAGCGAGCCACAAGAGGAGGTAGCTCTTGCTGTACGCAGGGGAGCTGCGCCCCTGCCCGGCTGGAGGGAATGCTCCGTTTGCTCTCAGCCGCCTTCCCACCCCATTCACCGACACCTTGTCCCTGGCGCTGTTCCCTGCATATGCCCGTGCTCATCTGCCTTCCAGTTGCCTCCACCTGAACTATGCCCTCTGTCCTTTGACACCCTAATATCTTTTCCATCCTTTTAGGCCCACCCAAAGGTTTCCTTCCGGAAGCCCCTGAGGTGATGTAGAATGTTCCCGAGCCTATTTCCTGTGCACTTTGCCTACATGTATATTTTAATATTCATCATGAGCTGCTTGCAATTAAGAATTATGTAGGATGTTGTCTCTACTTTTGTGTATATTCGGAAGTTTGTGTAATAAGTTTTTCACGTGTGCCTGCCCCAAGAGCAGGGTTGGAATCATCTTGTTGTCATACAACCAGGATTTTCCAAGCATTTACTGGGCATCTACTAAGTGTCAGGCATTCCGCTTGACCCTAGGTTATAGCAACGAGCAGAACTGTCCCTGACCTCACGATGCCCGCTAACCTGGGATTCAGGGAGTCGCAGAGGTTAGGCAACAGATTGATAAATACATAAAACATTGATAAATATGTAATTGCAAAATTTGAGAAATACTGCCAAGGAAAGAAACAGGCTACAATGAGAGAGAAAACCGGGGGATGGGGCATATTTTAGGTGGTATGTCACATAGACCAGATTTTAGTTCCTGCTCTCCCATACAGAACAATTCCACATAATTTATGTAGGTTCTCCCCTATGAAGGAGCTGGAACCTCACTTCCCATTCCCTGAGTGTGAGCTCTGCTCAGTGACTTGCTTCCCAAGAGTAGACAGGGGACGGCTGGTGGAAGGAAGCAGAACTTTATAGGGAAGAAACCCAGTGAACATTACTGAGGCCAGATGATCGGGGCGAACAGCATCGGTGATAAATTGGGTCGATATTATGTACCTCGGATCTGACGCAGTGAGTGGGGGGCACTTTACTTCTGTGAATCCTAGCCTAACCACGAGTAAAATGTCAGAAGAAAATAAACCGTGGGGCATCCTACAAAATACCGGCCAGTACTTCTAAAACGGTCAAGGCCAACAAGCACAGGGAAGTCGGAAAACTGTAACAGACCCGAGGAGCCTGAAGAGACGTGACAATTTCCAAGGTGTCCCTGATGGCATTCTGGAGCAGGAGGACCGTAGGGGAAACTTCCGGGAGTCTAAACAGGGTGTAACATTTAGTGAATAATAGCGGTCCCTTCATTGTGACAGAGATGCCACACAGTCACATAAGAGGTTAATAAGAAGGCCCCCCACCCCCTATTTGGGGAGAGGCATTTGGGAGCTGTACTATCTTTTCAACCTCTCTGTAAATCTCACACTACTCTAAAATTAGAACTTGATTAAAAGAAGTCCCTGTTCTCCTGCTCCCTGACTCTGTGAGCTGGGCGAGTCCGCTCACCCCTCTGGGCTTGGTTCAACTGCAGAATGGGGGTGACGGCACCCTCACGGCAGGATTCAGAAAAGGCTTCAGTGCGACAGTGTGTGGCAGTGCTGTGGAAACAGTGTGCCCACATCATTGCTCAGCGTGCAGGTTTCCCCTCCTGCCCCTGCAGTTCCACACAGGGAGATGCTCCAGAGGCTTCCCCACAGGCTGCAGTCCCTGCGGGCCCCAGCACGGCCCTGCCCCCACTCCGCCCCCGGGGCCTTTCCAGCCAGACTTCTGTGCAGGAAACTTCGCCCTCACCTCTCTTGACAGCTTGCTCTGAGGGCCTAAGCCTGCATTTTTATTTTCATATTTCACTTGATTTTTTCCCCCCTTGAATTTGGTGTTTCTCTTCAGGAATCAGCATATGATTCAAACTGCCAGTTCTAAATTTAGTCCTGCCTGTGATACGGAGAATGCATTTAGTGCTGCCTGGGATATGTATTTGGAAATAATGGTTTTATTTATCCACATCCAGTAATTCTGACTGCCTGCTGGGTTCTTTCAGGAAAGAGTTTGTCATCTCCTTTCCTCCTAATGATGAAATGTTGCCTGCTCAGGTCCCAGAGGCCCAGCCCGAGCCAGAGGCTGGTGACTTGAGTCTCTGTTTAATTAAACAATATCATCCCCGGGATTCTGCAGTCATGGGTTCTCTCCAAGGCTTCTGTTTAGAAGGAGCTTGGAAACAAGGTCTAGAAAGGACTGAAGGCCTCTTTGAGGCCCATAGGTTTATTTCTGGGTACCGGCATGATAAGATTTGCCCCTTTTTCAGAGAGTCGCCCGTGTGGTGCTAGAATATATGAAAGGAGGGGGTCGTTCCACGGGTCTAGAGCTTGGTACTCTACTTGGGGTGCTGAGGACGTAGAAGTAAATCACATACGTCCCCTGCCCTCGGAGAACCACAGTTCATTCATGTATTCAAACAAACAGACTGGGCCTTTACCATGTACCTGACACCATGCTCATCATTAGGGCTACAGTAGGGACCCCCAGCAAAGTCCCAGTCCCCCAGAAGCCTGCATTCTTATACAGGTGGTTTGTATGGCTCCGGCATAAAGCAGGAGATCGGGGCGATATGTGATAAGCTAGGGAGATAGGCGGTGTTCGTTTCCCAGGACTGCAGTAATAAAGTACCACAGTCCGAGGGGCACAGTTCTGTCTGAAAACAAGGTGTCGGCAGGGCCGTGCTCCCTCCAGAGGCCCCAGGAGAGTGTCCGTCCTCACCTCTTCTGTCTTGGGGTGGCTCCCGGCGTTCTTTGGCTTATGGCTGCAGAACATTCTCTGCTTCTGTCTTCACATTGCCTTCTCCTGTTTGTGTCTGTGTCTCCAGTCTCTTATAAGGACTCTTCTCATCTGATTCAGGGCCCACCTGGATAGTCCCAGATGATCTCATCTCAAGGCCCTGAATGTAGTCACACAGTCATAGCTGCAAAGACTAGGGGAGAGCGCGCCGTTTGCTTCCTCCAGCTTCCGATGGCTGCTGGCATTCCTTGACTTGTGGCCCCATCACCCCAGTCTTTGGCTCCAAGGTCACTTTGCCTCCTCCTCTGTTCTCTGTGTCAGAAGCCTCTCTGCCTTTCTCTCTTTGTTGTTGTTGTTTTTAATTTATTTTATTTAAAAAAATTTTTTTATTATGTTCAGTTAGCCAACATATAGTACACCATTAGTTTTTGATGTAGTGTTCAATGATTCATTAGTTGTGAATAACACCCAGTGCTCATCACAACACATGCCCTCCTTAATACCCATCACCCAGCTATCCCATCCCCCACCCCCTCTGCCTTTCTCTTATGAGGACATTTGTGATGGTGCTTAGGGTCTGCACAGATAATCCAGGACAATTTTCTTGTCTCAAGATCCTTAACTTAATCACGTCTATAAAGACTCTTTTTCCAAATAAGGACACATTCAGAGGTTCTGGGGGGTAAGATGTGGACATATCTTTTGGAGGGCCACTAACCCACCATGCAGTGCAAGGTCATATAGCCTTTGACTATTCAGCCAATGAGATGGGTTGTATTCCCATTTTCCACCTGAGGGCATTAAGGTTCAGAGAAAGTAAGTGCTTTACCCGAAGGCATTCAAAAAGGAAGGAGCAGAATCAGGGCCTGGCCTAGAGCCAGGCTCGGGGAGGGGATACCTAGTAAATGAGGGAAATAGCACATAGAGAAGTGGGCCATGCTTTGCCATCTCCGAGTTTTGCACCATGCCTTCTCCTCTGTGCTCACCTGCAGCTGGGGAAACCTGGCCAGGGACTGTGGTACAAATGGGGGGCCTGAGATTGTGTGGGGGAAGGGCTCTCTGGTTTGTGCCAGCCATGTCCCCGGCATTTCCTGAGCACTGCTCTGAGGGAGGCGCTGGGAACTCCGAGATGGATACCTTGTGGTCCTTACCCTGGAGGCACGTGGCAAAGGAGAAAAATGGAGCGTCAAATCCCGCACTGCCTCTCTTTCACCGTGTGACCTCGGACAAGGCACACTTGACCTTTTCAAGCCTCTATTTTCTTGTCTGGAAAAAATACGGATTTTTTTTTTTTTGAGATTTAAAGGATATAAAAATGAGAAATGACTGGCACAGCCCAGAATATAATGGAGGCCATCAATGTTACTTCCACTGCATCAAAAACTCACTGTTTGGGCCAGGGCAGTGGTTCACGAACTGTAAGCTCTGGCACCTAGAATCCAGAGTAGAGAACAGGGTCCCTGAATCGCTATATACACCTCTAAGCAGCATTGCTTTCAAATATATGGCAGTGGTGTCATATTGACTCAGATACAGTTACATTTAAAAGCTTTACTGAATTCATAGTGACTTCTTACTATTATGTGTTGCTTGATCAGCGTGTCTGGAAAGATCCTGAGGTTCTCTGATATTGAAAAGGAGTCTTCATACTCAAATACGTGGGGCATGGAGGGCTAAACTGACCAACCGAGGCGCACGAGCAGTGCTCTTACAGAGCGACGTTTGGGTTCTACAGGAGCATAGAGGAAAGCTAGACAAGCTGCCTCGAGAGATCGGGGGAGGAGGGGAGGTACTTAGGCTAGGCCTTCAAAGGTGAGTCAGAGTTTGCCTTATTTGGGGAGCAGGCTTTGCAGGTAGAGATAACAGCAGGTTAAATGGCACAGTCTGGGTCTTGAGGACTAAGGTTTGGGGGAGCGGTGGGGAGAAGCCAGAAAAGGAGGTGGGAGCTGGGTCAGGGCCGGGCCTGAGGGCCGTGCACGTGGGTTCGAGATCCCCCGTAGGCGGGGGAACCCAGGAAGGGTTTGAAGGAAAGCAGTGACAATATCAGATCGGCCCTTTAGAAAGATCACTGCCCTGATGGGGAGTGGAGCCCAGGAGGCCCATGAGCAGGAGGGATGTCGGGGAGAAGGTGTAGAGCTCACGGCAGAGTGAGGAAGCACGAGGTTCTGGAATGCCACAGCCTGGGCCTCAGTCTCAGCTCTGCTCCCTCTGTCCCTCCGTCTCCTTCCTGTACGGTGGACATAATAACGCATCTGCTTCAGAGGACTCTTGGGAGGATTAAATAAGCAAATGCACTTCACGGGACACTGAGTCTTAGAAAGGAAGGCGATTCTGACGCACGCCACAGCGTGGAGGTACGTCGAGGGCATCACGCTGCGTGACACAAGCCAGTCACAGAGGGCAAACGCTGTGTGACCACTCCCAGCAGGTACTGAGAACAGTCACGCTCAGAGAGACAGAAAGGAGGATGGTGGATGGCAGGGGCTGAGGAGGGGGAGGAATGGGAAGTTATTGTTTAATGAGTACAGAGCTTCGTTACGGGAAGACGCAGAGATGTGACGGTGGCACCGTGTGAGCCTTCCTCATCCCTCGGAGCTGTGTGCACGTACATATGTTAAAAGGGCGAACTTTATGTCAGTTATATTTTAGCACAATTTTTTAAAAAAAGAATAAGAGGGCGCCTGGGTGGCTCAGTTGGTTAAGCAACTGCCTTCGGCTCAGGTCATGATCCCGGAGTCCCGGGATCGAGTCCCACATCGGGCTCCCAGCTCCACGGGGAGTCTGCTTCTCCCTCTGACCTTCTCCCCTCTCACGTTCTCTCTCACTGTCTCTCTCTCTCAAATAAATAAATAAAATCTTAAAAAAAAATTAAAAAAGAATAAGAAAAAAATGCATTTCAAGCACGTTAGTTAATATTATTGTGCTAGGTAAGTAATGATGAGGGCCTAAATCAGGACAGCAAAAATGAGGATGAAAAAGAGGAAACATCATCTGGATCTTTCTCGGCAGACCCCATAGGGCTGGGTGACTGGGAGCTGTGGGCGCAAGGTGGAACCGCAGCAGCTACTAGGGCCCCACGGAGCCGGGCCGCATGCCCCCATCGGAGCCGCTCCAAGGAGCCGTGAATTTCTGCGGTTTGTCCCGCAGGGGCAGAGGGCCAGAGCCAGCTGGTGCTGAGTCACCGCCCACCCCACCACCCCCTCCCCCCCGGCCTGGTGCTGCCAAAGGCCCATCTCTGTACCCGCCTCCCAGGCATGGGTGCTCAAGGCTCTGCAAAGGAATGGCCACTGTACCTCGAAGTCAAACCACAGCGATCTCACCACGGCGGCCTCTCCTCCTTCCCACGGGATCCAAAAGCCCAGGGAAGAATCCCACCCAGAAACCTAAGAGGCAGAAGGGCCCTTCCCTTCGATCATTCAAGTTCAAGCCTAGAACTTCCATTCCTGTGTTTTATGGAAACCTCACGGAAACCAAGACGGGGGAGGTGTGTGCCGCCTCAGCCCTATAGGAGAGGGCCACGCTGACGGGGAAAGGCCTGAGGTGGCCCGCCTCCGGCCCAGGGGAACTGGGGAGCCTGTTGGGCCTTTTTAGAGAGGCAGTTGGTGTGGCAGTGAAGCTTCCAGGCCCAAGCCAGAGGGTTTAGGTTCATGACTCAGCCATGCCACTAACTATGTGACCGTGAACAAGCATTAACCTCTCTGAGCTCCGGTTTCCTTAATGATAAAGGGGAGACAGCTATCTCCTGGGATTTTTGTGACATAATTGAGATACATACGTATAGAGCATGACACATTATAGGTGCTTAATAAACATGTTTTCTTTCTCTGCTGTAAAATTTCATCCTTCTTTTTTTCTCATAACCACCCTGAAAGGAAGAATTTCTTTGTTTGCTTTTTTTGTTTTATACGTAAGGAAATTGAAACTCTTAGAGATGAAGAAACTTAGCCTAAATCCCCACAGGAAGGGAATGGTAGCTCTGGGTCCCTCTAAGCGTTTGCCCTTCCACTGGAGACTCTGCTTACTGTGTCTCACTCCGTCTCGGACACAAGTTCACATATGAACGCACTTCTAGAGCAGCACCTGGGGAGAGGGGACACCCAGGAAGCTGTAAGCATGTGGTGTTCAGATGCAATAACAGGGAAATGAATGCCTGGTCATGGGAATAAGGCTCCCCTAGGCCTTCTTTCCATCTAAGGGAAGGAGAGAAATATATATATATATATAAATATATATATAAATATATATATATTATATAAATATAATATATAAATATATATATTTTATATAATATATAATATATTTATATATATATATATATATATATATATATATATATATATATTTATATATTTATATATATAAATATAAAGAGCCTTGGAAACCTCAGCCATTCAGAGTCAGCTGCCGAAAGAACCTTCCTGATAGCAGTGGACATCCATTCCTGGTTCTGTGGCCTTTCAACCCAGAGGATAAATGAAGTCAGCTGGCCTCCCCGAATTCAGCCTGGAGTGGTTGCAACACAGTCCTTATCAGGGAGAGCTTGAGAGGGGACGCAACCTCTGGGTTGAACACTCGATTTGCCTCTTATTAGCTGTGAGATTTTAGTCGAGTGCTCAAACCTCAGTTTCCTCAATCTTTAAAGCAGGATTAATAAAACTAACCTGGCAGAGTTGTTTGGACTAAAGGCTATAGAGCCAGACTACCTGGGTTTGAATCCCAGCTATGCCACTTACTAGTTATATACTAGTGGACAAGTCATTTACTCTCTCTGCGCCTTGGTTTTCTTGTCTGTAAAATGGGTATGATGAAAGGACCTAAGTCTAGGGGTTGCGGTGAAGATTGATTAGTGAGTTAATGCATGTGAGGTGCTCAGAGCAGTTCTTAGTCCATTGCACATGCTTGGTAAATGCTAGTTATTCTTGTTATTACCACTAGCTTTTGCCCCTCCCCGGACCGCTGGCTGATGGTGACCCTAAGCTCCAGTGGCTACTGTAAACATGCATGTAACTCTTTTTGGGGGGAGGAAGGGGTGCACAGTAACACCAGCTGCAAAGGAGGGGAGGGATTCCCTGGTTTTTCAGTAACACAGCAAACAATGCACCTGTCCTTGGCAGGCTTCCTAAAGGAAAGTAGCACTTTTTCTGGTCCTTGGAGGAGGGCCCTTTGGTCTATATGGGTAAGGCCACTTCTCTCTTTGAGATTTCATCAGAGAGGTGATGTCATCTGCTGGTCACCCCATTCCAGGCCATTATCAGAGGAGGAAGTAAGACCCCCCCAGACCAGAGCTCAGAAATGCAAGGATTGGCCTAGGCAGAAGGCAGAGTTGATTCTGGATCTCCTGACTTGGGTCCCAAGGGCAGCAAGGCTCTGTAGGACAGGTTTCCCAACCAGGGAGGGAAGACCGTGATCCCCGGACGGGGCTGGCCAGGCTTGGGCTGGCAGAAGCCAGTCTTGGGACCACGGAGTCACCTCTCCCTTCAGCCGGTATGTCAAACAGGGTCATTTCTTCTGTGTACATGTCAGCAAGTACTGCTCTGGGAGGCTGTGCGTTTGAGGCAGTAAGCAAGACAATGACCAAGTGGGAACTGTGGGAGGTTCAAATGACAGGAAGCAAAGGCTGCTGCCGATGGATGTCCCAATACAGGGATATTAAAGAGTCAGAAACCTCATCTTGGCAGCCCTGCCTGCCTGTAGATGTTTTTTTGGATTACTGGGATTCTTTCTTTTTCATGCCCCTCGCGTTTAGTAAACTTCCACCTGCAAAGCCTTCCCTGCTTCTGCTGCACTAGTGATAACGGAGGAAAGAGGTTCTTCCATCCTTGGGCTAACGTGGTTCAGGGGAGGAACTCCCCTACTTCCCCGGAGACAGTGGGGAGAGGGCAGCCCGGGGCGGCAGAGCGAAGTCTCCTTGCTCCATCACCGCCCCAGGGAACGCAGCCTCTTCACGGCCTGTTGTTGGAGCAGAGAATACAGTCTATCTACCCACTTCCCACCAGGAGTCAGATAGAAATAGTCTCCAGCCTGGATTTGCCTTCAGGACGAAAACCACTCATAGATTAACAAAATCCATGTCTTTCCCCGATACTCGGAACTCAGCTTTAAAAACAGTGAGACCCTGGAGGATTGATGCAGACCTAAATCCCAAATCAGATACACATCCTGGGGGAGAATGGAGAGCATAAAGACCATGTTTTGCAAAAGCAAGTTGTCCTGCTCGAATGAGCAAACCTATTCATACCCCCCAGTTCTTGCTGGCATTAACCGCATCCTCATGGAGAAGGAGAACTCAGGAATCAGTAATATTATTTGTGAAGAATTCTTGTCCTGGCATTTTTCGGAGAAATTCTACTTCTTCAAGCCCTGTGATGACATTGGCAAAGCCTGCGCTTTGGGGTCTCCCTTACCAAGTGACTCGACTCTCTGGACCTCAGTTTCCTTATCTGTAAGCGAACATCAGAATAGCAAAACCTACCTCTGGGGTCTTTTGGAGGATTACATGAAGTACGCTAGATGAAAACACCCAGCCTCACATGTATGCCTGTATTAGTTGGGTTCTCCAAAAAAACAGAACTGATAGGACCAATCGATCTCTCTCTCTATCTATCTAGATTTATTTTAAAGAATTGTCTCACATGATCATGGAGGCTGCCAGGTCTGAAATCCCTGGGGCAAGCCAGCAGGCTAGAGATGTAGCTAAGCATTGATATCACAGTCCTGAATCCAAAGGCTGGAAACTCAAGCAGGGTTTCTGTAGTGCAGCCTTGAGGCAGGATTCCTTCTTCAGGAAACATCAGTCTTGGCTCTTAAGGCCAATCAACTGATTAGATGAGGCCCACCACAATTGATTGTAACTCTTACTTACATCTCAAAAAAAAAAATAATAATATTTTTACAGCAACATCTAGATTGATGTTTAACCCAACAACTGGTCACTATAAGCTGGCCAGGGTGGCACAGAGTTAACCATTACACCACGAAAGGGCTAGGGTTCCCAACAAAGACATTCCCTTCCCTCTCTTTCTCCTTTTCAAACTCACCGCTGAGGTCCAAAGAGGTTCCACTCGGTGACATCTCTGGCCTGTGGGCCTGGAAGCAGTTAGAATCTGGGCAGTGAGACCTGTGTGTCCCTCCTGTCTCTCTGAGATCTGTTTCTGCTGACTTCATACCCTAGGGAATCGATGTCTCTACTTCCTGAGTCAAGAGCTGGAGCCACGTTCGTGGTTTTCCATTGAAGTCTGCAGTCGGAACCATACCAGCTCTCCTCTGTGCTCTGTCCAGGCTGTTCCCGATCCGCTTCTCCAGCACCTGTGGTGTGGCATTCATTATTTTGTTTCTGGGGTCGGATCGGAAGACCTGGGCAAGGCTGTTTGACCTGCCAGGAGGGCCTTTCTGGCGCAGGGCTCGTTAGCGGGGACTGAGAGACTGCAAGGAGAGGCTTGGTGGGCCAGTAAGAGTTAAGTCCCTGCCTAGAATGTTTCAGGTGGCATTCTGCCTGGAAGTAGAGAGCTGGCCTCTGTTCCATCTCAGAGATTTATACTCCGCAGGTGATCCAAAGTGCTTCTCAGTTTAATGGAATGTAGAATTGCTTTTGCCAAAGAATGCCTGGATGGGACTTCTAAGGCAGCATAAGGTTAAGGAAAAAGCTCCGGACCAGGAATTAGACCTGGACCCTACTTTGCCACTGCCTCCCTGTGTGATCGTGGACAAGTCACTTCCTAAATTTAGGCCTCAGCTTCCTCTTGCACAAAATCTTGGAAACCATACTCCGCCACCTTAGCTTTGTACACATACCATCTTACCGCTTGTATTTTACCTAAGATTTTATTTATTTATTTTAGAGCGCATGTGTGAGAGAGGGGGCAGAGGGAGAGGGGGAGAATCTCAAGCAGACTCTACGCTGAGCACAGAGCTGGGTGTGGGGCTCAATCTCAGGACCCTGAGATCATGATTGGAGCCGAAACCAAGCGTCGGACATGTAACCCACTGAGCCCCCCGGGTACCCCTACCTTATAGCTTTTAGAGCCATCTTCACAATGTGTCTTCTCGTTCCTGCTGCCAGTCTCATGAGGTAGGCAGGATGTAGGCACGGAAATGGGCGGTTCCCATTCCGCAGACAAGGTTCAAAGAGATTAAATGACTTGCCCACGTTCGCACAGACAAGAGGTGATGTAGCTAGGAAGGAACCCAGCTCGCTCGGGGGTATCCTTTCAAATATGGTAACGTGTCTAGAACTGTAAAGGAGAGCACACGGTGGGTAGACAGAAAGCCAGTGGGGGGACCCAGTGGCAACGACAGCAGCATCAGAGAGGGGTTGATGCCGCCGTCACGCTCCCGAAGCATCCCGGGCTTTGGGGGCCCAGGCTGGTCTCAGTGGATGGACTGCCGCACACCGAGGGAGGGCTGGTCTCCAGCTACTCAGATTAAAATGTTTTCTCGTGCTATCGACTCAATTCGGAAAACATTTATGGAGGCTTTATCGCAGACCAGGCTCTCTGCTGGGGGGAGGGGGCCAGAATAAGGAAGCAGACGTAGAATGCAAAGTAGACTGTCTTGTGGACTTCTGCAAGCAGAAGTATAATGAAAAGTTTTATATTTGAAATGTAAACACAGGGCTTTGGATTTACACCGGAAGGGGCGTGCGATTGAGTCATCCTGGGGAGATGAAGGCAAATACAGCTGAGCCCCGAAGGATGAAGCAGGATTTGACCATCAGGAGACAGAAGGATGAAAGGGGTCTCTGCCCCGCTCTTCCTCCTTGGCCCCCTGCGGCAGCCACCGCTGCTGCGGTGCGACAGGCTGCCTGTGTTCTGGAGGATGAGGCCGGCTCCAGCCCCGGGGGAGCACCTACCCTTGCTTGTCAGATCTGCTGCAGTGCCTGAGGCATAGAGCGCAGAGCCAGAGAGATTGTGCCTGGCAGCTCTTGGAAGAGTACCCGGGAGGAGGGGAGGCACAGGGGGCCCTTGGCAGGGGAACGGGCGGCTTGGAACGAGGTACCTTTTTTCGTGATTGTGCCTACCCCTCCTCAGAGCCTGGGAGGCTGAGCTGTTGCTTTGCATGTGTGATGTTAGACTCAGAGTGTTTTGTGTCTTTATTTTAAAACTGGCTTCTCGGTCTCCCGTGCAGTTTTCTGTCAGCTCGTTGCCATGGAGAAGTCGGTTGGGGCTGGAAGCTCTTGTCCCTGTCGGTGTCAGCATTTTTGGACCCGCCAGCTGCCTCCTGCCCTTCTACAGATGGAGGGGGCGCAGGACCCCACTGGGTGGGCAGGCCCTTTCTCTGCAGGGACTGGAGCTGCATGTCGATTCCCTTCGGGGTGGGAGTTTCATTCATCTGTGTACTGACTCAGCAACTCTGCTGTGCCTGCCTCTGCGGGCCAGGCATGGCGCTGTGCTCCGCCAGCACAAAGACTTCTGTGGCCCCGGACTGGGGGGCGGGGGTCAGGGCAGGGGCGGGGTGGGGGGAACTTGTCCTCAGGCAGGACCCTGCCAGCCAGTTCTTTCACACATCCCTTTCTTGTTATGTTCCTCAACCTCATTCTTTCTTAGAATTTAAAGGACTGCGTGTGCTTCTCCTCCAACCTTTATCACTGCTCATTTAGAATCTCCCTGGGAGTTTCCTGCTAGTGTCCGCACTTCTGGATCTCATTTCCTCTCTGTGCCTCCAGCACCCAGCTCGGGATCTCGGGCAAAAGGAGGGCTCCCCCAGGAAGTATGTGACCAATGGAACCCTCACTCACACTCTCAGGGTGTCTGTCTGTCCTGTTTTTATTCCTCTCCGAGCCTAGAGGCAGCGTGGGTGGCAGCATGAGCCAGTGGAGAAAGGAAGGACTTTGGAACCAGATCAATCCGTGCTTGAATTCTGGCACCACCTTTTTCTAGCTGTATGATCTCAAGCAAGTGGCTTCTTCACTTGGAGCCTTAGTCAAACCTCATACTTTTCTTTAAACCCGAATCGCCTGTCAGTCAGTAATTGAGTCCAGACGTTTTAAAAACCAGCATAGGAAGTACTGGTGGCCATTCACCCGCCCCAGGCACTCTCCTTCCCACCCGTGTGGGACCCAGTTGAGAAGAGGTTTGGAGCTGTGCTCTGGCTGCGACCCTGAGGTGTGGTATGACCGGATCAAGTCTCTTTCCTGACCAAGACCTCAGTTTTCCTATTTGAAAGATTTGGGGATTGGGTTGGGTGATCTTGAAGAGTTCTTTTCACTCTAGAAACCTGAAGATTCAACTTTAAAAGAAAAATCTTCCCACAGCTGGTGTGACCATCATTGCCAGTGCCCCCAGGTCAGAGGCTGGCCTCAGCATGACCCCCTTCTGCCAGCCTCTCAAGCTGCTCTCCCAGGAAGCTCTGGGCTGGAACCCTGAAATTGGTTGCAGAAATCTCTTTTGGATGCAATAGTCCTTTTGAATGCATCATCTCTATCCACCCCAATCTAGAGGCTAGGCTTGGCTTGTATCCCAGAACAGTGGAGAATTGCTGGAAGGAGGAGTTTTTTTCCTTCTTCATCCATGTCTTGCTTTTTTCAGGACCTGTTGCCTTCCTGAGCCTTTGGCTGGTGAGGATTGTATTTCTTGAGCTACCCGAGGCAGGGCTCTGTGCCAGAGGAGAAGACATACAGGAGGCATTTCCCCCCCAAGGTCATGGACCCGTCTGTTACGGACAGGTGAAACAAAGCAGAGCCATAAAGTTCTTGAGAGGCTTGTCCAGGGAATTTACCTGACTGTAGTCCTTCTGCCTTGGGCACGTTCTTCCCATCACCAGTGCCCAGTGTCCTCTTCGGTCATGTGGAGAGGGTTGGGCCAGTGATCTCACAGTTCCCTTCCTGCTCTGGAACTTCTTTTCGAAGTGCTGTAGCTCAGCTCAGGGAAGGAGTGCTCATTGTAGACTTTCTAGTGGAAGAAGGATTGGAGCCGAGCCTTGAAGGCTAGATGAGGATTTGGACTGGCCCAGGAGAAATGGATAAGAGCCTTCCCGACTGGCAGAAGTGAAAGGAGCATGTGTGAGCACAGAGACTGTAGAGCGTAGGGGAGGGTAGAGCAGGGTGGAAAGCTCTCCTGTTGAAAGCAGAGGGCTCCTGTGGGTCATGAGGAGTGAGAGCGGTCTTGGAGGAGGAAGCTCTTGCCATCCCTCTGAGAGCCCTCATCCCCAGCGGCACGGGTAGCAGTGGTCCCTAAGAACAGAGAAGCAAGCAAGGTGGGTTAAAACCAGGGCCCCCTCCCTATCTGGGGGCCCCAGCCTGGTGCTTCTCGTGGCAGAAAGACCTCCAACCAAGAAGGTACAAGGGTCAAAGCTAGGAGAGGACACCCCCTCCAGGTCCTTTCCTTCTCTTGGTTGGTCGGAGCAGGGCAGAGTGTGGAAGAGTGAATCTGCCCAAGAGAGCTGCCCTTCTGTCATGGCTTGTTCCTCCCCAAATGTTTTCCTGAAGTCAGGGTGACAAGAGGGGTGTTTTGACTGTGTCCTCGGGAGTGGATTCTAGATCCGTCTACAAGGCTTATGAATCGAAGAGCCTCACATCCTAGATCTAGCTGTGACCTCCGTCCTCCCAGTCCTCTGGCTCAGGCTGACTCCCGTCACCCCCCTGAACCCGCAGCTCCACAGATGCCAGGCCCTGTGGGTCCTGCCTCCTTGCTTTCTCTCCCGCCGTCCGTCTTCTGCATCCCACCGCGTCTGAGACAGTGCGGACTTCGCCCGTGCTCTTTCCCCTGGACCTTGCCTCTGTCTCCAAGGACATCTTCCTGTGGCCCCTCCTCCACGTTCAGTCCAAGTGCTCCCTCAGTGTTCTCCACTGTAACGACGACAGTGATGATGACAGTTATTATCCGGATTTTGCTTCTGAAGCGCAGCTCTGATTTGGCTACTTCCTTGCTCAAAAGTCTTAGTGGCTTCCAATGGCTGCTGGATAAAGTCCAAAACCTGTAGTGAGGCATTTTGAGGATTATATTTCCTGAGCCATCTGCAGTGATGCCCCCTACCTGTCATTCCAAATTTATTTCCCTCCACCGCCTTTTGCACCGCCTCTTCTTCCACCAAACCCAGCTACCACCATCTACCTTCCCAGCAAAGCCTTTGTGCACATTCCTCTTGCCGTTTGGAAGGCCCTTCCTCCCCCGCCCTTAACGTTTCTTTTTTCATCGGGAAGTCTCTGATCACCTAGACTACATATTCCTTGATGGTTCATTCTATATCCCTGATGGCATCTACCAAAGTAAATTAAATGTTTTTGTTTTTGTTTTTGTTTTTGAGTGACTAGGAAGACCTGGGTTAGCCCCTTGTTTTTGAGCAAGCTTGAAATTAGGGATGTTGGACTCAGAGGAAGCTCAGCTATCAAGGCCCGTCCAGCAAGGCCTCAATGCCCATGCTGTTCCTGGAAGGGATCTGGAAGTTACCCAGCGTCCGTGGGCACATACTCAGTGAGCGAGCTCCACATGCTCGTGCCTCCTCTCTGCTGCATACAAGCAAATTGGCAGGAGAGGGTAGAAACCCAGGGGAACCATACTCGCTACAGAGTTGGCTCTTGCTAGGTCAGAATAAGGATCAACCTTCCAAGGTGTGGGGGCCTGTATGATCCTGGGAATGTATCCTGGAAGCTATGTATCCTGGAGGGGCCGTTTGGGGTCCTTCAGCAGGAAGGCGTGAGGGGTCTGAGAGCAGGAATCTTAAGGTAATGATCGTGGGGCATTCAGATTCCAAGGGGAACCAGCCAGACATCAGCTTGGGGGACCGATACAAAGTTCCGGCCCTTAGGTGGTGAGATGGCAGCAGAGTGCAGGCAGAGCGTCGGGCCCTGTCCATCCAGCTACAATGAACTCAGACCCTCTAGCCTCAGAAACCCTCACCAGTCCTTTGGGTGGGCATTCCCAGTGGGGGTCGGCAGGGAGGCTGTCAAAGGGAAATGGGCTCCCTCTTTGGTCAGGATTGACTTGGAAACCGGCATGACCTCAGTCTTCTGGTGTTCGGTTCCCTTAGGCGGGCAGAACTGGCGGAGGCAGTGGCTGGCATTTTACCAGGCCTGGAGGTGAGTCCTGTCTCTCCTCCTGGTTCACAGTCTGGCTTACCAGGCCCTTGCCTCCATTTCAAACTCAGGCCATGATCTAGCCACCTCTGGGCCACTGTTGGGAAAAGTCAATCTCAGACTGATACTCACTGCCTGTAAATGGCGTGGAATTAGGCTAATCAGTGACTCTTAATTCCCCAACAAATGCAAGTGCTGTGCTAATTGCCAGGGTCCACTCAGGCAGATCCCTGGCTGGCAGCATCAAACAAGAGAAGTGGTAATTTGGGGGCTGGAGTGGGGGAGGGCCTGCTTTGTTGGCTGAGCCAGTTAAAAACCGTATTACCCCGAGTGAGCCACAGCGTAGAGAGCCGGGGTCTGGCCTCCTTGTCAGCCAACAGCCACTTGAGTGGCCCACAAGTGAGTTTGCAAGAGCTGAACCTCAGCACCAGTGGAGCAGTTACTTGTCCATTAATGGGATTTTTTTTTTTTTTTTTTTTTTTTTTGGCTCATCAAGGAAGATTCCACCAGCAGCCTGGCATGGCACTGCCAGGGCAGCTCATGGGGGATAAAGCATCCCGAACCTTGGTGTGCTGTTACCATGGTAACGTGGCATTCCAGACTCTCCAGGCAACCTTCCTGGCATCTGCTGCAGTGAAAGATTCAGATGGAGAAGGGCCACTGCTCTTTCTCCAGTAGCAACAGAGCAAATTGTGAAGACAGGGAGCCGTGCACCGAGGACCAGACCTTACAGGAAAATGCTGTTCCGTTGGTCTGGGGGCTTCTTGGTGAAATGGCATTGAAATAGTTAAAGCTATCTGTTCTTTCTGTTCTAGTCTATCTGGGAGAGCCACGGGGTCAGGAGAAACCTCCCAGAGGAAGCAAGGAAAGAAGAGGAGACGGGGAAGAGTAGGGGGAACGGTATGAACAAAGGCCCAGCTGGGCAGGCAGATGGAGTGAGTAGATGTGTGGGCATTTGGTTTGGTGGCGGTGGACAGGTGAAACTTGCCTCCGTGAGACTTGCTGCTCTGAGCCCTAAGCAAAAGCCTGGCGGCGGCCTCACTCCACCCGGACAGTGGGCGGAGGCCACTCTGCTTCCTTTCCTGAGGTATGGGGACTCATCTCTGCACCTCGCACCTCATGCCAGGGGCCCATTTCTGATTCTCTGTCTTGGCTCCTGAGTGTTTGCCTTATTTCTTGTACCCACTAGCATCATTGAACCTCTGCATTTCATAGACAAACTGAGATCTGGAGAGGAAGATGCTTGCCTGAGGTTTCCAAGCCACAGAGGCCATGGATCATAGGAGTTAAGAACTTAGGTTCTGGAGACAGACTGACCTGGTTTGAGTCCGGACTCCACCGTTCAGTTTCAGGGGGAGCCTGAGGCTCGCCTTCTTCAGGAGTGAAATAGGGATCCTGAACATTCCTGCCCACTTGGGTATTACAGATGCAAGCTGAGAGCATGGACGTAGGGCCATAGGATTCCCGGAACGTGGTGAGCGCTCAGAAAATGTTGGTTAGTGAGAGATTAGGAGTTCGTTAAGAGATGGGACCGTCTTCTTCATCTTCGCTCATTCCTCCTTCTCTTTCCTCGTACATGTCAGCACCCAGATAGTACTGCATCTGGGATTGATAGCAGAAGGATGTTTGTGGATTGGATGAATGCTCGGAATAAAGAACCGCCCCTTGATGGGCTCTCGTCTCCGGTCAGGTGTGTTCAGCTCTGGTGCTCTTTGGACTCCGCAGGCCCGGAGACAGACAGGCCCAGGGCCCTGTGCAGCTCGGGTCCCACATCCTGCTGTCCTGTGGCCCAGGACTTAACCTTCCCAGGATTGTTGGTTTCTTGAAGGACAGGAATAGATTCCTTCAACCTTCGGGCACAATATATGGTGTAAATGGTAACTAATACATAGCTTTATAATATACAGAAGGCTTGCATTCGCTGTCACACGAATCCCACTGTAGCGTGGCATTGTCAGGAGTCCTGTCCCCACGTTCAGGAGGAATTCCCGGAGGCCGGTGCCAGGGAGCGTGTGGTCCGGGGGCACACAGCAGGATGAGCTGGCACAGGGACGTGATCCTTTCTTCTGACTGCAGCTCTGGTGAGTCACCAGATGGAAGCTCTCTGGGTCCATTTTTCTTCTATGGGACTGAGAGCCCTGGCATGTAATCCCAGTGAGGTAAGGAGCTCTGAACTTGGAGTCAAGATGCCATGATTTTGGCCCTGACCCCGTCACTTCCAAGGATGCTGCTCCTAAGTGAGCACCTCTCTTCTAGACATGCTTCCTCCCTGATCTTCCGGCTTTGGGTTTAGAGTGAGGCTGAGGGTGCTTTGGAAAGTCCGAAACTCCAATGGAGTGACTAGGGAGGAAGCATTGTTTTCAGCAAACGGCGTCTCCATGAGCCCCCCCCCCCCCAAGCCCAGCAAGGCTGCAGCCTTAGCACGTCTGGATGTGCTCTAAAGTGACAGACAGCCTGGATATGTGGGAAGCATTGTCCTGAAACATTAACCCTTGGAGCCGGAGGGCAGTAAAGCAGGGCCTTCAGTTTATAGGTGTGGAAACAGAGGACCTGGGAGGGGCGTTGGCTCACCCAGGCCCGCGTGCCGAGTCGGTGGCAGAGCTGGCCCCTCACTGCTCCCGTAGGGCCGGGCTGCCCACACCCAGCAGAGCCTGACGTCTGCCCTTGCTCTGAGTGCCTCATCGGAACTCATCTGAAAGCATCCGATAATGACCTAAGTGTTTTTGAAAGAATTTTGTATGTCAGACAGTATTTTCAATAATTTTTAAAAAATCTTTTATTATAAAAGTCATATATGATCCATGAATAAAGTGTGGGTAGTAGAGAGATATTCCACTTAGAAGATAACTGAGTAATGCCCTTAAACCTCCAGAACACCCCTTTGGGGCGGCTTGCTGTCTTTTAGATGAAGCTTTCGGACCGACGGCTCCCGCAGCCCTGTAGCACCCTCTGGAAGTTTAGCTACAGAACGTGGGAGATTCACATTTACGGCCTCTAAGGACCTCCGTTCCGCAGCTTGAGGCAGTTCTACCTACCAGCACTGAGAGTAGGAGCAGTGGTGGGTAGCGTGTGGAGAGTCTCCTCCGGGTAATGCACAGCTTTTTTTTCTTTTTAAATATTATTTGAAAGCGAGAGACAGCACACAAGTTGGGGGAGGGGAAGGGGAAGAGGGGAAGCAGACACCCCCGTGCTGGGCTCCATCCCACAACCCTGAGATCATGACCTGAGCTGAAACCAAGAGTCGGAAGCTCAACCAACTGAGCCGCGCAGGCGCCCCTCCCCTCTCCTTCATAGGTGTTCTCGTTTGATTATTTGCCCCTTATAAGAATCCTGTAAGGTAGGGAAGAATATTCTTTTCCCATTTTGCAAATGAGAAATTGGAGCCTCCGAGACATTAACTGGCCCAAGATCGCCCATCTAGTAAGCGGCAGAGCTGCCGACTTGAAACGAATGCTTGCGTAAAGAAAGCAGAAGACACCTACTGAATACCTACGAATGAACCCTTGACTTCCCTTCTAGGGAAGACGCTAGAAATCACTGAGTCTAGGGGTTTTCCGACTGCGCTCTGGGAAGCTCCAGGATGCTGTGGAGCCAGTTGGGGGTGGTGGGGGGCTGAGCACATGGGGCTCTGAGCCCATCGTCCTGCTCCAAGCAGAGCAGCTCCGGGGGTGGGGGGCGGGGGCTCTTCTATCCGCTGGGAGATGGAAAACAATTCAGCTCGTCTCACTCCTACATCAGTGCTTCCCAAACTCTGGTGTTCCTCGTAACCTTCCAAGGGAGACCCTGACGGCCGCTCTGATGGGGCGCCAGAACTCTGGCTGTTAACGGGTGCAGACGGTCACTAGGCCATGATCTGAGAAGCGGTGGCCTGCTGCCTACAGCCGGGGAACATGAGACCCAGGAAGAAGCGGAGAGTTAGGCTTAGTCATGCAGGGGCCCCCCTAGGAGTCCCATCCTCCCTACCTCATCCGCGGCCCTTCCCCCTGCGCCGCAAAGGCATCCGAGAGCCAGGAAGCGAGTGACACCGTGGAGAATAACAGAGTGGTTTCCATAGCAATGCTCAGTGGCTTGTGCCTGTCGGGACACCTCAATCACTGGTCTGAGCTCTCAGCTGGAACTCGTGTGAAGTGTTACCTGCTTGTGCCTTACAAGGGGTCTGGGGGGATGGGAGGAGAGGAGGCGTGGCACCTTTGATCATGGGGATTCTCCCAAATGTCCTGACAGCTGGCGGCAAGAGAGACCAGACCCAGGAGGGCTGGGAACTGGACCCCGGGCAGGAGGCACGAGGCCACCCCAGCGGCAGCTGGGGAGATGGGGGGGTGGGAAACAAGTGTCAATCAGGCATGTATCATAGGATGGACTCTGGGCTGGGCGCTCTCCACATTCATTCAGGAAAGAAACACCGTGGTAAAGGAAAGATGATTGTCCTTATTTACAGATGGGGAAACCGAAGCTCAGATCTACACAGCCGGTGATGGGCAGCATCCTAGCCGAGCCTGTCTGGCTCTACAGCTGCTGAGGGGCAACAACAGTGTTTCCAAAGTCTGCGGCCCATCAGTGAGAACTCGGAGATGCATGCTACCCAGCGGGCTCTTCCTGGCCTGGGGGAGCCAGGAGGGGGAGTCTGTCTGCAGGAGGCTGCGGTGGGTGCTTATTCAAAGAGCTGGGACAGACTGGGCCAGGCCAGGCGGAGAGAGCTAGAGGTTGGGTCTGGCCAGTCGTTAGTTGCAATGTCTCTTCCCCACAACTACAGACTGCACGTCCCTTCAGCACAGGCTGCCCTCTGCTTACCCCCACCGCCTTCCTCTGGGTTGGTGGCCCCTGGGGTGGCCTGGCCAGCTCTTTGACTGGGCTGTCCTCTCAAGGGAATGAACTCCTCCTGGGGCAAGTGACACCCATTCATTCTGAAAATGAATATTTATTGGGCACCTTTTATATCCTCATAACTGTTGTCAGTGCTGGGGACACAGCAGTTGAACAAAATGGAATTTGTGCTCTCATGAACTTTTTCATTCTGGTAGAGAGACAAGTAAATATATGATGGGGTACTACGTGCCAGCAAGGAAAAGAAAGCAGTGTGAGGGGACAGTGGGATGGGGTCGAGTGGTCACGGAAAGTTCTCTGAGAAAGTGACATTGAAACTGAGCCCTGAATGAAGGATGGAGTCAGAAGCACACAGTTACCTTCAGAGTTCATTCATTTATTCATTCATTCATTCATTCATTCACTCATTCGTGTCTAATAGGCACGTCAACCGGAAAACGTCCGGAACGGAACTCTCGGGTTTCCTCGCCAAGCCTGGCCCTCCCCGCCCCCAGGCTCCTGGACCTCACAGATGGCGCTGCTGTAGTGAACCGCCCCTTCATTCACTCCCTGTGTCAGTCCATCAGCAGGTCCTAGATCCCCTGCCACCAAAGCAGAGTAACTCTGCCCGCTCCCACCGCCCCTGCCCGCGCAGTCGCGCCCCCTCCTGCCGTCCTCTGCCCTGCGAGAGCCTCCTGAATGTCTCCCTGCTTGGCCTCCCACAGAGCAGCCTTTTCACATGTAAGTCAGGTCTTATCTGCTTAAAACGCTCCAGTGGCTTCTCAGCATTCTCAAAATAAACTCCTGACTCCTCAGCAGGCCTCCCTTCCCTCCCAAGGCCCACCTCACCCCTGCTCCCTGGGCCCCACGCAGGCGCGGCCCCCTCGCCACTCCTGGAACTGGCAGGACGTCCCCCTTCGGGACTTTGTGTTTATTGTCGCCTGGGCCTGGAGAGCTCTTCCTCCAGGTGCTCGTGTGGCTTGCTCCCTCTCAACCTCCAGGTCACAGCTCAGAGGCCACCTCGCTGGAGAGGACTTCCTGACCACCTGTCCTTCTAATCGTGTCATTCCATTCTGTTTCTTTATAGCTCTTGTCATGAGCTGCGTGCTGTTGATTCGTGTGTCTCCTCCTTGCTTGCTGCTCCCCCATGACAGTGTCGCCCCTGGAGGACGGGGGCCCTTGTCTTATTACTGCTCTACTCCTCCCACTAGAGCCATGCATGAACCTTTGGGCGCCCCAGAACTCTTCCTCCGCTCACGTGTTCAGTCTGATGGACAAAACCATAGATGAGTAGGTGGAGCACCGAGGACGCAGGGCAGTGGGACTATTCTGTCCGACGCTGTAATGGTGGATGCATGTCGTTGGGCATTTGTCTAAACCCATGGAATGTACCACAATGCCGAGAGTGGCCGCTAATGTAAACTGTGGGCTCTGGGCCATGACGATGTGTCAGGGGAGACTCGTCACCGCTCAGCTGCGGGACGCTGATGGTGGGGAAGCTGTGAATGCATGGGGACAGGGAACCTTCTGTACTTTATGCTCGATTCTTCTGTGAAGCTGAAACTGCTCTAAAAAATAAAGTTTTCTTAAAAGGGAAAAAAAATGTATTAAGGTAAAATAAAAAGATTAATCCCTTAGTTTTTTCACTATTTCATACTATTACCCCTCCTTCCCTTTCCTTTCCTTTCCTTTCCTTTCCTTCCCTTTCCTTTCCTTTCTTTTCCTTTCCTTCTTTCTTTCACTGTCATGAAGTTCAGTAAAAATTTACTATCTGAAAAAGGAAAGATAAATAAGAGCCAGACTCTCTTCCCAAAAGGGTTTGATCCCTCTGCGGAACTGGCCACTGCTCTTCCAGGTGGCGCAGAGCCGGGCCCCGAGCTGAGGGCTATTCGCTGTGTGCCAAGAGCATTGGACTGAGTCGGGTGCAGCGGCAAACACAGAGCAGACGCTCGGTAGGCTTTTAGTGAGTGAGTGGAGAGCGAGGGAGAATTCCTTCTCAGGTTCGTGTTATCCAGCAGTTTCTCTCTAGAGCCCTAATCTTCCATGTGCACGTGGATTCTTCTGGCCCTGGCTGTGGGTTCCAGAACAGACCTCCTCGCCGCCGCCCCTGCTGTTGCTCTGAGTCCCAGCCCCCTCTCCTGCGCCCTGGTGATCCCCAGACAGCCCCGGGGAGCGCAGCGCTCCGGCGGCGACCAGCTTCTAGAAATGGCAGGAGTCCCGGAGCCCCTGGTCCCAGAGCTGCATATGCACCCCCACCCCTCCACGGGGGCCCCTCGGGGATCGCCTTGTTCATTTAATAAGGTGATAATTAATGGAGACAACTTGCAAGTCCGGGCCAGGCCCAGGAGAGCAGCGCGCAGGCCAGGCAGGCAGCACAGCTTCTCGCGCACGGTTTAGGAGCCTACGTGTGGGCTGTGGGCTCAGCAGGAGTCAGCAGACTTGGACTCCGGTGCAGCTAATGTGACGTCAGGCCACACTGACAGAGGTGGCCTCCGGGACCAGGTGTATGGCCAGCGGGGCGCATGGTCCCCATATCCCTTGGCCAGGTCTGGGGACACGATCAGAGAGGGGCGATGGCAACCTGGAATGTCCGGAGAGCAGAGTCCCTGGCTGGCGGGAAGGACAGGCCTCCAGCTTGTATGGGGGATGATACGTCAGTTCTGGTGAGGAAAGGTCAGACGATAGGAGAGCCCCTGGGAACACGCGAAGGAACTGAACTCCAGCGCCCTTAACGTCCCACCCGCCGGGGCCAGACCCGATGGCAGGACCAGGCTGCACACCAGGTCTGCTCATTCCAGCGTCTCTCCCTCCTCAGTGCGAGCACAGTGCCATCTCCCCAGGGCGGCCCCGCTAAGCGGGAGGGGTCGTGCAAAAGCCCCGGCTCCGTACGTGGTCATGGTAGACCCTCGAGAGGCTTAGTTGCCTTCTCCGTCCCCTCCCGGTGCAGCCAGGAAGCCCAGAGGGCCAGCAGTTCCACCGAGAACACAGAATTCAGAAAGACAGTCTGTGGGGAGGATTTCAGTTGTTTATAAAACAGGCCAACACGTTTCCACCTCGTAAGTTCTAAATCCATCACGCCTAGCTCCCCAGATCTAAGAATAGCCCCCCAGCGGAGCCACCGGGCCGCGTGCCGCAGCACGCTCTCTGCGCAGGTGACTGGGGAAATGCAGCCCCAGCAGCCCCAGCACCTTCTGCTCTGGGGGGGCTGGGGGGTGGCGGCAAGGCTGGCCTCTGCCTCTCCTGGCTTAGCTGTCTCCGAACCTCTCCCAATCTTAGTTTTCTCTCCTACACAGTGTTGATCCCAAACCTCCCTCCCTGGGCTGCCCCGACCGTCACATGCAGAGGGCAGCAGGAAGGTGTGGAGGCGAGGACCCCCACTCTGGGCCTCAGTTTCCTCTTAGGTAATGGGACAAATTGACAAAGAACTGGGCAGCTTTTGGAGATACGGGTTTTAAAAGAGGTTCTCGAGTAGCCCCCAACCTTGCAGCCTCAAAGTGAGATCTGTGAGGGCAAACCCAGAAATTCAACACATTTCTGTTTATCATCTGAACCAAGGCCACTCACCTGTCTGGTGTGAGGGAGCGAACCGAAGGCCTGGGGCCCGGGTGGGTAGGCCCCTACGCTGCTCTTCGGCCTCCCGCTCGCATACACGTCCACACGCACCCACACCACCACACACGCTCTCCACGGTCGGAAGGACTTTTGATGTGTCTCCTCCCATACTCTGCCCACCACCGTAGGAGGGTCCGCGCTAGCCAGGGGCTCGGCACCTCCAGCGGCGGGCCACCCGCTGCTCTCCTGGGCAGCCTCCCGGCCATGCCAGCCTTCTTCCTGATAGTGAGCCGAAATCGGTCTGCCCATGGCGTCTCCTCCCTCCCCACTTCCACAGGCCCTCGTTTGGCCGTCCAGGAGACAACAAGGCAGCTCCGCGCTCTCACTGGCCACTCGTGCGTTCATTCGTTCGTTCGTTGGTTCATTCCCACAACAGGTATTTACTTATTAAGTACTAATATATGCTAAGCACTGTTTAGGTGCCAGGATACCCTGAGTCCCTGCTTTCAAAGAGCTGTGTTCGGGTCAGGAGAGATAGACAATAAACTAACAGTAAAAATGTAAAGAAAAATAAAGCAGATGAGACAGGGATGGAGAGGGGTATAGATAGCCATTTCACGTAGAGTTGTCAAGGAAGACCTTTCAAGTAAGGGGACATTTGAACACATACCAGAGCAGCACAAGGCAGTGAACTCGTGGTTATCGGCAGCAAGGGCATTCCAGACAGCAGGAACAGCAAGTGCAAAGGCCCTGAGGCAAGTACTGCTTGAGGAGCAAGAAGTCAGTGTAGCTATTGTGATGTCAGCAGGATAGAACACTTGGGGCTTGAGGTCAGAGAGGTTGCTGTAGTTTATCTGACTAAGCAGAGAAGCCGCTGGAGGATTCTGAGCAGAACGGTGCCGTGTCTGACTTAGGTTTAAACAGGATCGCTCAGGCTCTGTGTGGAGGACAGACAGTGTGAGGTGATGGGGCGGCGAGAAGTGGCAGGGTTCTCCCCATGTTTTGAACGTTACCTCCGTAAATCCCTTCTTCCAGGGGCCCTCATCTTTTCTTACATGTGGACACCCCGCCCTCCTCCTCCTTACCGTCAGCCTTCACCCCCATCTTCTCAGTGCATTCTCAGTGCTGCCGTGGATCCCGGTCTGGAAGGGCCCCTAGGCCAGACTGCTTCCACTGACAGCCTTCCCTGAGGCAATTGGGGCCAAAATCCCGGAACATCTCCAGAGTGATTCTGTGGGCAAACAGCCCCACTTTCTGATCCCGGAACGCTTCTTCCTGCTGCCTCAGCTACTGCCTCAGGGCATCCTTGGCCCTGGAAAGTGATGGATGGACTAATTTTTGGAAGGGTCCTGCACTGCCCATGCCTCTTCCCACAGCCGGGCCTGGGGAGGCCACTGTCCTCACAGCCGTTCTCATGACCACTCTGTGTAGGAGCTGCCCCTCTTCTGGGCAGTGTGACTGGGGACAGAGACTTGCAGCTTTCTGTTCTTAAAGCCTGTGGCCAGGCGGCAGCTCTGGCCACAGACCAGGGAATAAAGGCAAGCAAGCAGGCATGGGACGCGGGTTGATGGCACCTGATTTCAGCATTATGTGTATGTGTGCCCCTCTCTGCTGCTCTCCAGACTGCGGACAGGGGAAAGGGCCACGTGTACTCACTTTCCCTCAGTGGCCGTATCCCGATTGCCTGTCCCATGTGCCTGAGGACTATTTGATGAGTGTGCCCTGTTCTCAGGACCCCACTCATGTCCCAGCTCACAGACTAGAGAGCCAAGTGCAAATACAAATACCTATGGAACCAGGAGGGGTGTGGTACATAAGCTTAGAGGCTTCTGGGTGCTTTAGGAGCTCAGAGGAAGTGAAATTAACAGCCTTCCCACAGCCCAGTGGGACCCAGGCCTACATCCAGCCACCATTCACATCTGCAGCAAAACAGGATGCCATTGGGATCAATGAAAGGAACGCAGAGTGGGCAAATTTCAGTGAGCACCCTCTATCTAAGACTGGTGAACTCCTACTCATCGTTCATAACCTAGTCAAGAATTAACTTCTGGAACTTTCAGTGACATCCGTCTCCTCTCCCCAACAGAGTATGTCATCCTCTCCTCTATGCTACCTCTGTCCCTTAGAAATACTGTCAGTTTTTTTAAAAATCATCATCCTTTGTTCTACTTTTTAAAGTATTTAAACAAATGACAAAATCTTTGTCACCCTTTCCCCTCATTTCTCCCTTCCTTTCTCCAAGATTGTTCTACATTGGGGATGTATTCTTCAAGATCTGTACATCTAGAAATGTGTAGGGAATCTACGTAGATTGAATCATACTGTCTATTGTTCTGCAACGGATTTTCTCTTTAAAATGTCTTAGAGATCTTTCATGTCAGGCTATAGAAAACTACCTCGTTGTTTTAATAGCTGCACAGTAGCAAAGTAGTAGGGTCCAATCAGTTTCTTTAAACCGTCCTCTATTGATGAATATTTTGTCTCCCCTCCCCGACACCCAGTCTTTTGCCATTGCAAACAGTGCTGCAGGTAACACTGTCGTGCATGGTTCCCTGCGAACACAGGCCATTGGTCCCCATCATTCTCTTTTCTCATCACCGTCTTCCCCAGTGGCCTGGGAGCCCCGAGGCAGAAACTGAATTTTCCTCTCTAGGTCTTGGGTCCAGCCCGGGGCCTAAGCAGAAGACATGCCCACAGGATGCAATAAATGGGCTCGTCTGAGCCACATCACGACAGTGTGAAAGGCCTGGGGGACTGCGGGGAGCAGCAGCAAGCCTGTGAGGCTGGAGCAGAGCCTTGGGAAGAGGAGTGACACAGCCGAGACCACAGAGGGCCTAGAGAGCCGGCTAAGAGGGCAGCTCTTGGGCTCCTTACCGGTGGGAGACGGGAGGTGGTCCACAGGATACTGCTGCCCGAGCCCCCCACGCGGGCCGGCCGCCTCTGCGCAAAGGGTAGAGTAGCGGTTACAGTTGTCCGGGCAACAGAGGGTGAGGACCTGAACTTCCTTCCGTCCTCAAGTCACCACCTACACCGAAAACACTTCGGGAGGCCTGAATTCTGGATTCTTCATGCGCCACTCCTTGCTCACCCAGCGGGACCCTAGGGAGCACCCCAGCAATGACCTCCAAAGGGGTGGGATCCCCGTGAGCTTGGTGGCTGGACACTCAGAAGTTTTCCCCAGATTTACCCAACTCCCAGGCCGGCTGTGGCCCCGCTGACATTTACCAGCTTCCTGATTCCAGAGCCTTCTCCATGAGGGTGCTCAGACCTCTCCCGTCCTGTCTCCCTCTGCCTGGAATGACAAAAGAGCAGCCCCTCCTGATGCTCTAGGTCTTTGTGAGGTCTTTGACAGGAGACAGGTGAACTGTTAGTTGCCTGGATTTTTGCCCGCATTGCTCCCTCCCTTCCTCCCCCCACCAGGGGCAGGAGGGGCAGGACCGCCGCAGCCTCCTCGGGCCTTAGGCCCCAGCACTCGCAATGGCTCAGCGAGCTTTGTGCTCCTCGGCAGAGTGCTTCTCTCGCCAGCAGCAGCTCTTGCCTTCTGCCACTGACCTTGTCCCCACGCAGGTGGGTTGTCACTCTGTATCTTTCCCTAATTACCTGGGAAGCAAGGTTTTTGCTGGAAAATACAGCATATTAACAGAAGAGGCCCCAGGGTTACACTGCCCAGCTTCGAATCCAGCTCTGCTTCTCACCAGCTATGTTACCTTGCATGGTTCATGCCATCCCTCTGGAAAATGGGGATAATGTTAGATTGTATCTCACAGTCTTCTTGGGGGGGACTCAGTGAACGGAGTGTTTATCACAGGGCCTGGCATACACTAAGCATTCAGTGATATATTTTTTTACATTTCAGATGGCTTGGCATTAGTGAGTGAGCCTGAGACTTGAGAGCCATGGATTCTAGTCCTGGCTCAGAATGGCTGTGTGACCACGAACAAGTTATTTCACCCCTCCGAGCCTAGTTACCTCATCTGTAAAATGGAGATCCTAACACCTCAGAGGTTGCTGTGGTGATTAAGCGCCATTTGTGTGGAATTGGGAGGCACCATCCCAAGGTTGTAGCCTTCATCCTCGTGGTTTGAGGTGGCAGCTAGTGCTCCAGTCACCACATCCACATTCCCAGTGGCAAAATAGAAGAAGGAGCAAAGAGTGCATGCCATCCATCTTTGAAGGCCGAGTGCCATGAGCTATTGCAGAACCTTCTGGCCTACATCTCATTGGCCATACCCAGCTGCAAGAGAGATTGGGAAATGTAGTCTTCACTGTGTGGTTCAGAGTGAAGCTTTACCCTTCGTGCGCTATCACACATGCTCAGGTGTTTGCCTCTCTTCGGCAAGGCCCTCCAGCAGAAATGCGGCCCCCTCCCTAGCACTGGGCTATAATCCCAGCACCATAAGGCCCTGTAAGGACCAGGGTTGCCAAGAAGCTCAGGCAGGTGCCACGAGGCCTGAACAGATTTGAGTATTGTGTCCGGCCTGTGCCAGGCCCCTGCCAGTCCCTGGGTTCCGCTGCCCGCAGGGCTGTTAGGCTGACGCAAGTGTGGTGGGCCACAAGCCCATCACTTGTCACAGCCTGGCTCAGGCCAAGTCCATTGAGCCTCATGAGCCAGGGGTCTGAACTCTTAAGAGGCTAGGGAATCCCCCAGTAACTGTGGTCTTTCCACCCAAGGCCCAGCTATGTGCCTCGGGGCCAGGAGAGCAGATCTGGATCAATCAGGTGAGTTCAGCAGCCCGAGGACCTGGGCAGTGCCAGGCAGTGGGGCAGAGGGCCCTCTGTAAAGTCAGGAAGCATCCTGTAACCTCCCTGTCTTGAAAACTGGGTGTTGCATATTCCAGTTAGCTTAGGGAGAGGCCTACCGTAGGCCGTCCTCCTTCCTCTCACTTCTGGAGAACAGCCCACACCGTAGCATCTCTCGGAGGCTGGAGGGGGATAGGGGAAACCAATTCCAAAATGCTGGAGGGGCTCAGGACTTAAAGGTACCTTCTGTTCAGGGCACAGCTAATCTTTCACTTTCAGAGTTCAGCAGCTTGGTCTTTTCCCGTAGGAAGTTTGTGTAAGGTGTTCAGAAACTCTAAGCTTGTCCTTCCGCCCCAGGCCTTCCCATCTGCCAGTGCCCCTCCCTCCCCTCTGCGCCGTTGGACACTGGCGTGGCCTTTCTTGCCTTTTCCTCCTTTCCCCGTGGTCTGCTTCATACGTGGCCATGAGCTGTCCCAAGTGTCAGGCACCATGCTGGGGCATTGTATGTGTCACTTCGTGCTGTCCTCCCCCTAGCAACCCTGTGACCGAGATGGGGACAGAGGTGCCGTGATCACAAAGGGGTTTGGGGGTGTGGGACCCAGGACAGCATGGCGCAGCCCACAGCAAATAGTGCATGTTCTGTCGGTGGGCCACAGGCCGGCAGAGGGTGACCCGCAGGCCACATCTGACCTCGGGCCTATTTTGGATGGCCTTGCAAGCCAAGAATGGTTTTGAAAGGGTTGTAATAAGAATATGCAACAGAAACCAAATGAGGCTCTCAAACCTAAAATATTTACCATCCGCCTTTCTAGAATGAATTTGGCAAGGGCTGGTGTATCCTATGCAGAGTCGGCTCTGATTCTGGAGCCACTCAGCCTGGTTTCTGGCGCCGCTGTATCGTCCTCTATGAAACGAGGAGAGTCTGTAAGACGTGGCCGCCTCATGGGGTTGTTGGAATTAAATGAGATGAAGAATAGAAAACACCTAATTTCAAGTAGGCTTCCTTGGAGGTACTGGGGGAGGAAATTTCTGGCCCTCGGCCAGGCTTCTCGACCCAGTGGGCATGAAAGCCCTGGCTCTCGGCCTCTGGCTGCCCCGGCCCCTTGGAGCGAGTTTCCTTTGGCGGGAGGGGAGGGACCTGCCAGCCGCCCGGTGTGCCGCATCCTGCCGGCGGGCCGCTCTGCCTCCCTCCCGCCCCCATTCCTGCTGACCGTCAGCTGCTGCCTCGCCAGGGCCGGGCACCGAGCCCACACCAGGTGCCGAGCGAGGCCCCAAGGTCCCAAGCCTCTTCCACTTTCCCGCCTCGGGCCTCACACCAACCTGGCGGAGAGTACAGGTCACTGTAGGAGCCGCAGCCCGGGGCCTGTCCTCTCTGCGTGCATTTCCTCACTCGTGGGCCAAACAGGGAGACATCTGTGTTTCCCCAAACCCAAGCTTTTGGCCAGTGATTGCCTTCCTACTAGGGGAAAGGAAGAGGAAGGGTAATCCCGGGCCAGCCAGCCCCCTGTGAAAAAGTGGTCTGTGAAACAGATTTTGCAGTGGATAAAGACTGAAAGGTACAGATTAAAAAAAAAATCAAATCATCGAAAAATCAAAGAAGAATATTTCCTGATAGGATAGGGATGGGCTTTCAATTCTTAGAAGCAGTAGAAGAAATTATAGAAGATCAGTGAATTTTACTACAAAGAAGCATAAAGCTTATGTTTTATATCAAGAGACCCAAAACAAAATTTTAAGGCGAACTGAGAAAAAATATGCTTGATATGGCAGAGAAAGAATTAATATTCTTAACAATCTTTAAAACAAGAAGGTTCTTAACCGAGAAAAATAACAAATATTTATATAATACTAGTGCTGAGCACCATCCTAAGTACTTTATACATACTTACTGATTTAATTCTTATAAACAACTTTATGGTGCCAGTACTATTGTCCCCATTTAACAGATGAAGGAACTGAGGCACAGAGCTGCTAAGTAACTTGCCCAAGGTCACTCAGCTTAATAAATGGAGGAGCTGGGTTTTGAACCCAGACCATCTGGCCTTTGGGTCTAACACTTAAAGCCTTCTGTACTAAACAGAAAAAAGATACGAAGCAGACAGTACCCAAAAGAAATACAAATATCTGAGGAAGCTAAGAATTATTTTTCAGTTTCGATGGCAGTAAAGTACCAATAAAAACGAGATACCTTTTCTGTCTTCAAATCAGAGAAGACTTTTAAACGTTATAATAAGCCATAAAAACAGGCAGTGCTGGAGTGAAATGGAGACTTGCGCAGGTTGCCGTAGGTGTATTCAGGTGGCCTTTCTGAGAAAATACTGTGGAAGCACTCAAAACAGATCAGGAATCTCAAAAATGCCCATGCCAGTTGATGAGGAATTCCCATTCTAATCTAATTTGAGAAAGCAATTAGATAGACAAAGATTCACGTGCCAAGATGTTCATAGGAAGATTATTCCAAATAATGAAAAATTAGAAACAACCTCTGCATCTGACAATAGAATACAGGTTAAGGAAACTGTTGAATCTCCACAATAGGCAATTAGATGGTCATTTTAAAAGAATTTGTTTAACAAAAGATACCATAAGCAAAGTGAAGAGACAGACCATAGACTTGTGGGAGAAGACATTTAGAAGGCATAGCACAGGGAAGAATTGTGTAAATAAAAGAATACACAAAGAAAACTTACAAATCAGTAAGAAAAAGGCAAACAAGCAAAGAGAAAAACAGGTAAAGAAGGTACAGAGGCCATTCATAAAAAGAGGGAACTCAGACCATACACAGACTGACAATCCCTCTCACTAGGAGTCAGGGAAATGCAGATTCATTCATCGTACTTAGCAGAATAGCAAGAGTCTAGAGGCAAAGATAGAGGGAAACGTTCAGGTCCATCGCTGGTGGGGCTGGACATGACCACAGCTGCCGCGGACAGCTTAGGCCACCCCGAAATGCACACATGTGACTCCATCACCCTCACGCTTCTTGGGACCAACCCTGTGCAAACACCACTTTGTACAAGGAGACGTGGTCAAGAGCGTTCACGGTAGTGCTGTTTATAATAGCAGCAATATTACTATTGTTGTAGAATATGACTGTACATTATACATGATATTGTATAATAAAATAACAGTTCTCATTAAAGAACTGTCCATCAGAAGGGAAATGGGTAAGTAAAATCTGACTTCTATGTAATGGGATACGATGCGCAGTTGAAATAAATGAGCTAGATCCCTAACTATTGGCTCAGATAAATTTTAAAAAACAATGGTGAGTGTAAAGAGCAAGTATAAAAAGGATTATCTCAGTGATACTACTGATGTAAATCTTTAAAACAAACTAAAAATATTGCATAGTATTTAAGGACATATAGGTAGAAAGTGTAAAACAAGCACACCAGTAATGAACACCGGCTTCTTCGAAAGAGTGGGTCTTTGCGGGGAGAGGTAGTTAGAGGGCAAGAATGGGAGGCGGGGTTTACGCTGTATCTTTATGATTGGTTTTTTTTTTAAGGGAAGGGTTGAGGCAGATACAGCAAAATGTTGACTAATGTTCTAAGTCTGGATAGAGTACATGTCTTTTCTGTTAAATTATTTTTTGTACCTTTCTGCATATTGAACTATTTCAGAATTTCAAACAAATTATTTTTAATTTACGTTTTGAATAATTTGCAGTTCTGCGGAGAAATACTTGTGTTATAATAGTAAGGGATGAAAGCAGGACAAAATATACACAAATATTTACAAATTTCAAAAATTAAAGGTCTCGAAAGAGATTATCTAAAATATTCATACCAGTGGCAAGACTCAAAGTGTGCTTTTTCTTTACACCCATCCATATTTTCTGTTTTGTCATTTTCCATTTTGTCGTGAAGATGTATCAGTTTAATAAACTGGACAAAAAATTTTTTAATGACTACAGAAAAATATGAGTGAGTTCGGCCCTAGGAAAGGGTCTCAAAGCTGGGAAGAGGGTGTATAATGGGGAGTGGGCATCACAGGCTTTTAGAGAAATCTGTGCTTGAATGCTGGCCTGGAGACTCTCTGGCTCTATGACTAAGTTCCTTCAATCTTTTACCCCATCAATGAGCCCTTATTGAGCACCAACTGTATACCAGGCTAGGGATACAGCACTGAACGGAACATTCACAGTCCTTCCGTCCCTGTGGAGCAGATGGTCCGGTGAGAGGGAACAGTGCACACATCACCACATGAGTCATCTATTCACTGCAAAGTGCCGGGGCCCCCATGAGGGGAGAGTCCAAGGCTGACAACAGGGATCCAAGTTGGACTGGGTGGCCAGGGAATCTGGCTGCAGAGCGACATTTAACTGGAATCTAAAGGATGAGGAGGTCTGGAGCCCAGTAAAAAGAGGGCCTCAAGAGAAAGGAAGGCCCTGCAAGGCCTGCGTAACGATGTGAAAGAAAGCAGGGTTCTGGAATGCAGTGGGTGAGGGCGAGAGTTGCGTCAGGGGAGGCCAGCAAGGTAGTCAGGAACCAGATCACTCGGGGTCGAGGGCCAACGAAAGGCCTTTGAGGATGTGAGAAGTCACTGAAGGCTTTTGAGCAGGGGAGTGACGTGATCACTAGATCCCCTACACGCTCTGTGAAGATTGGGGTGGATGGTGACCGGCCCAGCTGGTCTGTTGGCTGTTGGCGCGGCTGCACAGGGGGGAGAACGGTGTCGGGATCAGGGGATGGCACTGGAGACGGAGGGACAAGGAACGGATTCAAGTCTTTCTGAAGGCAGAGTTGGCAGGTCTAGGATCGTGGTGGGTTGGGGCCGGTGGTAGAGAAGGTTATAGTGAGGGAAGGGCCAAGAAGGAGGGCCAGGTTTGGGACAGCGACAGTTGTGGGAGACACTGAAAAGGCTCTGGGGGGCAGGGTAGAAGCCGAGGTGGTGAGCGTGACACCAAGTGTGGTTGAGCTTTGGTTTCTTCGTGTGTAAACCGGGGTTTATGGTGCTCCCAGAGTGAGCGTTCGGCCCTGTTCTCCAAACCTCTTCTAGAGCAGTCTTCTCTCTCTTTCCCAGGAGGGACGTGTTACTCATGGGGCTGGAACGAGCACGGCATGTGCGGGGATGGCTCCGAAGCCGACGTCTGGGCCCCGAAGCCCGTGCGGGCTCTGCGGTCGTCCCTGGGACTCCTCGTGGGCTGTGGGGCTGGCCACTCCCTGGCCCTCTGCCAACCGCCAGCCCTCGCTGAGCGGGGCCAACGCCCCAAGGTCACCGGCTCTTCCCCAGATGCCACTGAGGACGCTGAACCTCAGGAAGCCATGGACAAAGAGAGAAATCGGAAGGAAAGGGAACCAGAAACTTCTGCCCGAAGCCCATCTGACAGGTCCAGAAATGGGGGGCTTATGACAGAGGCCCTTCAATAAAGTGACTTTTCCCACCCAGTGTGTTCCCAGAGGATTGCTTGGTCAGGTTGTGGGGTTGGCCTGAGAAGGCCTCTGGGGGCTCTGTGATTGGGCTGACCACGGGCCAGAACGAGGGGAGGCCACCTGGCCGGTGTCTGGGCTTCAAGGATGCAGACGGATGGGAACAAGGATCCTCTTGAGACCAATAACAAGAACCCAAGTTGGTTGCATGGCTGGGGAATCGGGTCTCTAAGTGACATTTAAACTAGAATCGCCAAAGGACATGGAAGACAGCCCGTCTTCCCCTGGTGGGGACAGAAAACCCAGCCCTGTCCCGTGTGGTGGTCACGGTCCCGCAGCCTTCGGTTCTCAGCGCCCGGAGCGTTAGTTTGTTGGTTCGAGGAGACTGAGGTACCCTGGTCAGACAGGGGGGTGCTCGGACAGGGAGGAGTTCTTGTCGTGGTGACTAGGTGAAAGGAGAAGGGAGAAGGCTCTGGACGGGGTTCTGGAAGGAAGCAGAGATGAGTGAGTGGAGGAAGAGATAGGACTTCTGGGAATCTAGACCCAGTGAGCTCTCAGAAGATCAGTGTCTTCCTCCGAGCCAGGCAGGACCCTAGATCTGGTCGGTGTAACTAACAGCTAAGCTGTGTAGTTTCCGATGAGGGATGGGCCACAGCATGGGAAGGGGAGTCTGACCCTCACCCCTGATATCTGCCCCTCAGCCCTCCTTGCCTCTGCAGAAGGAGGGCCTTCAGGTAAAATGGGGACCAGGCCAGACCACAGGCCCCAAGCTTCCCTAGGTGGCAGCTGGGCTCAGGGGGACATAGTGCCTGTCTCTGTGCCTCAGAAAATGGCTTTTCCTGGGGGACTGTGTGGCAGTGTCTCACAGTCTGTGGCCTGTCCATACCACCTTCCCTGTGTGACTCAGGAGAGGACTGGGTCTGTGAGGGCCAGGATCTAGGAAGTTACAGAACCCGGGGACATCAGAGCAAAGGGCCAGAGAGATGACCTCCTAGCCTAGTGGCCTTCAAAGTGCACTTGTTAGAGCATTAGAGCCACTGAGCATTCAGTGGCCACGTGGGTGGGCTGTGGGTGAAGGAAAGCTATGTGGACAGAGGTCCGGGTCCCCACCCTCCACCTTCTTCACAGCAGCTTTATTTTCGTCTATATTACAGGATTTCACTTGACAAGGGGTCCTGGACAAAGTTTTGAAACCACTGCTCTTATCCAACATTTTCATTATTCATTTGGGGAAACAGAGGCCTATAAAGGGGAAGGGGTCACATACCTCGCTCCTGGCCCAGGGTCCTGATTGGGAGGTGACCCATGCAGAGCCTTGAGCGAGACCAGGGGGGTAGACGAGGGGCACCCCTGGGATCAAGAGTGGGTTCAGCTCCGTGGAGTGGGGATGAGGACAGACCTGAGCTCCCCAGGCCTGAACCTGGAGACCGCCCGCAGCCATTGGCTGCCCTTGAACACCGGTGCGTGGAGTCCTGCTCCCGATTTCGTGCCCTAGAAACGGCACTGTCCCAGCCAGCACAGCCCTCGGGTGCCTGCCTCCCAGAACCAGTAGAGGCTGGAAGGGCCTCTAAGCACTTCCACAACGGGAAGACCATCTCTGTGCACTCTGAGCTGCTCTTGCCAAGGTTCCCACACCCTCAGAGATGGGGCGATGGCCCAGAGATGACCCATCCTGGAGCAAGCCCGCAGGTACTGCCCCCCTCCTCAGTCCTACAGACGAAATGATCAGCATCAGACATGCAGGCCGGAAAACAGTCCCACCCCGGACAGTACTCGGGCCCAATACTCCTTGGCAGGCTTACTGCTCACAACGAGCCACCACGCTCTCTCCTGCCGCGTGGCGGCCCGGGGTTCCCTCCCGCCTCCTTCAGCACCGGCTGGAAGAAGCCCCAGTTCCCCGTCTTCTGCTGAGCCCTGGTGCCTCTCCCGAGGCCCTCCCCGTGGGCATAAGAAAGAAGCGTCTCAGGGCTCCTTCCCAGCCCGGAACAGGCGCAGGGCTGCTTCAGGCTTCAGCCCTAAGCCTCCGACTGTGGCTCAGAAGCTGACTCAGACCCTCCCAGCAAGCCTGCGGGGCGCAGACCATCCCCACACGGAGGAGTGAACGGCTCCCGGCACTAGACAACACCGCACACGGTCTCGTGCCCTCGACTTCCTCCGTCTGCCTTCCCTTGCTTTCTGCAAGCCCGTCCACTGGGCCCGATGAGTGCCCGGGAACTCCGGGGCTATCAACAGTGTCGCCCAGATGTTTTCCGGACCCTTTGATTCCTGTGGTCGTTCGCAGACTTGTAGATGTCCACGTCCCTTTCCTCGAGAGCAAGGGACCCGGTCTCGGTGGATTCTGGAACCTCTTCACCAAGGACGGGCCCTGATACGCGGGAAGTGCCCGGTAAGTACTGACGGATGAACTGAGGAGCACACTCTTAGGGCCACCCCGGGCTGGGGAGGCTAACTGAGGGGGTCAGATCCCCTCACACCCGCCTAGCCTCTGTTTATCTCTCACACGTGTGTGAGAACTGCGCTGTGTGCTTGTAACAAGTTGAAAGTTAGGTCAGCGGATACTCACCCAGTTAGCCAATGCGCCGTAGGAGGCAACTGGAGTAAATACCCGGTCATTTTAAAAAATTACTTCTTTTCTGATAGGCCAAGTACATGGGCCTCCATGTTCCTCCCGCATGAGAAGGAGGAAGGGAGCAGAAGAGGGGCGTGAGCCCCTCTGTGTGCTCACAGGTCTTGCACCTGGCATCTGCGGTGACTGTACGGTCCCCACGTTCCAGGTGATAGTGGGCTGTTCGCACCCTCACTTGTCTGCCACACGCTCTCCCCTCCGGGCCACAGGCACCCCCTCTTCCCTTGATCCCCCACCATCTTGGTCCACGTAGGCCGTCAGATCCGAACTAGATGAGACTGTGCTCTCGAAGGTGAGTCCGGGCCTGGGGCTCAGAGGAAAGTGCTCTCCCCGCCCCAGGCCCCTGCCACTTCCGCAGAAAGAGACTCAGTAACGGATGCAAATTAGGCAGGATGTAGTGGGACGGTCTGAGAGAGGGAGGGCAGGTGTTCAAGCGGGAGAGCGAGGTGGCCCGACGTTAGGCCGTGAGCAGCATGTAAAGTGGCCGCTTCCCTCATACCCACGGCGCTTCATGGAGCAGAGCAGGAGGCCGCATCCTGAGGGCCCAGGGATTCTGGACCGGCCACGCCAGCGCTCCTTCAGTTCCGGGCTCTAGCCCCAGGAAGGCCCCGGTTAGCTGGAGACGGCTTCACCCGAGGCCTGGAGTCAGCCCCCCTGGGTTAAAATCTTCCTTCATCCTTTCACGGGCTGTGTGCCGTTCGGCAGGTTCCTTTACCTCTCTGCACCTGTCCTTTCGCCTCTAAAATGGGCAGGTGGAATTCCTGTGGGCCGTCATTAGACCAAGTTTCCCGGATGCCTCCCCCCCCCCCCCCCCCACACACACGCAGCAGACGCTCAATGTATGTTCGGCTCTTTGCCCCATCCGCTACTCTGCCCCAGAAACCCCACACTGCAAATGGCTTTGTGGTCAGTCCCCTTGAGTCCACCAGAGGAACCGGGCTGGCTCCCAGGTAGGCTGAACATGATGTTCCCTGCAGCCGCTGAGGCTGCTTGGCTCTCACGGCCCGACACTTGTGAACGGCTGTGACACACACGGTGGGACCTGGCAGCTCTTCGGCTGCACGACCCCTTGGGCCTTACGGTACCCATCGCCCCACCGGCCCCCGCCCTTGGTTCCCGGGCCCCACAGGCAAAGGCTCCGAGGGCACAAGGCACCGCTGGAGGAGAACTCACGCCCACCTTCAGCCTCCCACCCACCCATCTGATGGCTGACTCGGGCCATGCTGGTGGCGTCAAGGGAACCGAAGTCCGGGGAGATTGACACCCGCTTGTTTGTGGCCCTGGGAAGACCATTCTCCTGTGCGGACCTCATTTCCTCATCTATAAAATGCTCAGAGGCTGACTGCCAAGACCGTTAGGGACTTTCCACCCAAACATTCCCGAATCCTCCAATGGATAAGAAAAGAATTGGAACCTCAGTCCCTACTCTATCCCCCGTGAGAAACCAAGTGAACAATCCTTGCAAATCAAGATCCCCGAGAGAGGGCTCCTCGCCTTCAAGATGCCTCCCGGCTGAGTGAGATGTGTGCAGTGAGGGGGTCTGGCGGACCGGACCCAGCAGGGTGCAGCTGGGTAGGGCACCCAGACCCGTCAGTCGGCCCCCTGCCTCTGCCACCATCGATTCATGAACGGCCCTGGGAGGGAGGTGACTAAGGTCTGCACTGGGGTTGGGAGCTCTGACGTGGCCAGGTTCAAGGGAAGTTTCCTCGTCCTCCCCCCAGACGACGTGCTCCTTTTAGGGTCAAGCCTTTGTATGCCCCATCCCTCCCCACCCAGACCAAACAGGAAGAACCTGTTTTTTTTTTTTCCCAGCAGGAGAGCAGCTGGCACCTTGGTTCAGCCCAGCCCAGCCCGGCAGGCCTTGATCACAGGCAGAACCGAATCACGACCCTGCCCAATGCAATAAAAACCCAAATCCGTGCTTCATCTCAAAAGTCAGCTTTTTATTATGGAGGGCCGGGGCCCAAGGAGGGGAGGGTGGTGAGCTAAAGCAGCATTGCTCTCTTTCCAGGAAATGTTGCGAACTGCGGTGAAAGCTCGATACGTTGCATTTTTTTTTTCAACTCAAGCATGTGTTTTTTCAAAAATATCATCCTTCCCCACCCCCCACCCCACCACTAATTTTAGAATCAGATCAAAGCCAAGCTACTGTCCTCTGTTTCTGTTGGGAAAATACTATATTTATTCAAGATGCAGAAGTGGGTCTCTGCAAACCTCCAATTGCTTCAGGAAAACAAATCTGCTTTAGACTATACAGAAACCATGATACAAAATTTATTTCATGCTAGAATCGCTTTGCATCACATTGGGCATGCAGGTTTTTTTACTCTGAAGTACTAAATTGCATACAATGCCAGGTTGTGCCTTAATAAAGGTGGAGGAGGGTCGCCCCTCCAGTGGTCCTGATCTTTTGGTGCGCTAAAGTAACACTCGGAAGATCCGCACGGTGTTGGTTATTTACTATGAACAACTGGTTATGGGAGCCGGTCACACCGGGTCTACACACCAAGAAGATGATAGGATCAACCTAGACTAGCCGCTGTCAGGGGTCTTGCGGAGACGTCCGCTGGGTCACAAGCATGCCAGACAGAGAGGGAAGAAAGCAGCAGTGCGCGTTTCCACAATTCTACTTGGAGCAAAGTTCTCGGTTTCCGCGTGAGAGATGAACTATGAAGGTGAGGTCAATATGACCGATGACTGACCGACCGCCCTTTTTGGAACCTTGACTCTCGAGCTCGTGTACAAAAAGGGAAGCCATCCATTCCCCGTGCCCACCCCTCCCCCCGCCCCCAGAAACGTACAGGTTTCTGCCGAAAGCCAATACAGTCTGGCTCCAGCAACGTGTGTCAAAGTAAAGAGCTTTGAAAGAAAATAGAGGACTTTTTGCTTTTTTTTTCTTGTTGTTGTTTAGGGTGATCGTTACAGTTGCAGGGGGGTTGGTGGGTTTGGTTTGCTGGGTTTTCTGTTTAACTTCATGCAAGTCATGCTAAGGAACCCCTCCACCCCCCTCCCCAAATAAAATAAAATGTAAAAAAAAAAAGAAAGAAAGAAAAGAAGAAAGAAAGAAAAGAAAAGAAAAAGAAAAAGAAAAAGGAAAGAAGGAAAAGAAATCCTCTACGGTCAGTTACCATTTGGCCGTAGAAAAAGCTACGTCCGTCCTAGTACAAGACCTGGGCCACTCGGACTCGTCCGGCAAACCTGCATTGGCGTGAATTTACTCTGTCCGAGGGTGAGGAGGGGCTGCTGGTCCACCCAGATGCTTAATAGCCACCAGTGTCCTCGGCCAAGCCGCCTCGTCAAGTCACTCTCACAGCCTCTGTCGGCATATACTTAGCAATGACAGGGCTTTCTTTGCAAAGATCTGTATGTAAAGAATACAATTAACACTTGAGCTTCTCTTCTCGGCTTTCCCATCCCGCTTGGTACTTAGTTTTTAAGGAAGGAGGAGGAAAGACAGAACAGCCGCATGCAGAGGCAGGCAGATTCTTCTCCAGCTGGCTTGGTTTTCCCATGCAGTGAGCCGGCCCAGCGCGCCTCTCTTTCTCCCTCCTGGGGACCGGGTCGGGTCCCTAACTTCCCTACTCTGCACGTGGCTTGGGCACTGCGATTCTCCGGAGAGAAGCAAGTCCTCAGCGCTGTCATGACTCCGTGAGAACAGGGCCGGGTGGATGTGGGTGGGGGCACTTCACCCTCGGTGCCTCCCAGAGACTCTGGCACCCCCGGTTCTGTGGGGCTGGGGAGCGGGTCCCACCTGTGGACAGTGGCTGCCGCTGGGCTGCCTTGGCCACTACAGGGAGGTGGGGCTTCTTCTGTCCCACTCTCCCTGGGCTTCTGGAAGCACAGCGAAGAGACTCTCCTGTCTGCTCTTTCAGGCTACCCAGATTGAGCCAACATTCAAGGTGAAGGAGACGGGCAGCCCAGGAGACCTTACCAGGCAGAGCACAGCCACAAAGCCTCCCTGCTTTCCCTTTCTATCCCCCGGGCCACCCCTGCTCCTTGGATTCTAGAGCCTCCCCCCCCAGGAAAAAGCCAGTTGCGAAGGGGAGTGTTGGGCCCATCCACGGAAGGTGCCCAGGATGGGCCCGCCCCAGGCCCGCTGCCCTCCCCCATGCAGCACCATGCGGGCAGCTGTATAGGCTGCACTGGGGTCCGAGGGACCTCCAGGCAGGGCAAGGAAGTGGGGGCCGGCCTGGATCCGGTGGGCCCACTAAGCCCCAGTGAGCAGAAGGACTTCCCCATCTCAGCATAGCCTGCCTCTCCTCTCCTGGGTTTGGGTTTGCCCTTTATTTTGAATTCTGTGCTTTCTCCTGGTGTATCGTTGAACTACTTCAAATACTGGAGCAGTTGTGAATGGCCACAGGCTACACCAACTCTTGCTTTAGAAAAGCCAACTCTCTCTCCCACCCATTCTGCCCGCTCCGGTCAGCATGCACCCGGCGTGAGCCCGGGAGGCACTCCTAGGCATGCATGAGTTGCCCAGCCAGTCCGATCGGCCCAGGGTGGCTTCCTCTACCTTCCAGCCCAGTGCCGGAAGCCTGGAGCTAGGGTGCTCTGGGCCCCCGCCTCAAGCTTTTCTCTCCAGCCCAAGCTCAAGCTCTAGTAGAAGTTTACCCCCCCCCCCCCCCCCGGGGGTCAGCCTCAGATAAGGGTCTGATACAAGGAGACCTTGAACAGAGGTCACCATGGGGGCTCAACCTTCACCAACCACAAGGGGGCGCTAACCACACCCGGGGGAGTGACCAAGGATGGAAGGTGCGGCCTAGAGTCCTGCTTAACCTTCTCTCCACTGAGTTCTCTACCTACCGCTGGCAATGTTCTGACTAGCACACATCTTACCTCTGCAATGACCCTGGCCTCACGCCAAGCCCTGAGGCCACCTCTCTCTTCATGCCTCCCCTCCCACTGGCCTACAGATTCTCTCCAAAGGGTGCTCTTCCAGAACATGGATCTCGGGTGGCTAAGCCCACAGGGTCCTTGCCAGGCCCCGCCCACCCCGTCGTTCTCCGCAGCCAAGGGACAGCGGAGCTCACTTGGCCTTCTTGGTCTCGCCTGCCATCTCCCAGAGCAGCCTGGAGGAGTCCAGGCTCCTCTCACATCCCCGGGTGACCCCCTGCCTGAGGGTCACAGACTCGTGGTCATCCAGCCTGTCCCCGAGCCCCTTCCTACCCCTCAGCTCAGCTCCAACCCCAGCTGCTGGGACCTCAAGCGCTCTCTGCCAGCCTGACATCCCACTTGGGAGAAAGGGACTCGGACCTCCAGAGACCAACCCTGGGAGGGCTCCTTCTGCTCCTTGCCCCCCCTCCGCGTGCCTGCCTGCCCCTCAGCACCCCTCCCCCGCCGCCCACCCGCCCACCTGCAGGAGCGCGAGGCGGCCCAGCTGATGCAGAGTGCCCCCGCCTCCCCTACATACCCTTTCTCATTCCTCCACCAGGTGGGCACGCGTACTCCCCGGTTGATAAGAGGAAGCAGGGTCCGTATCTCTCGCGGGTGCCCAAGCGAGTAAAGGGCAGGCCCTCATCAGGAGTGAGGGCCTGGTCTATGTGGGGGCAGTCTTCGTTCGCCAGCGCGGCCTTCGCCACCTCCCCATTCAGTTTGGAATCTTCAAACATATAAGCAGAAACTATTGAGACACTGAAAACTGTTTAGTGGGGGAGGGGGACAGGCCAGAGGTGGGGCATTGGCAAAGGGCAGCCTGTCCCTGAGGACAGAAGAGCAAGTGGGCCATGGAGGGAGGCACGAGGCTACGGGTCCCCGGCTCATTCGGGCAGCCTATGGGCTGCCCACGGTGCAGGGAAAGAGGGGCTCCTGGGTTTGCTCAAAGTTTGCAAAAAGATGAGTTGGTGATGGGTCCAGCAAGCGTGGTGCTGGGGGCCAGGCCCAGGGCCCAAGGCAGGGCCGATGAGACAGGATGGTGCGGATGTGGTCATGGGTAGGGGGCCAGACACAGAGCTCAGGGAGAAGACAGACAGACACGCAGAAAAACTCCAGTCCAGAGAGCTGGCCTTTTCAGACCTCTGTCTCTTGCTGACCAGAGCCTGGCTGCTGCCCACCCACATCTAGCTGGTTCCTCAAGGCTTCCGTAGCCCCATCTAGCAACTCTATCCCCCATGGGATCCCACCTCATCGCACACCCCACACTGTCCTCCGCACACACCCTATCTCATCACTCATC
>CM052884.1:61147029-61274561 GCA_028534135.1 Potos flavus | reverse complement strand
AAGTCTGGTCACACTGTGTCCTCTGTCCCCACACAGACTCACCCTGGTCACTCTGTATGCCTCACCCCCCACACAGACTAGGCCTGGTCACACCGTCTCCTCTGTTTCCACACAGACCAGGCCTGGTCACACCGTCTCCTCTGTCCCCACACAGACCAGGCCTGGTCACACCGTCTCCTCTGTCCCCACGCAGACTCACCCTGGTCACTCTGTATGCCTCACCCCCCACACAGACTAGGCCTGGTCACACGGTCTCCTCTGTTCCCACATAGACCAGGCCTGGTCACACCGTCTCCTCTGTCCCCACACAGACTTACCCTGGTCACTCTGTATATCCCACCCCTCACACAGACTAGACCTGGTCACACTGTCTCCTCTGTCCCCACACAGACCAAGTCTGGTCATACTGTGTCCTCTGTCCCCACACAGACTCACCCTGGTCACTCCGTATGCCTCACCCCCCACACAGACTAGGCCTGGTCACACAGTCTCCTCTGTTTCCACACAGACCAGGCCTGGTCACACCGTCTCCTCTGTCCCCACACAGGCCCAATTCAACCATCCAATCTGCTCCATCCCCCACGCAGACTTAAGCTAGTCACTCAGTCTGCTCTAATCCCCCACACTGATCCCGCCCGTGTGCGCCATCCCGTTCTGCCAGCAGCGGGCCTGGTCAGCTTGCAAAGGCACAACAGGGATGTATGCATGAGGCAGTGACAGCGGGCCATGATTCGGAGGGCCTCCCATTCCTCTGCCTCCTTGCAGCAGCGTCCCGGCAAAGCAGAGCAGATGGACGTGTAAAGACAACAGTGGTGGATGGACTCTGGTGGGTAAAGAGGAGTTTTGGCCTCTGGGACAGCCTGAGAAGGAAGCTGGGAAGAGGTCTGAGGAGACATTGGGGGTGGGGGGCAGAGCGTGGCCAGAGCAAGGAGCTCTCCCTCTCCCAAGTCCAGGAGCAGAGCCATGGAAGCCTCTGGAGCTGGCAGAGGTAGCTCCGTCTGGCCTCAGCTCCCACCCATCATGAGCCTGCCCCGCCCCCTGCTTTCTGCCCTCAAGGCAGAATCTTCCAGGCCAGGGTGGAGCCACTCAGTCCCCACGGTGGGCACCGGAGCTCCCTCAAAGACTTCGTGTGGAGGTGAGCCTCAAGGGAAGGCGACACCAACATGGGTGTGAACACAAGGGGGGGCTCTCTGAAAGACTAAAGAAGGGACCCTTCTCCACGACCCTGTTCACATCATGTAACTACACGCACGAGTGATCCTTCTCCACGTGCACACACTCAGCGTGCCCGTGGGCGGGATCACGGCCCGTGTACACATCATGTCACTACAAAGAGGCAGTCAGTCAAAAGAGAAATGGACCAATCAGGTTTATTCGTAAAGCAAATCCAAAAAAAAAAAAAAAATCCCATCATAATTTTGGAACTTAAAAAAAAAAATCTGTCGTACAAGATGGCAAAGCATTTCACGTACAGTGCGTTTCTTGACAAATCCCAGGGGCTTCATTCCCTGATTTATTCTGAACCAGAAAGGCCAGTTACCAAGGTAACTCTGACACCACGTGACTGGGGCCTCTCGGGTCTGGGAGCTGCCTAGCACTTGGGGCGTGTCTGCGGGCACACACGTGTGGCCGCAGACAAGCCCCCGCCTGCCTCCCCCTCTGGCTGGCCCCTGTCTTCCCTCCCGGGGGAGGGGCAGAGGGAGGAAGGCCGAGGGGAGAGAGAAGGGAAGAGGTGTCAGGGAGGTAAGAATGGATGGGGTGCGGGGTTGGGGCCCACAGTACCCTGCACAAATGGTCCTCAAGGGGAAAGCAGTGAGTCCTAGCCGACAGCCTCCCCCTCCGGGAGGGGAGCCAGGGTTTGCTGTCTCTCTGGGGGCCATCATCTGTCTGTCGGTGGAGGTATCTACGGCCGGTGGTTCTGGCCCAGGGGTAGGTCAAGGGTGGGTGGTAGAGCTTGACACCCCTCATTTGGCCCTGTGTACTGAGCGCCCGCTCACCGGCTCTGCCCCTGGGGCCCTGGCCCTGGAGAACCGAGCTCCCTGGGCCTTTAAAGGGCCCCAGGTTAGGCTGGCTTTCCCTACCGGGGCTGGGGGCAGGGGCAGCCGTCAGGCATCCCAGGGGGGTGTGAGCTGGACACATTTCTATCCCTGGAAAGACTCCAGGATGCGCCTGGGGCCTGCTGCTTCTCTCAAGCACGGTGACCTTTGAGGGGAAGCTGTGACTGGGTGGGTGTGTTTAGATCTCGCTCTGTGAAGGAGCCAGCCTCCTGAGGCAGGTGGCTTATCTGCGGTTTGGGGTGGCTGGAAATGGGGAGAAATGGGGAGCATTCTTCCTCCCCAAGTCCACAGGGGTGGCTGGAAGAGAGAGAAACCAAGCAGGGGCCCACTCTCTAAAACTGGGGAACCCATGTAAAGGGCCAGAGGTGCCGGCTCCCCCACGCCTCCCTGCCCCGTGCCCCCACCCTGTCCTTTGGAGGAGACAGCCACTGGGAGCCTTGTTCCCACCTGCCCCCCAGAAGGCTGCGCGCCTGGCCCCGGGCCCCTTGGCCCCCCTCCCCCTGCCCGCCTGCAGTGATGGAATGACAGCATGGGCAGCGTCTCACGGAGATGGTTTCCAGGCTTTGAAATGGGCTGAGAGAGATGAGCATCTGCAAGAGGGTCATTTTTTTTTAAACTTTGGAGCAAGGAGAACCCGGTGTCTGGGCCCTCGGCCAGCGGGGCTGGCTTTTCCGCCCGCTCTCCGGGCAGCGCCGACGTACTTACTGTTCACACCAGCAGCGGGTGCGGGGGTGGGGGGGGTGCACGCAGGGCTGGGGCGGTGGGGGGGCTGCCGGGCATTTCCGGGTGTTTAGCCCTGAGGGGTCTGCCCAGCGGGGGGCTCAGGGAAAAAGTCCCAGGCTAAGTGGGGACAGTCTGTGAGAGACACGAGCAGAGTATAATCACGAGAACTGGCACAAGTCATGCAACAAAACGAGGAGAGAGAGACATGATTAGTGGAGAGAGAAAGAGAGAAAATGTGAACAACACAGAAAAGAACACCCATGCGTGGCCCTCAGAACGGGTTCGGTTCCCTGCTACTCCCCCCTCAGCCCGCCTGGGGGCCTCGAGGGCCCCACTCGGGGCCCCACTGCCCACCCCGGCCCTCTACCCCGCGCACCCGCTCAGTCAGCCCGTGTGGAGGGCCCCTGCCCACACCCTGTCTGGTCACCTCTGCCCGCTCCTGTCACCCTCCCTGCCCCGCGGAACCCCGCCACTCCCAGCACCCACCGTGGCCTGGCAGGGGAAGGTGGAAGGCCAGGGCCAGAGGCGCTGCACCCCGAGCCGCTCAGGGGGGAGCCCCCCTCCAGAGATGACCCAGAGGCTGAAGCACGTGGCTCCCGGGGAGCCCGCGGAGCCCTTTCTCTGGGACTTCATGGCTGCCGGCTGCCCTCCGTGCCAGTGGGCTAAAAGTGGGTCTGGCCACCAACCCTCCCCCATGCCAGCACCCTCCTCACTATGGTGGGTCCCCGCAGCCCCGGACGCAGCACCGCAGAGGGCCAACCCATATCAGAGGAGCAGAGATGGACAAGACACACACGTGGGTGGACATGGCAGGACAGAGGGAGCACTCCGAGCTGTCCAGAGCAGGTGCTCCAGGACCCCGACTCTAGCTGGGGGAGGGAGGCCCTTTCTGGGAGATGAACAGCTTCTCCTGGACCATCAGCCGCAGGCAGTCCCGATGTGGGATGCCCTCCTGGCACGCCCCCCCCCAATCCCCACAGGACAAATCCCCCAGACACGGAAGCCAGGCCAGCCACGGTACAGAGACCAGAGCATCCCTCACAGACACACAGACCTGAGGCTTCAGGACAGACCGAGAGTGGAGGTGAGGGAAGGTGCTGTTGACATGACTGGGAGGGCTTGATTGAGTCCTAGGGCTCTGGCCGTGGGGGGTCAGAAGTAGGGGTTGCCCCAGAGCCCAGCCGGCTGCATTTCGCCTTAAGCCAGATTCTGAAAGTGGAATTGGAACACCAGATTTCATCGAGGCCACCTGACTGTCCTTGGGGGCGGAGTGAGGCTGGAAAGGCCTCGGGGGCTGTGTCTTACCTCCCTCAATTCTCGTAGGGTCAGGTCTCCAACCATGTTTGCCTTCCTCACCTCTGGCCTCCCCCCCACTCAAACACAGACGCCCCCACGCCCATCTAGGTATGCGGCTGCAAGCAGAGAAGGAAGCAAATGGGAAGGGACTCCGTGATGCAGAGATGGAGGTCCCTTAAGGACCACACACCTTGGTGACATAGATCGTCTGGGTCTCACACACCAGCTTTTGGAAGGAGGAGTGTTCTGGTAAGGGACGAGGTGCAGAGGGGTCTGGGAGCCAAGGCGGACAGGTCTGGACAACAGGACAGCACCTCCGGGGCACGTGAGTGTTTGGGAAGGGAGGGCGGGCAGAGTGTGGGGCTGGGGAGAGAAAGGCAAGAAGGTGTGGGCATCTGGGTTCCTGAGGGCAAGCTTGGGAGGCCCCCAAATCCCTCCTCAGCCGAAGACTGCCCGAGCCAGAGCTCTCTGGGTCCCTGAGATCTGGGGCCAGGGGCCAGGAGGCTCCTGGAGGCAGGGCTGCCATGGCTGGGGGGCCCAGGGGATCCACTAGGAGTGAAAGGGCTTCCCGGGTCTGCTGCAGCACAGATAGAGGGCTGTGTCTCTGGGACTAGCTGGTGTGCACGTCAGAACATGTCTGCACTTGGTGGACGCACGCGCATGTGTGTGCGTGTGCACACTTGTGCATGTGTGCGCGTGTGTGCCCTCAGCACACGGAGAATACTGGCACTTTCTAGGAGTGCAGAGGAATCTGTGCCTGACTGGAGTGAACTGGGGATCCTTGGTAGGCTGGCCTGGGCACCCCAGCTTGGGGCATGTTCCTGATCCGGTGTTGGAGAGGATGTGACAGGAGGGCCAAGTAGCGCCACGGGTATGTCACCCAGCTTTGAGCTCTCCCTTCTGGGGCCTGGACTGAAGGTGGGCGCTAGGCCAGCCCAGACCTTCCCCAGAGCCCCAGGAACTTTCCTTGCCATGATGGTGGCTCCTGAGGTCAGATGCCCACTAATCCAAAGCAGAGAGGTGGGGCGGGAGCTTTCCGCTTGCATGTGCCTCCCCTGCTGAGCAGGAGCCACGCCTTGGCCAGGGGGACCCAGCCCCACCTGAGGCCCCTGGTTCCAGCCTCGGAGACCCTCGCCCACCCCCTGGCCCGGCCCGGGGACACTAACCACGTTCTTCTTGAGTGCCTCCAGGAATCCAGGAAGCAGGGAGGGGTATGGGATCAGAGGAAGGGGCAGGAGAGCCCCCATGGGCAGAGAAGTGGGCCTTGGGGGTACTGCGCTAGGCAGCACAGGTGTGCAATGAAGCCAGGTTGGGAGCAGGACTGGGCGGCGGGCGCGTCAGTGGGGAGGAATCCCTCATCCGCTGGGCGAGGCCACCCACGCCGGGGGAAACGTGCTCATCCAGGGCTGAGCTCGCCTGCCACACCTGGGCACGGGGACGTCCTCCACACACTAAATGCTACCTGTCCCTCACTCAGCCTCCCTCACCCCAGCACCTCTTAGCTCAGTAGTTGCTGTTCTTCTCTGGGTCATTCATTTCCTTGAAATCCCTGTGTCCACAGAATAAGTCGATGGTATTCCATGGGTAGAGGTAGACTATGGGCTTTATATCTTCGGACCAGAGCCCCATGATCAACTTTATGTGCTATGTGCAGGTTCTCATAAAACTGAGATAGTCCCATAACAAACCACTAGCCATGGAATATGAGAATATATCCCACGGTGACTAGTATTGTTTCGTGGCCCCCCTCCCCCCGGCCCCCCACTGAATTCACGGGAATGTGGCCGGACACCGGTCCGGTTGTCACGTATTGCTGCTGCAGTCCCTACTGCCGGACATGGGGAGGACCCTCAGTGGGAGGTGGCTGCTGGTCTGTAGTGCTTGCGCCTAGTGCCACCCGGGGTGGTGGCCCCCGCTAGTCCTTTGCTCGGTAGCCGCTTCCATCAGAAGGCCACCGGAAACTCCCGCTCGACCATCAACCCAAACAGACAACGTGAAAGCTAGAGTCGCTCCAACAGGTTCCTAAAGATAAATGCTAAACTCTAGAGTGGTGGTAGAAGATGAGTTGGTTCGGCATGCTATGGGGTAAGTAAGCTTGTTACGGAAGGCTACAGGTGTCCTCGAGGACGCACCTGGAGCTAGGCAGCCGGAATCAGAGCAGGAGTTCTCAGCTGTGGAGACAGGCTCTGTTGGGGGTGAGAATCCTTGCTACTGCCTTTGCAGGGACCCTCCTGCCCGATCCCATGCACCAGCTGTGCTGTCTGCACAGCCTGAAGGGGGCCAAGGAAAGACCAAACCAGAAGCTGTCTGGCGTTTCCGAATCACACCCACCCCCGCCCTGCCCCGGCCCCGGGACAGTGGCCTGAGTCAGAGACTCACGCTTGCCTCCTGCCCACCGAGCAGCAGCCCCCTGGGCTCCTGCCAAGAGAGTCCTCAGCAACCTCGCGGGCCATGTCGTCTCTCCCGAACCTCACGAGACCAAGCGCGCCAACCTCCTTACCCAGGGCCACCAGTGAGGTTCCTCCAGCAGGCTCTCGCCTTGTGAATTTGGCTGCCCAGCATCTCCCTGGGCCCCCGGGCTCCACACTTCGAGACTGAGTGCGGGGTCCCGGGTCGCCCACGGAACTAAGGAAGCAGTCTGACTGAATCTGGAATCATCGCTACAGGGGGCGGAGGTGAAAGGTCAGATCGACATGCCTCTAAGAGGTTTCCTACCTGCTCTGTTAATTTCTAAAATTTCTTCCTGGGCCAGCGGGCATGTGTCACTCTGAGTACTGTGGTGTGGAGAGTTTACGACAGATTTACAATAATTGGGAGATCCCAGCTGCGGTGGCCGTGGAATATGCTTCTTTTTTTTCTTTGGTAGTTTCTGCTTAGCCATGGCTAAGGAGTAATACATCCCAAAATTGTTCACGATGACGGGCACAGGCATGGCGATGGTCAGCACGCCCGCCAGAGCACACAGCGCTCCCACCAGCATGCCGGACCACGTCTGCGGGTACATGTCTCCGTAGCCCAGCGTCGTCATGGTGACCACGGCCCACCAGAAGCCGATGGGGATGTTCTTAAAGTGGGTGTGCTCGCTGGCGCTGGGGTCATTGGGCTGTGCCCCTATCCTCTCGGCATAGTAGATCATGGTGGCGAAGATCAGGACACCCAGGGCTAGGAAGATGATAAGCAGCAAGAACTCATTGGTGCTGGCGCGGAGAGTGTGGCCCAGAACCCTCAGGCCCACAAAATGGCGGGTCAGCTTGAAGATGCGCAGGATACGCACGAAGCGGACGACGCGCAGGAAGCCCAGGACGTCCTTGGCGGCCTTCGAGGACAGGCCGCTCAGGCCTACCTCCAGGTAGAAGGGGAGGATGGCCACAAAGTCAATGATGTTGAGCGAGTTCTTGATGAACTCTACCTTGTTGGGGCAGAAGACCACACGCATGAGGAACTCGAAGGTGAACCAGACCACACAGACGCCCTCAATGTAGGTGAGGAAGGCCTCCGTCTCCGCCTCCCGGTAGTAGCGCACTTGCGTGCCGTTGCGAACATTCTCGATCTCTGTCTTGTTCACGATGGGGTTGAACCGCTCGTGGGTCTCCAGGCAGAAGGTGGTGATGGAGACCAGGATGAAGAAGAGGGAGGCAAAGGCCACATACTGCAGAGGAGAAACACAGGGTCAGAGCAAAGCAACCTGGGGTACCTTGGCGTTGGGTTTGGTCAGAGGCCAGGCCAGGGGAAGACGCCTGCCCAGCGCCCCCTCCAACATGGGCCAAACGGACGGGCCACCTTTCCCTCCTCAGAGCACCGAGTTAGGAGGCTCAGGGAGGTAAGAAGTTGGGGCAGAGATTGCTTTGTTTTCACAAATGCCTTTCCTTTCTTCCTGGACGCACAGCTCGACTCCATTTGCCAGGCTTCCCTGGGGTTAGGTGGGGTCACGTGACTGAGTTCATGGCCAGTGGAGAGTGCGTGAAGGGGGTGTGTGCTAATGACAGGCGGGGCACTTAGCACTTTTCTACTCAATCTTCCAGGCCCTCTTTCCTCCCCCCAGCTGCCGGTTACATGTTGATGCCCTATGGGCCAGTAGCACCAACCACAAGGACGTAGCCTTGGTCCCCGAAAAGAAATGTATCTACTAAGTACCTGAGTGGGAAGTCAACTACTGATGTATTAAGCCACTGTGATTTGGAGGTGACTTAGTAAAGCACTTAGGCTACCCTCACTGATAAAAGTGACCTATCTGCTGAGTCTGAAGGTGGCAAAGGAATGAGAAGGGGCAGCGATGGTGGAATTGGGCCCCTCAGTGGCCACATGGCCCAGCCCCCCTCTTCCTACCACAGTCCATTCGTGCTCTTTTTCAGGAACGTGTACCTCATTGATGTGGTCTCTTTCGGGTTCTCTCGAGTCTAAAACTGCAAAGATAGATATCTGCCCCAATGCCTTAGGCGGCTTTTACACCCCGCCCCCCATCCTCCTAGGAATTCCCACCACCAGCTTGGAGGTGAGCTCCCCATTCTTGGAGGCATTGAAATAGAGGCTAAATGCTTATTTGTCAGGGACATTGTGTTGCAGGCCCAACATCAGAAGGAGAACTGGACTGGTGGGTCCTCAAAGGCACCAAAATCACAGGGTCTGCTTCTCTCCTGCCAGGTAGGGGAGTAGGTGGGAGGGAGGGTAGGGGGGCGGGTGGAAGGGAGGAAGGAGTCGCTGGAAGGCTAGGGCTTTCCAAACATATGGGGCTGCCTCCTCTTCTCAGACCCCACCAGTGAGAAGGAAAAGGCCGGGATGGCCCAGCCCGTCCAGAACCACCTGAGCCCCTGGAGAAAGGTTCAGGAGCTCCTTTGTTTTGGCTTGGTGGCCCCATCTGATGGCCCTGAGCTTCCCTAGCCCCCAGGAGACCTGGGTACCTGAGGGCAGAGAGCCCAGCTGCTCTGTGTCCTGCTAGACTGAATTCCAGGCAAGGCCTCTTCCTACAGCCTCCAGTTGGGTCCCCCAGAGCTCAAGAAGACCCCCAGTCAGTCGCTTCTCCTCCGGGAGTCCCGCTGGTCAGCCCCGCTTGCATGTTCCCACAGCTCCCCTCCCCTCTGGGGCCCCTTCTCCCCGCCTGCGCAAGACAATCAATGTCCCGAGCCAGGCCATCTTCTGGAAGCGGCCCTAGGCTACAGTCTGGGTCGGGTGGCCCCTGTATTCTCCAGAGCTGCCCTCACAGAAAATTTCAAGGAGGGCCAAGGCCCCACCCTGTATCCACAACAAGCAGCAGCCATGCTGCTTCTAGAACTCTGTAGTCTGCACAGATGCACCCTCCCCCACCTTGTGGTGGGAGTCTGTGTGGGGGCAGCGTTGGAAGTCCAAGAACAGCCCTGTCTGGGTTGACCATAGCCATGGGACCTGCCACCTAACCTGGCATGGATCTAGAAACCAAGAACTATGTGGACCTTTCAAGGAACATTCTGGGTTGGAGGAAGAGGAGAGGAAAAGGGAAGGGACAAAGACAGCCTTTTAGAATGTCAGAGTAAAAGAAGCCTTTAGAAATTATCTGGTCCAAGACACTACATGCTACAGATGGGCAGTCTGGGGTCCCCAGACAGGAAGAAGTCTCGCAGCCTTATGCTATGCTCATAGTCCTGTTGGTTTTAGGGCACTGCACACTTTTCGAAAATTTTATCCAGACCACTATCAAGTATGATCCCCGTGCATCCTTCCTTCCATCCACTGATGGATCCCTCCTGTCACTCATCTTTCCCTCCTTCTTCCCTTCCTCCCTACCCCCTCCCTCCCACCCTCCCTTTCATCCTCATATCCATTCCTCCTTCCCTCCTCCCTCCCTCCACTCCTTCCTTTCTTTGTTCCTCTCTCCCTTCCCTCCCTCCCCCTTCCCATCCATCATGCACGCATTCATTCTTCCCTTCCCTCTTCTCTTTTCCTTCTCTCCTTCTTCCCTTTCTTCCTTCCACCTGCCTGCCCATCCAACCATCCATCCATCCATTCATCCTTTCTTCCTTCCACTCTTTACCAGCCACCAGGTTACGGCCAGCAGAGTGGAATAAAGCCTCAGCCTTGGGGAGCTGAGAGTAAAAGACACACGCAAGGACAAGTCCAATGGAGCGGACAAAAGAGAATCTCCTGCAGCCCTGCAAAGCAGGTGGGGTTTGGACAAGGTGGGGCAGGGTAGGGACTAAGCCGGGCCTCCAACTCCAGAAACGGCTCTCTGGATAGTGCTCTCTGGGTCTGGGTAGTGCAGATGCGGGTCACCCCAGAAGTGGATCAGAAAAGCCAGTGGCAGCAACTGCGAGAGGCCACCACCTCTGACCCACGTTTATCTAGCTCCAGAGCTCCTGCCATCACCAGAGTGGCCAAAGCTCCTGGAGCTAAAAACACCTTCCGAAATGCTCGGTATTTACCTCCAGGTTTCCTCTGGAGAGCCCCTGTCTTCGGGCTTGGCACTCACCGGATGCCAAAGGGCAGGTCCTGCCCCTGCCCTGGGCTTTGTGAGAGAGGAGGACATGCACAGTGTGAGTGGCCGAGGAATGCGGAGAGGCAGGAGGGCCCCCTTTCTCCCTGGGCTCCCCATCCTGGCCAATGGCGGGAGGCACGAGGCACCTCCCCTCCTCACTGCCCCATCAGCCACGGCCTCCCCCTCCCGAGCCCTCCCCCATCTGTCCTCCTCTGTCCCCTGTGCTCACACGTGGTCCTCTCTCTGTAGGACCACTGCCATCAAAGCTAGCAGACGTCCGGCTTAGAGTCCGGTCTCCATACAGCTACCAGAGGGAGCGACCCATTGGCATCCCGGCCCTCTGCCCAGGCCCCCCGACTGTGCTGCCCACAGAGAGAAGCCCAGACACAGGAGACGCTCTGCGCCTGGCCTCCCCGGCTTCCGAGAGCTCGCTCCCTACCCATACCCAACATTCTTGCCACACACAACTCTCTGCCATTTCTGACCCCCTTCTCCAGTCTCCCCCGTCTCCGTCTCTTCGTACCTCTAGAAAAACCCATTCACCCCTCAGTGCCCCCACTAAGTAGCCCTACTCCTGGGACCCCTTCTCCAGGTGAGGCTCCTCTTGGAGCTGAGGCCCTAACGAGGCAGCAAATGAAGGGACCCCCCCAAAGAGTCTCTAAATTCACCCCCAAGGAGGCAGCAAGCCTGTCTCCAACGCTGGCTCATTAGTGCTTGGGGAGGCTCACGGGAACAGCCCCGACACGGCACTGATGTCCCAGGTGCCCCCACAGGCCCGCAGAGCTCCCACTCCACCTGCCCCTCTCACAGGCCAGTCCTGCTGGGAAAACTGAGGCCCTGAAAGAGGCGGGTCTTATACAGTTAGGATAGGAAAAAGTATTGGTTCTCAGCAATCCACGGAACATCCTGCCTAGATTCTTTCCTCTCTGGGCCCCAGTGCCCAGGGAGTTGGCAGGGGCGAGGTGGTGGCACAGCCCAGCCCAGAGCCGGGCACTAGGACTCCTTCCCCGAGAGGAAGCAAGGGAAGCGGAAGCCAGGCCTGCCGCCCAGCCTCAGCTTCCCGGGCACCCGCCTGCCTGGCCTCTGCTGCTGGTAGGCCTGGTCCTCGGTCAGAGGCCGAGCCCCAGCAACATCCAGGTCCTCAGGAGGGCCCCTAGGAGGGCTGTAGAGGCCGGTGCCCCTGGCCCGCTCACACTGCCACAGTCCCGTATGCCCAGAGACCAGCAGGCCTGCCGCAGCACACGGCCATAGCGAGAGCTCATCTCCGGCCGAGTCCCAGCTCCCTTTGGTCCGTCCCCAGGGGAGCTGAGCACAGGAAGGAGGGAGCAGGAAGCTACCAAAGCTAAGGACCCACTCTGCGCCTTAGTCCTGTCTCTGACCTAATGAGACAGGTGGTCCTACCCTACTGTGCCAAAAAGGAAACCCAGGTACAGAGAGATCAGAGACTAAACCAAGAGTCCAGAGCTAGTGATGAGGCTGAGACTTAGACCCAAGTTCATCTAGCTCTAGAACCGAAACTCCTTTCGCCAGCAGAGTTGCCAAAGCAACTGGGTAGTTGGCCCTGTGTCTGGATACCTCCATCTCGGAGCTTGGCACCCACAGCTCAGACTGCCCGAGGGCAGGTTATGCCCACTCCCAGTGAGGGAGAGAACGGGGCTGCCGGACCCCCCAGGCTGGAGTCCAGCCGAGCCTGAACTATTCTTGGGCCGGCCCGGCTGCCCACGACTTGCTAGCTCCCGGGACAACAGCAGCCCCAGGGGTGGGGAGGCTGCCCACACCTTACTCAGGGAATCACCGCCAACAGCAGCCTTGGATGGGCTCGCCTGTGTCCCCACCTGGCCACCTCCTCACACACCCAGAGAAGGGCAGGCTGGGAGATGACCCTAACTTGTTCAAGGAGCGTGAGGATGGGGCATCCCTAGGGGTGGCCGAGCCCCGGCAGGGAGAGACGCTGGGAGCCACGTCTGTGGCAATCCCGGGCCGACGCCCCCAGGACGGCAGGGGCTGGAGGCAAGGGCGAGGTCTGCACCCTACGTGAGCCATCTGCCTCACAGAGACCATGGACACACACAACCACCCAGAGTGCACTCCTCACCCCTTACCTAAGCACGTACGCTGTCCGCACAGCCACACCGACTACAGCCCTGGGTCCTGACCACCCATCCAGAGATGACGCAGGGGCCCAGGGGTTGTACGGAAGCAGACCCACGCAGTGCACACCCCCGCAGCCCCCCGCGGCACTAGTGCCCGCGCGTGGGGGGGCACGCGATGACACGGCGGCCATCAAAGCACGGCATACTTGCTACCATACAACAGAACCCAGGCCCAGCCCCCCGGCAAGCCCCTCTTCAGCCCACCTCACCCCTGCAGGGGTGGCTGGCTCAGCATCTGTCTCTCCCACAGGACAGCAGCTCCAGCCCGCCTCGCCTCTGCCACCTCGGCCTTCCTCCACGCCCTCAGCCTGCCTCCCCACAGTGACGGTGCCAGTGCCTGGATTTCCAGGCCTTATGTCTGCCCCTCAGTCCCCAGCTGCCTGATTTCCTGCCCCCACTCCCCTGCCAGGTCTTGTCTCCCTTCCCTAGCCTACCCCAGCGGCAGCCTTGCCCCCCACACCCAGGATCCAGGCCGCAGTAAGACCAGTGTCTCCTGGGCTGCTGGTTCGCCAGGGGAGGAAGAGGGGCACAAAGGGAGTTTTGCCTGGCAGCCCAGGGACAGGGACAGCTGTCACCTAGCCTGGCCTCCGCAGAGGCCACCCAGTGAAATTTCAGGACAACACAGGCAAGATCGCCTGATAATGCAGCATAAACCCAAGCTGGTAGTGCTGGCTTTTTTTTTCCCCCAGAACCAAATCACAAACTGTGAAAGACCCACCAATTGTGTTCTAGAAAGTGGTAGCCATGGCAACAGAAGGAGGCATCCCATTTCTATGGTAACCAGGGTGGTGAGGCTGTTGGCTGTAAAGTCAGACAAACCTACCAAAGCTCTGTTGACTTAAGGAGATGTTTCATAAATCACCAAGTTATTTTTATGGTAACCCCGCCCCGAAACCATAAATCAGAAAAGCAATTTACTATCTATTAAAATGACCAATATGTGCGATGACTTTCATTGATAAATTATGCATGCCACAGTCATCTGTAGAAGATTGTGCTTGCCTTCCAGAATTGTTCCGGGGTTCACGGTGGGGATCTGCGTGCTCGCAGTCTGGCGTTCCAGGAACAAGGCCATGGTTGGACTGTGGTGCACGGACCGCTGTTTGGGTCTGGCGCTCATGTGCTGTGTGACCTTGGCAAGGCACTTCCCTTCTCTGGGCCTCAAATTCGTCACTGGTACACTAAGGGTGGGACTCAGTCCCTTCAGAGGATTCCGAGATCAGGCAAGGCTTGCGGGCAGTGGGGCTAATCACGGGAGCCCTGGCTGCCGTCCAGGCCCGAGCCCCCTGAGGCTTCAGGTCAGTTTTTTCACCTAATTAAATCTGCCCAGCGGGGGTATACGGCGTTTGAGTTAATCCAGGCGGAGTCAGTGATACAGAGCAGGCGGGATGGCCAATTGGCCTAAATAAATTGTCAGTCGAGTTGAGTTCAGAAACTGAATTACACTAGTCTGGACTCCCCTGGGCTGGGCAAGCCTGCGGCATGCCGGTGGGCTGAGGGCTGCAAGGGGGCGATCGGGGAGGGGGCCCTTTGGAGTCTAGTCCCTTTTTGGTCCATCAATAAATGGGGGGCCCTGGGCAGTCCGTCCCGGCATCTGGGTCCCTGCCCCTGTTCCTTTTCACTAGTCCTTCCCCTTGGCACCCAGCTCAGGGAGCAGCAGGTGGGGGAGCTCCCCATGATGCTACGCAGAGGGGGTGAGTGGAAGTGTGCGAGAGTCTGTGCAGAGAACATAGTGCTGCCGAGTGGGCACCTGTTTGGGCAAGTCCGTGTTTGGGGGAGTGAACTGGGGGAGTGGGTGTAGACACAGTGAAGGTGTGTCCCCTGTTTATGCGACCTGACTCCAGGCGTGTGTGAAAGGCTTGTGTAAATGGTCACCGTGTGTAGTGTGTGGTTCCTACAGGTAGTAGGAGTGTGTGTGTGTGTGCGCGCGTGCACAAGTGTGTGTGTGTTAGGACACACATGAGGAGTGGTGTGTGTGCTTGTATGTGGATAAGGACGTGTATGGGGTGTGATGCGTCTGTGTGTGTGTGTAAGGACAGGTATGGGACCGTGTGGGGCTGGGGCATGTATGAGCCCTCCCCTAGGGGAATCAGGGCTGGCCAGGCACTCCGGACACGTGTTCTCTGACGTAAGACCCAGCCCAGGGCCATGATCCTTCTCCATGCCAGAGGTGGTCATTCGCACACTAGCCCGGGGCTGTGCTCCTTTCTCTGGAACTGTCTCTGACTGAGAGAAAGAGGAGAGGAAGGGCAGGGGTAGGGAAAAGGCCACAGGGAGGCAGAGCTGGGTTCAGATCTGAACCCCCTCATCCTGCCGCACTCCCCCTCTCAGTCCTGGGACCCAGCCTGGGCAGCAGGGAAACCGAGGCCAGAAAAGGCAGGGCCCAGGCCTCCAGCCTTCCAAAGAGACGCTTCCTTGAATTCCCTCACGACTCTAGAGCTAGGCCATATCCAGAAAGGGCTGCCCCGACAGCTAGGCCGGCAAATTTGGAGGTGGCCGCGGTTGCCGTGTTGCTTTCGTTCCAGAACGCACATTTTTTTTTCACATTTTGGAAATGAAAATATGTCATAAAATGTACACATCCTTAAAATGGTATGTCTAACCCCATCCCCAGTGTGCTGTTATTCAACTCATGTCATGTCTTAGATCAATGGTGGCTTAGACTTGTGAAAACATGGTTGTTAGAAACCCAAAACACCAGGGAAGAGGAGGCCCTCAGAGGTTTCTGGTCTACAAGCTGCCCCTGTGGTAGGAGTGGAGAAATGGAGGCCCAGCAAGGGAAAGGATCTGCCCAAGGTCACCGAACTCTCAAGGTGGAGCGGAGATGAGAGCGTCAGGACTGGGGTGCAGCCTGGAGCTTTCACGGTCACGGCTTCCGAGCCTTTGCTTGAGACGCCCTCCCAGGCCTCTCTGCTCCCCAGGCCCCGCCGGCCTTCCAGACCCCAGGTCAAAAGCAAGCAGTGGCCGGAGCAGAAATGATGGGATCACCCCCACCTCCACCTCTGGCCCTCGTGGGTCCATCACAACAAAGTGCTTAGGACCAGAGCATCTCAGACTTAGAGAAGTGCAGACTCTTATGGTCATGACACGGGAACCACTGAGTCGGGAGGCAGCTGGGGGACTGAGGCGGACGTGCCCCCCCATCCCAGCACAGCGCACCGCCCTTCCGAGAGCCATCCACGCAGCAGGAGTGAGGCTGGGTCCACGCGCCTCCGCAGGCCTGGCTAAGCAGCACGGGGACCCGTCTGCCCAAGCGGGGCCAGCCCTGGTCCTGGAGGACCCAGGGAGGAGTGTCCCCAAAAGACAGCCCCTGGGAGCAGTCTCTGGATGCAGCACCAAGGAGAACTTACTTGGTGGCAGCCAAAGCCAGACCCCTCGGAAGGGTGATGGGGAGGCCGGAAGCAAGCAGCCCTCCCTGGAGACGTTGGGTGCGGCACGAAGGGGGCAGGAGTGAACCAAGGCCTGCGCGATGGAGAGGAAGGCGATGGGGTGCGCTGGGGGAGAGGGACTCAGCAGAGACACAAATGCAGAGTCCTTGGCCACATGCTCAGAGACAGGGTCAGTGGGTGTGGGTGGGACCAGAAACTGACCTTCAACTTGGGCCCTCCGTGGCTCTGATGCCTCCAGCCCCATCCTCACACTGGGGATCCGTGAGGCCAGATGAGACCCAAGCACCGGGCAGCTCCATGTATAATGAAACTCATGAGCCCGGGATGCCCGGGACACTGGGAAGTGGGCAGCGTGGCACGAGGCGCAGGGTCCGTGCTTGACTTCAGAGGCCCAAGTTTGAGTCCCAGCTCCGCCGTGGGCTGTCTGACTATAGCAGGCAAGTGAGCTCTGGGAAACACAGCCCCATCATTTTTCAAGTGGGGACTCTAACAATAATAATAACACAGCCTGGGAAGTCAGATGCTACTGAGGGTCCCGGAGGAAAAGGCCAGGTGTCTTGGCTTTCCCCAAATCCCAGGCAGAATTCTGGGGTAGGGAGACACCTCGAGACTGCCAGCTCCCTTGCACACTGGGATTCCAGGAGTTGGGCCAAGGCTTCCTTCCACAAAAATCTAAACACAGCATTTTCCCCCCTGATTATTGGAGGGGGGAGGGGGAGGTAGAAGTTGCAAGGAGCAGCAGCAAACAGCTAACGAGAGAAATGTTTAATTTCAGAGTTTTTTCCCTAATGTTTTCCGCTCCTGCTACCACTTGCCTGTTGACAGACCGGGAGCAGATGAGAGCCTCATGGGAGCCAACGGCATGGCCTTTGGAGCCTGTTTCCCGGGGCCACAGACCCAGGCAGAGCCACGTCCGAGACCCAGCACTCCGGCCTCCCGCCGGTGAGGGGCGGTGCTCAGGGTCACGGTGACTCACATGCCCACTTCCACATGGGTATCCACGTGAGCCCCCGCCGCGGGCCCGGGAGCAAACGAGGCTTGGTGGGCAAGGACACTCAAGGTCATACGGCGAGTGGGGTGGGAGCCGGAGCTCCTGGTGTTCCGGCCTAACTCCGGTGATAAGACGGAGGCTGACGACGGCAGCTTCCGGGGCTCGAGGGGTCCCTGCCTCCTGCGCTCTCCATGCATTGGGTCACTGAAGCCTCACGCCGGTCTAGGAGGAAGTTCGACTGGTATCTCTTTTCAGGCAAGGAGGCTAAGGTTTACAGAGGTGGAGAACCTTGCCCAGGCATTCGGAGGTCCTCGGTGGTGCCATCAGTCCCCGCCTGCACCTTGAAGGCCTGCACTCCGGGCCTCCCGTGGGCCCCCCTAAACAGCTGGGCATGATGTCCACGGTGCTAGTCAGCCTAGCTGTGCCCGAGAGCCAGACCTGGCTGCTCTGGCTTGGTGTGGGCCTTAGTCAGCCCCAGCGAGGTACACAGGCCTGTGTGCTTTAGGGGAGCAGGGCTGTGCTGTCCCCAAGTGCCCCTCAAGCCCCCCATGCCAGGAGGGCTGGCTGTCAGGGCCCCGGGAGGTCCCACCAGGCGCCGACATCCCACACACTCCTGTGACCTGAGAGTCCCTCCAGGAGGCCAGACGACACATATCCTCACCCATTAGCATGTTAAACTCGGAGAAATACCAGTATTCCACGCAGGAAAATTGTTCTGTTTCAGAGCTTAGAATCGTGTTTCACTGTGCGTCTCTGCTGCACTTATCGACTTTTCTGTTCGTGAATGATGAGTGATGGAACCCTCCGGAGTTCCTCTTTTGCTCTGGCTGCCAGGGAGCTCAGTGACATTCGATGCTCAAGTCTGAACTCATCTTTCACCTGGGTGCAGGGTATCACTATTTCTTCTCTTTATTATACCACTCCCATGCTTTCCTTTCTTCTTTATTTCTAAGGATTCTGTTGTGTGTCTCACAGGCCTCAAACCTTTTGGTGCCACAGATTATGATAAGAACTATGTGACCGAGGTTCTCAGATAAGGAAGTGAGTAGGAAGGCACCCCATCTAGGAGATACAGGTCTCCCATGTGGGCAGTTCAGTAACCGTGAGGCAGATGTGTCTGTTGGTGACCACCAGTGACGGGGACCTCCCAGGGCCACTCATCTTGTCTTTGGACAGCTCTAGAGATATGCACTGATTTTGTGTCTAAGTCAATCTCCCTGCCTTTCTTCCAGCGATCCCAGTTCTGCCCTCCGGGGTCACCAGAACACACCTGCTCCTCTTCCATGTGACAGCCTTGCCCACACTTGCAGATGGGCCTCTGGACCCACCACCGAGCCATCCCTCCTGCAGGCCAGGATTTCCCTGGCCCCCGCCACATTCTCTCTCCTGGGCCAGCTCCCCGGTTTCAGAGCCCGGTTTGGTTAAGCGCACATTGTGCATGGCTAAATGGATCACAGCCTTTACTGTTTTCGATTCCCACCACCATCTCAGTGGTGGCAGTATTTAGCTCTGTTGAGCCCCACTGCGCTCCGCTATGAAGTAATAATGATCGCTATTACAAATGTGATCTCATTTATCTTTAAAAACTTCTCTGAGGCAGAGCTCATTACCTCCATTTTGCAGATAAAAAAATTGAGGCTCAGAGCGGTAAAGACATGTGCCAAAAAACCAAAACCCGCAGAGCTTGAAAGGCATAGGCAGAATCCAGGTCTCTCTGACTCTAAAACCACCACGCCCCGGGGCTTCTGTTTAAAAATCTCTTCCACGTCCGTCCAGGTAGCCTGGGAGGAGGACATTAGTCTTTTCATTATGATGACATGGGGTACAGCTGTTGACACTTTACAACGATCTTCACATTTTGAATCACATATGAGTATCACACACACACACACACACACACACACACACACACACACACACACACATATCAACAGCTGGGCCATTAGCAGGACAGTCTTGATTGCCCCCATTAGACAGATGAGAAAACTGAGGTCCCCAGCTCCATCATATACCCACTAGGAATCTAATGGGAAATTGCTCCCAGGGCCCACTTGTGTTTTGGCATCGAGTTAGTGGTCTTGATTCCCAATAGTGTCTGCATGTGTGTAGACATAGGTATGTGTTGGGGGGAGGGGAATGAAAAGACGGCCCCAAGAGGGACAGCTCAGGGAGGGCAGTAGACGCAGTGCACGTGGGACCACAGTTGACTGCCCACCTGCTCTCTCTCTGGGGAATCTTTAGGCCTTATCCCCGGGCTGTGCAGGGCACAGAGCAAACAAAAACTGTCATAACCTCTGGTGGGGGAGGCCGACATGTATCAAGGAACCATACAAGCAAATATGTACCTGTATGAGGTGATAAGGGCTTTCAGGGGCAAGCACGAGGCATCTGATGGGCCTTTAACACCAAGTCTTGAGGTTTGAGTGGTTCCCGGGAGGAAGTGACAATTGTGCAGAGGTTGGAAGGATGGGTAAGAACCAACGAGGGGGACTACAGGTTGCAAGGAAGAGCAATTCAGGCGGAAAGAACAGGAACAATTCCCAGTCCTCCCGTCCCTTGACCACCAGCAGCATCTGAGATGGCTGATGACCCCTCTCCTTTTTGTCACACGCCCGGGCTCCCACTGTCTCTTGATTGTCGCCCTACCTCACTGGCTGCTCCTTCTTGATGTCCTTTGCCAATCTCTTCTTCCTGCCTCGAGCGATCAGGGTGCCCCAGAACCTTGGTCCTCTTCCCCATCTACATGCACCCCCTTAGCGATTCACCCAGTTTCCAGGCTTAAATACCATCACCCATTCAAATATCAACGAACCCTCCCAAGTGTCTCCCTGCAGCTCGGCCCTTCTCCCGAACTCAGGACTTCGGCATCCAACTCCTTAGCATTTCCAGGGGGAGGTCTGATAGCGCTCTCCCCAATTCGACGCGCCCCTTGAGCTCCTGCAAAGCCCCCACTGCCCACGGCTTCTCCAGCCCATGAGGCAGCAGCTCCAACCTTCTGGATGTTCCCGCCCCAGATCTTGACACCTCTCTTTCTGCCACACCCCGCATTTAATCTGCAAGGAAAGCCCACTGACGAAGCTTGAAACGAGCCCAGGGTTTGACCCGCCTGCCCAGCACCACCGTTACTACCTCCGTCCCTGGCAGGATCAATCATTTCCCCCTCGATTACAGTAAGAGCCCCTTCAGTGGTCTCCCAGCTGCCACGATTCCTGGTGCTCGAGAACTATTTTCAACAGACCAGCGAGATGATCCTTTTAACATAGAAATCTGCCGGTGTCCTTTCTCTGCTCAAAACCCTTGCACAGGCTCCCCGTTTCTCTTGGAGGAGGAGCCAAGGTCCTCCCGTTCCGTGCAGCCCCTGCGTGATCTGGTCCCACACTGCCCACCCCCCCCCACAAGCTCCTCTCCTACTGCTGTCCCCTTGGCTTGTTTCAGCCACACCCGCCTCCTCAAACATGTTCTTGAAACATGCCAGACACACGCCTGCCTTAGGGCCCCCGCACTGGCTGTTCCCCCCGCCCAGACGCCCTTCCCCAGGTATCCTCACAGCTCATTCCCTCGGCACCTCCTGGGGCTTAATCTCATCGAGCACCCCCCGCCGATCCGAGCTTCCTTCCTCTCCTTCCCCTCACAGCACGGACCATCACGGACTTCCCCAGCTTTACTGATGTGACCCACAGCTGGTCACATTCAGCCTGTCCGAGGGGCCAGCTGCGTGAATGTTGGTACTTTCCACCATCTGATTTCCTTACTTCTGGTATTTATTGTTGGCCTCTTTTCCACCTTAGAATGTAAGTTCCATGAAGGGGCCGGATCTGGGGATCGGGGTTGGCCCTGCTGTCAGGCCCAGCCACATGCCACACACTAGTTGGGAAAGACAGACCCCTTTCTCGGGGACCAGGAGCACAGCTAAGCACCAGCACGGCCTCCCTTCTGTGGGAAGGTCATGGATATATGTCCCATGTCTGCTTGTCTCAATCCTTCTATCTATGCAATGGGCACCGCGAAGTTTTCCCCTTTCAGCCTCCTTAGGAAGTGAACCTTTCCTCTGGTGCCCACGTCCCCTCCTCTGCCCGGGCAGCGTGCACCGTCCCAGATTCACTGACATGGCGCCGGCGTCTACACTGGTGAGGGACACAGACGCTGATTTCAGACTTGTGTTCACCCCGGCACTGACCACACTTACAGCAGATGTATGCAGACGCTGGTGAAAGGATAATCTTTGTCTATGCATCTGTGACTCGTCTGGTCACTGATCGTCCAGCTCTGTCCTCATCAGCCTCATCTCCGCAGAGGCTGTTTGTTACACTGGCAATGGGCAGAGAGATGGAGGGCAGATGCGTGTCTACACTGGCAAGGGGTACACTCACTGACCGCAGACTTATGCTCACCCTGGCAGCGGGCACAACCATGATTCTCTCTTGACAGTGGGCAAAGTCAGTAAAGACCTGGGTGCCCAGCGGCCGTGAACATGAATGAGTCAGGACAGTGGACACGAAGGCGCGAAGGTTCCTGTTCAGAGAGGGGGTCGGGCCTCTCCTCCACCCCCAGCAGGCCGGCCGGCTGAAGACGCTCAGTGTGGAGGGCAGCAGCTCGAGGCCTGCCTCGGGGGCATCACTGGCATGGGGATGTGGAATTCAGAACCTGCATGCCGGCCCTGGAGTGTGGCCACTGGCATCCGGGGCACATGGCAAGGAGATGAGACCTTGTCTATTCCCAGGGCCTTGAGATCACACAAGGTGAGGAGAGACTCAGGCTGTGTGCCTCCCGGTGCCACCCGCCCCCTCCCCACCCCATGCCCAGGGCCAGGCCCAGCCGGCCTGGGCTTAAAAAAAGCACCAGGAAATGTCACTTTCTTTTTGAGGAGGTGTGATGGGAGGAGATGGCCCAGGCAGTTTAGCTGCCGGCCTGTTCAAAGGCTGGGAACAGTGACAGTACCTTTAAATCCTGAAGCTGGTTTCCTACCTCCTACCCAGGCTGGACAGAATTCCAGCCCCTTCCCAGCAAGCAGAGCCCTGCCTAGTGCCAGGCCAGGGGCCCCAGCCTACTGCTGAGTGTCTACTCTGTCTGTCCAAGCGGGACCGGGCACCGCCCACGGTGCGGCCATTCCCCCATCTGCCAAATGGGGCAGGGTGCGCCCAGACCCCGTGGAGCTCCTCCTCTACCCCTAGGATCCCTATGTCACCCACGAGAATATCTAGATCCTACTGGGACACAGCCCGGCCAAGAGACAAGTGAGGGCAGAGGCCTCCTCAGGGGAGAGAGCTCCGGGGACATCCGACCATCCATCGATGCAGCTTTTGGTGGTTTGTTCATTCATTCAATCATCAAATATTCACTGAGTGGCTATTATATACCAGGCACCGCTTTTCACAGCCACCTCCAGAAACGACAGCTTTAAATAAAGCTCCCCGCACAGAGCTGGGCACCCAGTAGGTACTTGGGAGTGAGGATACAGACATCGACCATGTCCTGACCCTTACCCCGAGCCAGACCCCTCCTAAGCACTCATACATGCCCCCTCTCACTGACACCGACCCCAACTCTAAGGTATGCACTGTGGTGACCATCCCAATTTTGTAGGGAGGGAAACGGAGGCATGGAGAGGCTAGGTTGCCCACGATCAGGAACCCAGGAGGTGATGGAGTTAGAACTGGAAACCCAGCTTTGTCTGACTGCAGAAGGCAGGCTCTCCACCACTCTCCCAGCCCCTCAACACCCATTCATGGAACGAAAGCCTGAGGGAGGGAGGGAAACTTTGTGTTGGTGCAGGTACGGGTCCGTGACCGTCCAGGGCCGTCGGCACGCGCGAGCGTGGGGAGCGCGTACGTGCAGATGTTTGTATGTTTGCCTGTGGGGCTTTTTTATGGAAAGCCTTCCCCTTGTTGTCTTGGTCTTGTGTGTGCTGGAGCTATACTTAGCTGCAGCCGTGACTGTAATGAGTGGTTAGCGGCGCACCAGGCACTCTCATTGGGACCTGGTTTCCCAGGGAGATCGCTGGGGCCAGTGTATGCGCGGGGGGTGCAGCCTGGTGCTGGGGAATGCTCTGGGCTTTGGGAGGGAGCCTGGAGCTCACAGCTCGGTGCCTTGTGCAAATGGAGGTCCTTAGCTGGAAGAATCTGCTCTAGGCTAGCATCCTCGAAGCCTCCAGGCCCTGCCGCCCATGTCTGTGGTCCCTCTACTGGCCCTTGCTGGGTAATTAAAATGAAAGCCTCGGAGCTCATGTCTGGAGCCTGGGGACTGATGACAAGGAGCAGCGGGAAGACGGTGCATCTTGGGTGTTCCCAAGCCAGGGGACTCAGGAGCGCCGGCGCCTCAGCCAGGAGAGCGGCACTGTCCCCTCACGCACAGCCTCCCGGCGCTATCGGAGGGACTCGCTCACTGGGGCTGGGGACCTAGGGAGGAGGAGTGGCCTCTCGACCCCAGGACAGACTGAAATCACAGGTATGCTCTGGGGCTCAGAAGCCAGCCCCTCACTCGCTGTCTACCTTCCAGGGGCCACAGGGCATCCGGAAAACCCTGGACCCCGAGGCTTCCCTGTCACGGGGCTCTGAGTGCAACTTCTTTCCAGCCTGTCTTGCGGCTGCTCGATCAGAACCTCTCACCTTCGAGAGTGGGCTGGTCTCCCAGGTCAGTCCCAGCCCCCAGCTCCAAGCTCCCTCGTGCCACGAACCATCCATCCCTGCATCTGCAAACCTAATTTCTCCTTTTGGGGCTAGGTTCCTCCACCCTGCCTTCCACCCTGAAGTCTTCAGCTTCCCAGTCCTCTCCTCTGGGATGTTTTCATTTAATGACAGGTGAGACTTCCTTTCCTGCCTTGAAGCTGAGCGACTAGAACTGTATCCATCCATCCATCCTTACAACCATTGATTTGAGCACCCATCCGCCAAGGTGCCCACTCAGCGGGGTGTCCATTCATACCTCCTTCCTTCCACCCATTCATTCCTATCCATCCATGGACCCAACCGTTTATCCATTCTTTCGTGCACTTGTCTATCACCCATCTGTCCATCCAACCACCTCATTCTTGACCACACGGCTTTAGCATAATAGAATGGGAAGGAACATGGCGCTGCTGTACTTGGCCTTCTCAATTGCCCAAAGAAGACCTGGGGATCGAGTCCTTCTTCCACCACTTACTAACTGGATGGTCCATGTAAATAAATTAATCTCTCCGGGCCAGTTGTTCCTTCATCAATGAAATGGGGATGCTATGTCATCCTTCTACCCGAGAAGGCTGCGGTGAAGTATGTCACTTCAGCAAAGATTTATTGATTCCATATCATGTAACAGGAACCATCATTCCTTGAGCTGACTCTCATCCTCAAAGAGGCTGCGGCTGAGCTGGGGAGACATGAAACCTCAATAGGGCAGGTGGATCAAGGGCAGGAAAAGTTCACCGGCAGAGCAGAACAGACTGTTTGAGAAGGAGCAGAACAGGCAAAGGCAGGACGCAGGGGAGCGACACAGCTAGGGAAATGGCTGGTATACCTGGAGGCCAAGGGTGGGCGGTCTGGAAAGACAGGTTGGGTGGGATTTTCCCAGGGTAGCACCACAGAGTTCGGGAAGGCCATGGGCATGGAAAGACTTGCCCAACCGGTACAAACCACAGCGATTCCTTACTCTGAGACTTTTACTCAGGTCCCCAGACTGCCAGACGGAAAAAAAAAAATATCTGCTTGGTGACAGCCAGGCCTCGGGAGACACGGTTCCTGCCACCTAGAAGAGAAGCCAGTGCCTGGCATTTCTGACCTTTGTGCTGCTAAATATATCATTGGTGACAGTGGTTCATGCCCCTGAGGCTGTGCGGCCGCCGGACAAAGCTTCCACAGCTGGCTTCCTTGTCTCCGTGGCTCAGCCTGGGCCTCAGCACGCCGCCCCCCCTGCCGGGCATCTGAACCCAGGAACAGGTTCAGTGGTGCCCCCCGTAGGTGAGCGTGTGTCGTGTACTAGGCATGATGCGTCAGGCTCTGCTGTCCGAAGCTCGCCCCCACCTCACACAGGAGGAAACAGGCTTGGCCAGATGCCACCTGCCCAAGCCCACACTGAGGCCCGGCCAGGTCCAAGGCCTGAGCTCTCGCCTCTACTCGTCCCCTCCTCACCCTTCCCCGGCCCTTGAGACAGCGGTCTCCGGCGGCACACACGGCCCTGCTTTGAACCATATTTTCTCCCTCACGAATTATCTTTCTGCCTCTGCCTTGGTGGATTCGCTCAGCTCCCCTGAGTTGTAAGTGACACCATTATGCACAGTTTATGGATGGGATAACGAAGGCCCCCCAAGACGAGGGCCATGCTCTGGGTGTGTGGGCCACTCGGGCGCCCAGGTCGGAGCTCCCGTGGCCATACGGGGACAGGAATGCCGCCTGGGCCTGGCCCTCAGCAGGCGCCTGCCTCGTACACCACCAAGAGCCCAGCCCTCATCCCGGGGCTCTGGTGGCTCCAGGTGGCCCAGTGGGTGACCGTGTTCCTCACAGCTGCTAAGAGAGCCCCTGAGGCTGAGCATAAAACATTAATCTCTAAGTGGTAAGATGTTGGCCCTGGCGGGAGGCTGTGGTCTAAAATATCTTCAGAGTCCTGCCCTGGTGACAAGACCCAGGGAAGTCACACTTCCCTGCTCTACCACTTTCACGGGTAGAGAAGGTCCCCGCGGAACCAGCAAAGCCTCCTGTTACAGCAACCCCTTCTAGACATTCGTTTCATGTTCTCCAAATCCCCCGGGGGGAGAGGCCAGTGTCTGCGGGGCATCCTAGAAAGATGCCTTGTGTGCCAAGCGGTGAGAAAGATCAGGCATGACTGGAACACCTGTGTTGTGCCATGTACCACGCTAACTGGCTTTCTGGATCTTGTCTCATTGGGTTCTCATGGCAGCCCCTTGAAGTGGGGACTCTTGGTATCCCCCCTTTGCGGCTGAGGCTTACAGAGGTCACACCGCTAATGATCAGCAGAGCCAAGTGTGGCCCAGGTTTGGGCCCAGGCAGTCTGCTCCAGTCTGGCCCGCAAACACTACACTGACCATCTCCTCTCAGCCCGACTGGAGTGAGAAGCAGGTAAGCAGTCGTGGGGGGCTGGGTGAATGCAAATTGCTGACAGACTTTTGTCCGGAAGGGCCCTTCCCCTCTGGCTCCCACGCCAGCTTCTCTCCAGTCCCACAGCCCCTGAGAGGACGGCATCCCTACAGCCTGGTGGCAGCCTTGTGTGGCCCCACTGTCTCCCCCTGACCGGCACAGTTGGCCTTTAGGGAAAAGACAGAGGGCCCCCATTGTGGTGAGGCAAGAGCCCCTTCCCTGAGACCCAGCTTCCTAGACGTGAGGACCGTGCAGCCCCTGAGGCCACGGGAGGGGAGTGGAGGGGAGGGAAGGGGAGGGAAGAGGACAACGGTGGAGACAAAAACACCGCCAAGCACCAGGCTAGCACACCCAGAGAGCCCGTGGGGCAAGACCCTGCCGCCAAGAGCCCAGCGGGGCTGTGGGGAGCTCTGCTCTTCTCTTTCTGACCTCCCACAGTCTTTCGGCTCTCTGAGCCCGGCCCTGGACACTGGCCTCTGGCTGGGTCCTCACCCCCAGACATACGCGCCTGCTCAGGACTTCTGCATGTCTTATGACCCCTGTTCCCCAGATGTCACATGTCTCCCTCCCTCATCGCCTTCAAGTCTTTGCTGAAACATCACCCGCTCAGGAAGGCCTTTCCTGCCACACTGGTTAAAATCCCCCTCCCCCCAGCGCTTCCTGGGCCCTGCCCTCCATGACGTATCTCCACGCCACTCCTCACCATGGAACACACTTTATATTCATGTATCCATTTATTTCTTTTTATTCTCCCTGCACTAGAATGTAAGCTTCTTGAGGGCAGGGATGACTGTTTTGTTCTTTACTCTATTCCCAGCTTCTAGAACAGTGCCTACCCCCTAGTAAGTAGGCACTCAGTAAATATGTGTTGAACAAATGAAGGAACAAGGAATGCTAGCAGCAGCCCCTGGCGGGAATTACAGAGAGCGTCCTTGTGTGAAGAGCGAGAAGGCCCTTCCTGCACTGTGGATGGAGGAGGAAAGAGGTAAGGTGGGGGCGCACCATGGGCAGGGGGCCAGGGGCTAGTGGGCAGGCCTGGAGCCAGAGCGAACCAGGAGCAGGGCCGCCAGGCTAGGTCTGGGGAAGGTCTGGACCCGGCCAGGGTCAAACGGGCATCCAAGGCCGTGCGCGGGCTTGAGAAAGCTTCCTTTGGCGGCCGTGGCCCAGGCCGAAGCGACATCTAAGCCCGGGCCCAGTGAAGCTCCGAGGCCCCCTGAGCTCAGCTGTCTGGGGCTGCCCCAGCTAATATTAGCTCATCCCCACCCAGCCTGGCGTCGGCCTGGCGGGGCAGGCCGGCCCGAGTGGGTACCGCCCCTTGGCATCCACAGGAGCCCCGGGCCCCTGCGGCGTCTAGGGTCTGCCTGGCCCTTGCGGCCAATGCTCACTGTGCCCGCACAGCCCCTGTAAATAAGGCATGTCGAGGCCTGAAGCTGGGATACCGGGCCCCTATCCACCAGCCCCCTCCACACTAGTGCTCCTGTCAGCGTCTCAGGTGCCCGTGCTTGGCTCCCCACCACAGATGTCAACGGCCCCCCCTTGCCCCTCTAGTCTGCGGGCACAACTTCCGTCTTCCATCTCCCTCGTCACCCACTACACTGGGACGAGGAGGCAGAGAGGGGACCAGTGGCCCATGCCCACCAATGGGGACACTGAGCATCAGAGGAGGGCACGGTCGGTCCGTGACTCCCAGCAGCTGTGTGGCAGAAAGCAAGACAGGATCCAGGCCCACCAGGATGACGCCCCTGAAATCTGGCCCCTGGGAGACAGACTCTCTGGAAGCGGGGGCCCCCGGGGCCAAGGTAGGTGCGGTGACCCCTAGAGAGTTATTTGAAAGGGGAGTCAGTTTCCGAAAGAAGGAGGCAGACAGAGAACAGCAGACGGTCTGGGTCTTCCAGAGCCAAGTGCCGGCAAAAAGACAATAATGGAACCTACGATAATTAAGAACTTATTATGTTTCGGGTTCTGGGCTAAGTGCTTAACACATTCAAGCCTCTCCCCTTCCCTATGAGTCAGGCGCTATTAATATCTCTCTCGAGGTACAGACAGGTTAGGAAACTTGTCCAAGGTCACACAGCTGGGAAGTGCTGGGGCCGGGCCCTGAATGCAGGCCCATCCTGGCTCCAGAGGGCACGCTCTTAGGAGAGACTGGACTCCAGGTCACGCTGCCGAGTGGGGCCTCGAGGCCCACCCACTTCCAGCTGAACACGTGACTGGGGCTCCTAGCAGGGGACCGTGGGACAAAAAGCATCCTAAGCTTTCAAGGGGAAGAGTCTGTGTTGACAGCCAGGAACTCATAGAGGGAAGGGGATGACAGAAGGGACAGGGAAGAGAAGGAGGTGGATGGGGAGGGAGAGCGAAAGATTCCGGCTGGCCTCCAGGAGGAGTCGCAAGACAAGTGACACTTGGGCATTTGGCCGGACCACCTGGGCCTGGGAACACTGTCCCTGCAACACCTGTGTCCTTGTGTGAGAGCTCGTGTGTCCTGGCTTAGGAAACTAGTTCCTTAGCCTCTGAGCTCCGGTTGTGGGTGGTGGGCCAGGGGCTCACTGGGCTGAGGCGGAGTGAAGGAGGAGTTTGCAGAGGTGCAGGGGCCAGGACGGGAAGAGCCTCATGCGGCTCTGGGTGGTGACAGTGGCAGGTGGGACCTGTCCTGGCTGGTGCTTGCCTCCCCCCACCCCCAGCCCTGACCAGAACACTCCGGCCCACCCCCCGCACTGCCTCAGCCTCTGCCTCTCTGTCACTGCTCTAGGCTCGGGGATGGAGGAACTGTGTCCCCGGGTGAGGCAAGGAAGAAGGGGGTCAGCCAGTAAGAGGCTCAAAGGTGGGGTGCCAACGTCTGACCTAGGTCTCGAACTCTGGTCTCCTTATCCATCCTCTCAATAAATATTTATTTAACACCCACTACATGCCAGGTCCTGTTCTAGGTTCTTCTAGTGAAAGAAACAGACAGCAAACAAGGTAAATAAGTAAAATACAGCTAGATGGAGTTAATGCAAAGGAGGAGACAGGAGAGCACGCAATGCCAGGGGGTTGAGCTGAGCTGATGACATTCGAGTCCAGACCTGAAGCAGGTGAGGGAGTGAGCAGGGGAGGGGGGTGTTCCAGGTGGAGGGAACAGCAGGAGTAAAGGTCCTGAGGCAGAAGCACAAACACTGTACTGGTGGAAAACCAAGGAGGCCAGAATGAGGAGTAGGAGAGAGGCAGGAGAGCAGAAGGGAGATGGTAGGGGCCGGGAGCTCATATGGAGCCCCAGAACCCTCAGGACGACTTGGGCTCCTCCCTGAGTGAGACCAGAAGCCGGGGTTGGCGGAGCACAGAGGTGGCTTGGTCTGACTAGCATTTTACCTGGGATGGCCCTGGCTGCGTGTGGAGAAGGAGCCGGAGGGGGGACAGTTCACAGCAATCCAGGGAAGAGAAGATGGCGGCTTCAGCTAGGGCCCTAGCGGTGGAGGTGACGTGACGCGGTTGGGTTCTGGGATGCTTTCAACATGGAGGCAACAGGATTTGCTGACGCGTGAGAGAAAGGAAGGAATCAGGGATGGTGCCAAGGGTTTTGGTCTGAGAACCCACTGCCCTGGGCCTCATCCCCAGGCCTGTCACCCTGATGCCGACGTCTTGGGCACAAGGCAAGATCAGAATCACCCCCTTGAAGCTCTGCCATCCCGCACACACCCATTCAGGCTTCCCGGTGTCCTGATACTTCCCCTCAACTGGGAATGGCTGCCCGCCTCAGCACTTCTCGGAACCGGGGGTGCGTATGATTCATCTGGGGATCTTGTTAACACGAAGGTTCTGAATCAGGAGGTCTCTGCTGGGGCCTCAAACTCTTCATTTCTACCCTGCGCCCAGGTGACGCTGGTGCTGTTGGTCAGAGGACCACGCCAAGTGGCAAGAGCCCCTACGTCCCCGCCCCCAGTGCAGAGTCTCCCTCGCCCAAGAGTGGAGCCAGCATCCCGAGCAGCCCTGCCCCCAGATCCAGAAATCAAATTCTCAAGGGACAGAGCCCAGGAGCCTGACCTTTTGGAAGCAGCCCAGCTCATCTGAGAGTCAGCCACGGGTGGGAAACCCCCCTCAAGCACCCCTGCAGTCCCCAGAGCAGCTGCTGCAGAGAGCCTTGCCCTGGGCCAGCCCAACCCGGCACAGAGGGAGCTCACTGCCACCCTCTCCACAGCGCCCCTGCCCCATTGAAGCTAGCCGCCCCCCACCCCGGCCCCAGCCCCTGCACCTGCCACTGCGTTTCCTCTCTGAGCGCACCTCTCTGCAGCTCCCAGAGGGCACGTGGCCAAGGGAAGGCCTGCAGAAGAGGGCAAACAGGTGCCACCTGCTGGGCCTGAGCAAAGCACACGCTGAGGAGGTGGGACCCACAGGTTTATGCCCGGGAGTGACTGGGAGAGCCAGGGATGGGTCACAGTGGTCACAGGGGCAAGCCCAGGCAGGGCGAGATTCCTGTGCCTTGAAGGAATGAACGAGAGCAGGTGGAGAGAGCCTGAATGAATGTAGGAGGAAAGGAGGAAGCTCTTCAGAGCCCTTCTCTGGGGTTCCGGGTGTCAGGGCCGTTGGCAGGAGAGCTCAAATGTGTCCTACAGAGGGGCAGGGCTGAAGATATGGAAGGAGGGATAGGGAAGGCCTAACTTGGCACCCACAGCGACTCTGGGAAGCCGAAGCCCAGAATTCTTAGACTCCCGGAATGTCAGAACTGGGGAGGAACTTGGTCATTTGGAGTGACCTCTGTACAGAGGCATACCCTGCAGCCTGAGGGGGCGGTGTGACTGGCCCAGGGGAGCCTGGGTTGGTTTAATGGCCTGGCTACAGACCTAAGCCAGAGGGCTTAGTTGCCCGATGCCCACAACTGGGGAGCTGTCTCTGGCCTCATCTCTCCATGCACCTGGACTGATCCTTGATCCCCAGGGCCCGCCTGGCCCCAGACACAGGCCTCCAGAAGTGTCCCCACTGTCCTCTAGCTCAAATCATGCAAACCTGGTGACTCCATGTCCAACCCTCACTCCCCAAAGTGGTCAGCGAGGGCAGGAACAGCCAGGGTAAGCATTAGGGATGGGTTGTCACATTCAGCACATCTAGAAGAGACACTGAGAGAGGGAAAGAGATGAGCAAAAACTGAGACACTGGAACGAGGGCTGAAGATGCGGAGGCCAGGGAGGAGCCTGGCAGAAGGGAGCGGCTCATGGCCAGGTTCCAGCACAGAAGGCCTCGAATGCCGCGCTAAGGAGGAGCCAGCATCACCCCTGACTTCCCCCATGTATCTCTCACCTCGTGCAAGACAGCTTCGGACCTTCCCTGAGCCCTCTGCCATTTCCCCGTCGGCATATGGAGCCCCAGGGCCCGCGTGGCTAGTGGGGGGCAATGCGGCACCTTTGGAAGACCCTCTTCCTGGGGGCTGCCAGAGCACCTCTTAGCCCACGAGCCTGGACCCTTACCTGCCCAAGTTCAGGCGCCAGAACTTGATGAGCAGGATTCCCGGAGAGGTTGTGGGGAAAGAGTGTTTGCTGGGGTGAGGGGGGAACAAGAAGGAAACCCAAGCCTGGGCCAGAGACCCCACTGTCCCGGAAGGGCCGTGGGAGGCAGTCCTGAGCAGTGGTTCCGGACAGAGTTCCAGTGCCGGGCAGCCCAGGTCCGAGCTCTGGCTCTCCCGCTCGGGAGCTGAGTGACCTTGGATAGGTTACTCACCTCTTTGAGCCTCAGCAGCCTCATCTGTGACACTGGCGTGATGATAATGACACAGTTCCATGGCAGTTTTGTGAGAATTAAATGAGAATATGGAAATGAAGCCCTTACGAAGGATACATAGTAAATGCTTTCGTAAATAGCAGCCGTTAGTATTATGATTCAAGAAAGAAAAGGGTTCTAGAAAAATCCTGCTAGGAGGATGATAAGAACAGAATTTGGGCCAACTCCGGGTTGAATGACCTGCAAACATCTGAACCAGCTGTGCTGGGGCTTTGGGGGGTGGAGTGGGGCGGGGGGCTTGGAGAAGGGAGGTGGGAGGGCAGCTGACGGCTTCATCCCCCGCCCTTAGGGGAGGAAATAACCCTCAGGGGAGGAAATAACCGGGTAAGTAAGAGAACCGCATGTGCAGGTGATACATGGTGTTCTGTTAAAACTGAGAGCCCAAAGAAATGCAAATGGCCCGGCCCTGGGCCGAGAGGCTTGCTTCTGGTAAGCGTTTGAGTTTCACTAATTCCCTGTGTGGCTTTGGGCAAGTGTCTTTCCCTCTCTGAGTCCGCTTCTCCTCCAGCGGATGAGGGTAGTGGCTAGAGGTGGGCCAGGAGCACCCATCTTCTCCAACAGCCCCATGCATGTGGAAGGTGGTCCCTCCCACCCAAGGGGTCTCCATGAATCAGGCCTGGGCAGCCAACAGTCCCAGGAGCCTTTTCATGGGACCCTGTCTCTGGGGAAGGGAAGCTCAGGTCGGTGGCTAGCCTAGGGGCTGACGGGAGGCAGCGGCTCGAGGCCCTGACCTTTCGGTCCGGAGTGAGCACACTGGTCATGGGACCGCTCAGAATAGCCATAGCACTATATTCAGCTGTCTTGGGAGGCCCCGAGATCCCTGGCCTAGGCAGCGGGCCCTGAGATGAGCCCCCTCCAGGCTCCCTCCCCCACCTCTAAGACAACCCGCCTGCCTCTCTGGGAAGCTCAAGCCAATCTTCCCAAAGCTAAGCTTCTGGCAGATGGCAAGCCTGCTGCCCAGAGTTAAGGAGCACAGACACCTGCCTCCAGGACACAGGACTCTAGACGCCCCCCGAGGCATGGCGAATTTGTAGGGGGCCTCTCAGGCCACTGAGTCAGGAGCTAGAGATCTGGCTTTCTGAACCAGCCCCCCATCTGCTCACATTTGGCCTTGGGAAAGCACCCCTCTCGGGGCCTCAACTTCCTCATCTTGTCATAAGAGTAGCTCCTATTATACTAATTTTGTAAGAAGCTTAGAGTCTGGAGTAAGACACAAACCTGAATCAAGCAAGGCTGCTAATGCACATTTTATTACATACCGATAGCTTCTCTGAAGGAAAGGAAGGACCCTCTCAATCCTGACCCAGGGTGTAGGGTCTGGGAAGGCATCACCGAGGAACAACGTTTCAAGCAGGGTGTGAAGGATGAAGAGGTGCAGACCAGGAGGAAAGAATGCTCCCCGGGGAACAGCATGTGCAAAGGCCCTGAAGCAGGAGCGCCTGGCCCAGGCAAGAAACTGAAATGAGGCCAGGGTAGCTGCAGCTCAGTGAGCTACGGAGAGAGCCAGGCCAGAGGAGAGTGAGGAGGCAGGCAGGGCTGGAGGGCCCACAGTATGGTCCAGGGGAGCACTGGGGAATAGACTGACAGATTTGTGAGTTGAAGAGACCTCTCTCTGTGGTGGCCAAGTAGAAAATGAACTGGAGGGGCCAGGGGCTGAAGGCAGGACAGCAGCTGGGAGCCGCTGGAGGGGTGAGCCTGAGGGGAACAATGGTGGACATGGAGGTGGATGCATCGGGATGGTGGACATGGAGACGGAAGGCAAAGGGTGGAATCTAGAGAGCCATGAAGGGGAAGGATAACACAACCAATCGGAGGGATAATAGCAGCCAACATTTATTGAGCACTTACTGCACACCAGGCCCTGTGATGGGGGGCTCTCCACACATCACCTCAGCAAATCTTTCATTAACTCAATCATAGGGCCAATTTTAGAGGTGAAGGGGCTGAGAGACTGGGACGAGGAGACACTGGTTTGTGATTTTTCTCTACTGACAGGGGAGCTGGGGCGGGGGGTGGTACCACCCAGAGACACAAGGACACCTCTGAAAACATCATGGGAAGGCGAAAAACACCAAGTGGGAGACACACTGCGGTGGGGGGCACGTGGGGTGGTGACGGGGAGGGTGACCCAGTAGCCCCTTCTCCACCGCTCACGGGTCTCCTTCACATGTTACCATGCCTAGAGGTGGGCCCTGGCGGAGTCTGAGGTGGGGGGCTCTCTGGGAAGTCCCCGATAGCAGCTCTCTCCCTCTGCCTATCACCAAGACTCCGAGAGCCCTGCGTCAGCTAAGACCCAAGGGAGGAGCAGAAGTCTCTTGCTAGGCTCTTCACTCTGGCCACCAAGTGCATTTCCTTCCCAGGGAGCTGAGGAGAAGCTGGGGCTGCACTGGGTCCCACAGAGCAGGGGACAAGGCAGAGAGACAGAGAGCCAGCATCAGAGGGGACGGGGGCAGTGGGCTGGTGGGGCTTCCCCAGCTTGGGAACCACTGGCACTTCCTTGTCATTTGGAAGGTCAAGTGACTGTCACTTGAAAAGGGGACGGATTTCATCACACACACACACACACACCACATACTAAGGATACTCTCTGGCCTACGGAACAAGGACCACCATTAGCCCTGACCTGACACAGAACAATGTTCCTGATGAAAACATGCCAATCACAGATAAAAGCCAAGGCAGAGAGAAGGGCAGGTTTCAAGGCAGGGCCGCCCCAGGCTTTGCCAACAGCCCTGCCTGCTCCCACACCCTTATGGCTTTGCCTGCCAGGACTGCCGTCCCCTGCCATCTGCCTGGCTAATTCTGACCTGCCCCCCAAAGCTTACCCTGGCATTGCCTCCCCTGGGACTGTGCGTCCCCTCAGAGCCCCGGGAAGCCCCCTCATGGCTCTTACCACAGAGTGTCACCATCATCCTCTGCCTGTGTGTGTCCACCCCTCACCCCGTCCTGTGCCAGCTCACCTCCCCACCGCTTGCCCCCTCCCAGCCTCGGTGCCCAGGAAAGGTCAGGAGAGAGGACCCAGGGAACCGGCTGCTCTAGCTCACCCTGTCGCCCCTCCAGGGGTCAGATGGGGCCTCCCGCTCCAGACAAACAGCCGTTACCTTCCAGGGCCAGCAAGAAGGCCTGGGGAAGGGTGGCCTCACCATCTGTCTCATGCACGCATCCACCACTGGCCTGGCCTAGAGCAGTCTTCCAACTGAGGGCAGGCGTGAGGAGCAAAACCACTCCTTAGGGCAGCCCGGGGGGGACCAGGAGACCCAGGGAGCAAGCCGGAAGCTGGTGTGGAGTTTCATCCTCCTCTAGGCACATCCAAGCCCAGGGAACACGGGGTCTCTGTCACAAACAAGCAGCCACAGCCTCATACACACACACACACACAGTCCGAGCCACACGCAGGGTCCCCCACCCCACGTAGGGCCTCATGCACAGATGGTCTCATGCACACAGCCTTACACACACACACACACACACACACACACAGAGCCTCGCAGGCAGAGCTTCACATGTGCGATGTCACACTCGCCACACACGGCAACTCGCTCACACAGGGACACACTCACCTCAAGTTTCTCACACACGCCCGGCATTTCTCTTACACATCCAGTCTCCCTCTCTTTCTTATGTACGCGCTGTCTCCCACGCTGTCTCGTTCTCACACACAAAGTCCATCTCCAAACACACGGAATCCGTCTCTCTCACATTCACACAGGATTTCTGATACAGAGACTCACAGAATCTCTCTCACAGTCTCACCACAAACACACACACACACACACACACGTGCACAGGGCACACACATGCACACCCTACTCCCACAGTCTCTCTCACACATGTTTTTATTCTTATCCAGCCTTTCTCACACATATGAAGAGTCTCTCACACTCACATAGAATCCCTCTTACACAGAGTCTCTTTCACACATGTACAGCTTTTCTTTCACACGTGTACAGCTTTTCTTTCACATGCACGTGCAATGTCACACACATCCAGGATTCTGGTCTAGAATCTAGAATTTAAATCCTGACCCACCCGTGTGAGGAGGGGGGAGGGGTAAACAAAGGTGACAGCAGTGGCGGAGCAGAGACGGAGGGGGAGGAAGGGCAGGCAGCCGGCTGGTCCCTGCGCAGATAAGCCGCAGAGAGGCAGCGCAATGCAGCTAGGCCAGCCTGGCGTGCGGCAGGAAGCCGGGGTTCTAATCCAGGCACTGCCCTCAGTTTCTGAGTGCCCTTGGGCAGGTCCCTCCTCTGTGGGCCTCAGTGTCCTCAGATGTCACCCAAAGGAGTTAGAATGACTCTATGAGTCTCCTGGGGAGAGAAGGCGGTGGCACAGATGGTGGGGGGGGGGGCTCCTAACCCACCTCCACCTCCCCACGACACCCCAGCCCTTCGCTTAGAGTATGCTCTTCGGTGAACACTTGAGACAATCAGGACGTTTCTATGAGGTTTCAAATACCAACAAAACCCCAAACCACACTAACCAGCCCATTTATCTGCATCGGGTGAAGGCCACCCCATGGCCTAGGAACGTCAAGTGGCAGAGGATAGAGAGTGATGGGGGCGGAACAGGCCCCACATGTCCCCCTGCCTATCCTGAAAGTCAGGAACACAGATCAGAACCCTAAAGCTGAGTCCAAGCGCTGGGGTGGGGGTATCCAGCCTCTTACTAGGGAGCCAGGCAGGCAAAAGGACAATGAGGAAGTTGGGCCTTCTCCTCCCTTCCTGGGTCGAGGAGGGTGGTGGTGCTGGTGAGATGCTGTCCAAGGTCAAATGCAGGATGAATGGGCAGCTGCTCTAATCCAGGCCTTTGCCCAGCATGCCCCCAGCCCCAGCACGTACTGGTTCAACCTCCCAGTCGTCCTCTCCTGCCCCTCCCCACAGCTCAGCCACAGCGTCTAGTTACATAATCCCCTGGCTATGGTGGCCTCTGTCAGGAGAGGAGAGGGGAGGGTCCCAGTCCATTCTGGGAATGGCAGGAAGCTGACAGCCAGCTCTGGGGAGGATGGGGTCCCAGGAGACCTGGGTTCTAGTCCTGCTTCACCTCTAGCTCCCTGAGTGACCTTGTGTAGGGTCTTCAGTGGCAAAATGAGTGGTTTGGTTCTCTCCCTATCCACCCCCCCTCCTCCGACACACACATCTGTTCTAGGATTTAATGTATAAGACTCTGTCCGGCTGCTCCCTCCCTCACACACTAAAACCTCACAGATCTACCAGGCCTGTGCCTAAATACAGCCCTTTTCTCCCGTGGACACCTCAGTGCCCCCCAAGTCCCCTTCCCCCACTGGTCCTCAGCAGTCATCCTGCCCCCTCCCCTGCCCCATCCTCCCCACCTTGGCTCCACGGGGCAGGAGGGAAGGGATGTGGAGCAGTAAAAATGAGCAGTGGTTTGCCTGGTAGGGGGTTTAGGGGGGACTCTGCTTTAAATTCCCAATTTGGACGCTCCCCCTCATGCTTTAGGCTCCATTCAGACCTTGCGGAGCCCAGTGAACGCAAGGGGCGTCTCCTCCAAGGTGGGTGGCTCCTGCCAGTGTTTCCCTTTTGGGCTCAGTGAAGCAAATAAAGACCTTCAGATTTCACCAGCCCCCTTCTCCCATTTTACAAATGAAGAAACACTCCAGAGAAGCCTCTGAGAGGCCAAGGTCAGCAGCAGGGTGCCCTTGCTCTCCAGCAACCGGCTGCTATCACTAAAGGGGAGTGGCCGATGAAGACACGCCCACCTCTCACACACCGTCTTGCAGGTTCCCCTTTAGAAGCCCCCACTCTGCCCCTGAATGGTCCCAGAGGCAGCACAGGCATAAGCCTAGTGGCCCCTAGTGGCCTCCTCCCCTTTTGATGAAGGACAGGCGGTGTTCCCAGGAGCAGGTCTGAGGGGCCATGTCACCCTCTCCGCAGCCCAAGCCCATACCCACTACCAAGCTATTAATTAGCTATAAAGATTCCCCCTTGACCATCTCTTCACAACAGCCTGAGGTTGCTCCCTGGGGAGGGGTGGTCTGTCTCAGGCAGCAGACCAGGCCAAGCCCTCCTCTACAGGCCCTGATGGGCTCCAGATGCCTTTCCCTGGGAGGGAGGAAGTGCTCCCAGCTTCGCTACCCATACCAAAATCTAAAGGGCAGTTCACATCTTCCCCACGCACAACCGCAAAGACACAAACATGCATGCACGGGCACTCCTGCACACTCAAACATACACACATGTTCTCTCCTTCCCACTAATATTTGACCCACCCAAATAGACACCACCATACTTACATAAATATGCACACACAATCTACTCACACACACAAACACCCATTTGTACTCACTCAGACGTATTAAATTTGGAAATACAGACGCAGACCTTCCATACCTACAAAACTAGTCACCCTTGAAGAGCACCCTCTCTTTTATCCTCCCTCTTGTACATGTTCTCCTATGTACACACACACACACACACACACACACACACACACACACTCCTTTCAGTTCTGAATCTCTAGGCGCCAGTTCTGGAATCCACCCCCGCCCCAGGGAGGCAGAGGACCCTGCCTTCCACAGCCGGCTTTTTTGATAGATAGATTGTCACTTACCCGCGCGTAGCGGGAGGAATAGGGGTCCTCGAAGAGCGCCCAGATGCGCGGCTGCCAGCGGCGCCAGAAGCCGCCCGTCCGTCCGTCCGGGGAGTCGCTAAGCGCCAGGCGCTTGGTCATCTCCAGCTCGTCCTCACCGTCGCCTGAGTCGCCGGGGCCGTCGGCGTCGGCGTCGTCGGCGCTGTTGTCAAGCGGTGCGCCGCCAAAGCTATCGAGCGCCTCCTCTGCGTCGCGATGCTGGCGGTAAGTCATCCAGCAGCAGGGTTCCACGTCGGTCTCGTCGATGCCCCAGAAGGCCAGCTCCTCCTCATAGAGTGGCCCGCACACGTCGGCGGGGCAATGCAGCTTGCCAGTGCGGTAGTAGTTCAGGATGTGCGCGAAGACGCCTGGGTGGCGGTCGAAAAAGAACTCGTCGGCGCGCGGGTCATAGTCGAAATGGCTGTGGGCGTCGGGCTCCGCCAGCCAGGCGAGCCGCGTGCCGGGCAGCGTGCGCAGCGTCGAGCGGTACGTCTGGTGGCGCGTGCCGCCCACGTTGATCACGATGCGCTCGCTCTCGTCCCCTTGGCCCATCGCGGCGCCCCCTTAGGCATGGCGCGGCCCAGCGACACCCATGGGAGCGGCCGCCAGGGGGAGTTGGCGCCGGGGAGGGGGGCGCGGGGCCTCCTCCCCCCTCCCCCCAGCCGTCGGGGGGTACAGAGGATGGTGGCTCTGGCCACCCCAAGAGCGATCCAAGCCCTTCGGGGCGCTTTCTGTTGGGTGCTGGTCCGGGGGAATGTGCGCGGGATCCCAGGGGTCTCTAGGCGTCAGATGTGGGGAGGGAGCTGGTCCGGCTGCGGAGGAGGCAGAGGAGGAAAGAAGGAAGAAAGGGAGGGAGGAAGGGAGGGAGAGGGACGGCGCTCAGCGGCGAGCCCCGGGAGGAGGGAAAAGAGGGTTGGGGGGCCGGGCTCCCGTCCCCATCTCAGCGGGAAAATGAAGAAATTGACACAAAGCTTTTTTGGGGGAAGGTCAGCTGCTCCAAAGGCCGGACAGATAGATCAGCCCCCGGAAGGGGGAGGGGAGGAGAGGGGGCCGGGAAATTCGCGCTCCGCTGTGCGGTGGTCGCCGCAGCGCGCTCTCGGCGCTGGGGAGATGGATGACGGTTGCCTTCCTCCCTGCGTGGCCCGGCTGCAGCTCGGGGCGCAGGGCGAGCTCCGGCCCCCTCCCTCTCTCCTTGCCTGGCTGCCTGCTCCCCCCGGCGGCGGGCGCGCCTGCCTGCCCGCCCGCCCTCCTCGCTCCTTCTCCCCGCCTCTTGGAGGAGATGGCGGGCCCCCTGGGCAGGGGCACCCGGGGCGCTGCTCCGTGCGGCGGCCGCGGAGCGCTGCGCTCCGTGCGCGCTCCGCCTCGAGCTGGGCTTCCGCGGGGTTACGCTCCGGCTCCGGCGGCGGTGCTGAAGGGACAGCTCCCGGGCTGTGGCGGAGCTGCGCGGGGCCGGGCACGGGTTCTCCGGGCTGGGCTCGGTCTGCGAGGCCGGTGGGCACTGGCTCCGATGCCTCTGCGCCCCGCGCTTCGCGCCCCGCTTCGGGCAGGCGGTTGTAGGTGCCGGTCAAGGCGAGGGGGCTGTGGCGGTCGCGACCGGGAGGCGGGGGTGGCGGGTCCAGGCGCGGCGAGGCGAGGCCGGCGAAGCCGGCAAGGCCGGGGAGGCGAGGCGCGGAGCGGCCGCCGCCGCCGCGACGCTGCTGCCGCCCGGGCTGCTGCTAGGCTCGCTTGCTCGCTTGCTCGCTCGCGCGGTCCGCGTCCAGCCCGCCGCTCTCCGGACACAAGCACACGGCGCGCGCAGCCGCACTCGCCCCCGGAGGGAGGCGCCGCGCTGGGTCCTAAAAAGCCCCGATTCCGCGTCCCCCCCTCCCAGCCCAGCGCGGAGCCGGCCTCCTTCAACCCCGGCGCTGGGGGCGCCCGCCCCGCGTGGCTCCTGCTGCTCCGGGGGGACCCGCCGACGCTCCGCCCTGGGGAAGCGCCACTCGATGGGCGGGGGCTCCGGGAGACGTCTAAGGCCTGCGCCCCCCGGGTCAGACTGAGGTTACAAGGGCGTCGGCACCCGTCCCTGTCCTTCCAAACGAGGGACTGTCTGATCCCTTAGTAAAACGTGAGGCCCCCCGACAGCTATCAGAGACACCTTGACCTGGACCAGTATTGGCGGCTCCAAGCAACCTTTAATACCGACCTTTTCTGCGGAACCTGGAGCCCCTCGTGATCCTGTCCTAGAGTCCTTCTTGAATGGACTCCAAAATAACATCCTTCAAACACACGACACACCACGAACGCTGTCCTCTAAGCCCTCTTAACGAGCCAATAATCCCGGAACCCTGTGATTGCCTTTCGACCCCTTACTCACCTTGGGCCCTTCATAACTCCAGGCTGACCCTAGTCTCCCATTGAGGGCCACAGGCTCTGCCATACTGATCCCAGTTCACTGATCCTCCCACACTAGCTCTGGATCCCTAAGTGGGGATCCCTTATGAAAGGGGTATTCTGCCTTTAGAGGTGGGAAGGAGCAACTGCTCCTGGTGGTCCTGACACTGACATCCCCCCTACGCCGGCTGGGCTTCAGCCTCCCTGGGCTGTAAGTGTTGTTGGACCAGGAAGCTGGATGGGAGCACCTCCTGCTGCGATTCCCGCAGCTTCACCGTTGATCTTGGGGGTGGGGGTTGCAGTTTGGGCCTCCAAGCCTTTCTGGCCCATGTTTGCTGCCAGTGCCTCAGTTTACTCAATCACCCTTTTACTTCTTCCTTGTTCCACACTCTGTCCCAGGCACAAGGGCACAAGACACCTTGCCCTCCAGGGGCTCCCAGGCTTTTGGGGAAGAGGGCAGGTGGACCTGAGCAGGGCTGGGGAGGTCAGGCCCAGCTCCAGGGTTGGCTGCACCAGGAAAGAGGCTTATTGATCCCAGCCCAGCCCAATCGAACACGAGGCTGCCTGGGCAAAGGGCGATTTAATTAAGAAGACAGGAGGCTCTTATTTACCTGTCGGCACTTGCTAACTGTGCAGACAGCTGTCCCTCTACACTGACCTGCAGACACTAAGCTATGAGCCTGAGGACAAAGCTGTGCCTTAGACATCTCTCTCCTCACTTGGCCAGGGGAATCCCAATCCCGGGAAATCTGTGTGTGGTAGGAAAAGGTTTGGAGGAGTGGAGAAGGTTGGAAAGGGCGAGGGGCAGAGCATGACATGAGCGACGGGAGAAGGACAAGGGCAAAACCCTTGCCCTGCCCAGAGAGAGGCAGAGTTAGAGCAAAGATAGGGGCAGAGATAGACAGAAACAAAGAGAGGGCCCCTATAACCAGGGGGAAGTCTGACCTGGTGTAGCTCGGCCTCACCCAAATTCCGAGTCCCCAGGACACAGGCTCTCATAAAGCTCTGCCCCAATCCAAGGAGATGATAAAACAGAGAAGTGGGAAAGAAGAGAAAAGATGAAAAGAAAAGAAGAGATGAAAAGATGAAGAGAAGAAAAGATGAAAAGAAAGAAGAGAAAAAGATGGACACAGAGATGAACACACATACACACAAACACACTCACACCCACATGCACACACTTGGCTAGGAGATACCAAGATGGGGAGAGACCAGAAAGAGACCTCTCCAAACCTCCTCTTCCTTCCAGCCAGATGTCTAACCCCTTCTTCTCTCTCAGAAAGCCTTCGGTGTTTGCACCAGCCATAGGGGCCCAGGATCCCCCCTCTTCCCTCTCCTGCAGGAAGGACCACATTGGATCAGAGTATCGCTCCCCAGCCTTCACTATAGCTCATCTCTTTCCCCAAAATGGACTCTCAGCTCCCGTGGGGCTGCTGCTCATTTGCTTTTCTGCACAGTGCCCAGAACACAGAAGTTCCTCACTCAGGGCTAGATGACTTGAGAAAGGCCAAGAGAGGGCCTGGGATCAGAGCATCCCAGTGTCTGAGGCCGCGAGAGTCCGGATCCCTGAACCAAGGCTGTGTCGGGGAAAGGTCATACCCAGGATCTCTCAGGGAGTCACTGCAAAGCCCACTGGGGCCACTACCCCATGGTGAACCACAATGGGAAGCTGAAGGGTGCCCCATGTGGTGGACAGGTGGAGAGGTGGAGAGATAGAGAGAGGCTGCTCGCAGGGGCAAGGTTAGTGATTAGGAGCCCTGGTCAAGCCTGGCCCTGGAGGATGTACTAGAAAAAGAGAAACACATAGGGTGGAGTGAGGGGGAAATGTAAAAGGGTATCCACTACACCCTAAAATCTCCTACATGGCAATCGGAGACGGCTCAGAGAGAGGAGCTTCCCAGGGGACAGGGGAGCTGTCCCTGAGGTGCCCCACACTGTCCCATTTTAGGATTCTCACCTTGATCCTTGATGACAACTCCCAGCCCAGGCCCCAAAGAATGCCCCCCCCACCATGCAGGGACATAAAAGTCCCTTCTCTCACTTCCTTTTCACACTGTAAAAGGCTGGCATTTGCATAAAGCCCAGAAAAACTGGGAGGGCAACACAGAAAGAAAGAAAAAAGGCCCCCAGAGAAATGAGGGTGGGAGGAGGAATTGCTGCCTGAGCCTTAGCTTCTCACCCACAACCACTAACCATAGCCCTTCAGCCCAGCCGAGACCCTCACCCCTTTTCACCTGAGCAGTACCCCCCTTATTCACAGCTATCTGTCCCCTCTCTTGCAGACGAAGCCTTGTGGTCCTATGCCTGAGGGTCCTTGGGATCAGTGGCTGGTGAGAAGAGGGGGCAATGAACTACCAGTGGGCTGGTGTTCTTCAGGGGTCAAGAGCATAGACTCTAGGGCCTGGCTGCCTGTATTCAAATCCCAGCTCCACTATTGACTTAGCTATGACCTTGGGCAAGTTCTTCAACTTCTCTAGGCCTCAGCTTCTTTATTGTTGGATATGAATAATAATAAGCCCTTATATCCTTTAACACCTCAGCTCTGGGATTTCAGTTGTTCTGGCTGGAGGGGAGGGTGTGCCAGGTTCCGTGAGTGCTGTGATGAGAATGGCTTCAGGAGGAGCTGGGGCTGAGAGTGGACTAGAAAAAGGTGAAGGGAGTCCTGAAGCCAAGTTTGGCCTATGTTCTCACACTTGGCACTTGCAAGCCTTAGATCTGGTCCTGCTAGGCTCTGGAACTGGCCCAAGTCCAGCCCCTGGGCCTTTGTCCAGCTTGGCACATCCTCTATGCTGCTCTCCCAGGCCCAGAGCCTTGGCGGTCCCAGTGGGTTGGGGTGCCATCTTGTGGCCACATCTGGAAACGAACCTAAACTGGGAACGAACTGAGCAGGCTTTGGGGGTGACCCACCCTAAGCAATGAAACCAACTGGGATCTCCTGCCCTGACCAGAACTCCTCCCTCCAATGGACAGGGGAGACTGAGATCAGAGTTGCCATAGTGGGAAATTGGTGACCATTGCTGTTGGATCTGTGGCTTGAGCATTGACCCGGGCAACTAACCTGGGAATAGGGTAGAGTGTACAGCTCTTCCTTCTTGTGAGTGCCTCCCCCACCCCTCCCCCTCGCCCCAGGCCCGGGGTGAGTGGGGCCCAGACCTCTTAGGCCAGGAGAAGTCTAGAAAGGAGCCAAGGTAAAGAATGCCCAGGGGAAGGGCTAGACCAGGGTTTCTCAACCTTGGCACCATTGACCTTTCGCACCAGACAATCCTTTGTTGTGGGGGCTCTGCCGTGCATTGTAGAATGTTTAGCAGCATCCCTGGCCTCTACCAGCTAGATGTCACTAGAGCCCCTTCCCCAGTCGTGACAACCAAGAAGGTCTACAGACACTGCCAACAGTCCTTTGGGTGGTAAAATGTCCCCTGGTTGAGAGAACCACGCTTCTAGACAGATTTGGTCAAAAATCTCATTTACTGGTTATTAGCGACTGTAAACTGTCCACTTTTCCTCTCTAAGTTTTTGTTTCCTCATGTGTATAAAGGGGATAACAGTTTGTGAGGATTAAATGAGATAGTTTCTCATTTAACTTCCTCTCCTTCCCTTTTCCCCCTTCCCTCAGATTGCCCATCCCCTCCAGACCCTCTGTGGTCTGCTCTGACCCCACGTCTCTCTCCTGGGCCCCTGCCAGTCCTCAGCGATGTCCGTCAGTCCCTCAGTGTCAGTGTGGCCCCAGGGGGCAGAGTGTCAGTCCTCCCTAGGCTTGGCTTTGGGGAAGATGAGGCCTCGATGCTTCTCATGCCCGTTGAGTGAGGTGGGGGGTGGGTAGGAAATGATGAAGGCTGCGGTGAAGGATGCCCGTGGATGGTCGGAGATGACATGTAGGGAGGGCAGGTGGGTGCAGGCACTTTTGTAAGAGTGTTTCCAGCAGGACCGGGCTGAGGCCACTGAAATCTTCTGGAAGCAGCTTGGAGATGTGTGGCTATCCCAAGGGCTGCAATGCCTTTGATAGGAGCCTTGTGGGTTCTCCTTGTGGACACCTATATGTGAGTCAGGCTGCAGATAAGCTTGGTTGGCAGTGTGTAGTGGTGGGTCCAGGTTTTGTGAGGCCTGATGTTTAGATATTGGGGGGTTACACTTTTTAAAAAAGAATAGAAAGGGGCACAAATGTGAATATGTATTTAGACTTAGAAATCAGGAACAAATGTAAATTTTAGAAAGCTGACAAATACTACAAACCTTTAAAACTCCAGAAAAAAAATTGCTTAGTATTTTTATTAACTGCCTGACACACCAACATAAGACTTTTGAATAAGTTATATTTACTTGCAAGCCAACAAAAACAGTTGCAACTTTTTTTTTTGCAATTACAAAAGGATGTTCAGTTAACACCAAGTTTGTTTCATTAAAACTGCATCAAAGATGACTGAAAATGAAAATATCACCATCCTCCCATATAACTATTTTTTCTGTGCACCAACACACAAGAACCTGCTTTAAATTTCCATGCCAACTTGCAGCTCCTAAATTGTACCAGACAAGGCTTGTGGCTACTTAAAATACTGCCAAGACTGGGCTGCTTAAGGATTCATTCATGAAATGCAGGGGACCCAGAATAGCCACAACGATCTTGAAGAAGAACAAAGTTGGAGGACTCACACTCCCTCATTTCGAAACTCACTACAAAGCTGCAGTAATCAGCACTGTGTGGTACTGGCATAAGGATAGACAGGTAGATCAATGGACTAGAATTGACAGCCCAGAAATAAACCCATACATTTGTAGTCAATTAATGTGTGACAAGGGTGCTAAGAAAATTCAGTGGGGGGAAAGAACAGTCCTTTCAACAAAAGGTGCTGGGACAACTGGATATCTACACGCAAAAGAATGAAGTTGGATCCCTTCCTTACACCATATAGAAAAATCAACTAAAAACGAGTGAAATAGCTACATGTAGGAGCTAAAACTATAATACTCTTACTTGGCTTAGGTTATGGTTTTTTTTTCTTTTTTTAAAGATTTTATTTATTTATTTGAGAGAGAGAGAGAGAGAGCATGAGAGGGGAGAAGGTCAGAGGGAGAAGCAGACTCCCCATGGAGCCGGGAGCCCGATGCAGGACTCGATTCCGGGATTCTGGGATCATGACCTGAGCCAAAGGCAGTGGCTTAACCAACTGAGCCACCCAGGCACCCCAGGTTATGGTTTTTTTAGACATAATGCCTATAACACAAACAACAACAATAAAATATACGTAAATTGATCTCCATCAAAATGAAACAAAACTGTGCTTCAAAGGACACTGTCAGAAATGTGAAAAGACAACCTGTAGAATGAGAGAAAATACCTGCAAATCACATATTTGAGAAGAGTCCAGTATCTAGATTATAGAGAGAACTCTCAAAACTCAACAATGAAAAGACAAATAACCTAATTTTAAGAAGGGCAGAGGATTTGAATAGACATTTCCCTGAAGAAGAAAAAACGAATGGCCAATAAGCACATGAAAAGATGCTCAACATCATTAGTCATTAGGGAAATGCAAATCGAAACCACAATGAGATACCACTTTACACCCACTAGGATGGCTTGAATAAAAAGACAAACAGTAATAGTGTTGTCGATGATGTAGAGAAATTGGAACCCTGATACGCTGCTGATGGGAATGTAAAATGGTGCAGCTGCTTTGGGGAAGACGTTGGGAGTTCCTCAAAAATTTAAACATAGAGTTATGATATACCCAGCAATTTCATTTTTAGGTATATACCCAAGAGAATTAAAAGCATATGTTTACACAAAAGTGTGTACTTGAATGTTCATAACAGTATTATTCATAATAGCTAGAAATGGAAACAACCCAAATACCTATCAACTGATAAATGGATAAACAAAATACGATGTATCCATACAACACATATTATTTAGCTCTACAAAGGGGTGAAGTCCTGATACATGCTACAACGTGGGTAAGTCTTGAAAACACTAGGCCAAGGGAAAGGAGTCATACACAAAAGGCCACAGAGTCTGTGATTCCGCTTATAAAATGTCCAGAATGGGCACACCCATAGAGACAGAAAATAATTCGTGGTTGCCAGGGGATTGGAGGAGGAGGAAGAGTGGGGAGTGACTACAAATGGGTAAGAGTTTCTTTTGGGAATAAGGAGAATGTTCTGGATTAGACAGTAGTGGTGATGTTGGGCAACATAGTGAACATAGTACAAACCACTGAATTCGACATTTGAAGAGGCTGAATTTTATGGTGAGTGAATTATACCTTAATAAAAAGTCTGGAGAAGTAAAGAAGGATCGGTAAATCAGGTTATAAATAATTTGCTTATGCTGAGAAAAATCTGTTTGTCATGGGCCCCGTTCTCTTATCTGTAAAAGATCTACTTTGTTATCTTTTTCTTTCTCTGAAATGCTTTAAGCAAATTACTAAAGAATTTCAGAATTGGTACATACCTTTTAAATTCACTAATCCAATGATACAAAGAGAAAGCCCAGATCCAGATGGATTAAGTCACATTTCCAAATGTCAGAGCTGGTCAGTGGCACAACCAGGCTTAGATCCCAGGAATTAATATAGTTATTGACACCCTCCAGGACTCACTTACCCCTGCTACTGGGAAGGTTCTGCCTGAATTAAAACTTCCTGTTAAATGTCTAAAAATAAAAATAAAAAAATTAGCTATATGAAAATGACCCTGTAATAATATAAAAACTAGTATTATACAGCCTCGCATTCTCACGTGTTTCCTTTGATTGTAGCAAGTTGTGTGTAGATGTTTTAAGTGTTTCATAGATCAGAAAACACTGAGCTAGAATCAACTTCATCATTACCACCGTCCTCATCGTCTTCATCTTCCTCCTCATCTCCTCAGCCTTCTGCCTCCCTCCTTGTGCTCTTTTTTTCTTGCCTTTGTTTAGTCTTGCCCACTCCTTTCTACCATATCAGGCTGCACATTCTTTAATTACTTCTTCATGTGACAGTGGTTTTGTAATACCATTTTCTTTTTTTTTTTTTTTTTTGTAATACCATTTTCTATACGGAGAATTGAGAGACCAGTCAGAGAGTTTAGTCTTTCCTTCAACGTGGTGATCAAGACAGGTTTTGTATCATTCATAATTTAGGGAAGCTTTTTCCAGGCTTACCCCTATATTGGAAATGTCATGCACAATTTTAGGGTTGGTGTCAGATTTGGGGAAAACTCCATCAAGAATCTTTCATATGTGGACTGTAAGAGTTCAACGTATTTTGAGTTTTCTTCTGTGGTGATTATTTTTAATTTTTAAAAAAAAATTTTTAATTTAATTAAAATTTTAATTTAATTTAATTTAATTTAATTTAAAATTTTAATTTAAAATTTAATTTAATTAAAAAAATTTTTAAAAATTTTTTTAAAAATTAAAAACAGTGTTCATTAAAAGGTTGGTTGATGTCAAGGTCTTGTGGCAGTAGCATATTATGGATTTTACTCTGTTGATATCAGTGTTTGTGTTACATCAGCAAAAGATTTAAAGTATTTTTCCAATGTGTTCATATAATTTACTCTTTATTGAATGGATTATCAAACAATGCAAGAGTCTTTTTAATCATTCCATTCAAAAGTTACCTCTTTCTTTTAATAAACTGCTTTTTGGTATGATCTAAAGATATTTGGGTATAATTGTCTTTTCAAAGTCAGATCATTTCAATTAATTTCATTGTTCATTATTATTGCTTCTGTTTTCTATTTATCTAAAACATATTCCACCAAACCCAAACAAAATGTATACCTTTAGATTGGACCCCAACATGCCCATAATGCTACCTGCCAGAAGGGTAAGTCAGAGTACAGAGGGATAGTGGTCATGACTAATTGGCTAAATAATTTACCTTGGCAAATTAAGGAGATTGGACCAGGGCCTTAGAAGGGGCTCATTCAAGGGACCGAAGCTTAAACTTTGTTGCCCTCAAGGTGCACCAGCCCCTGGTGGTATGTTCTGGGTTCACGTGTACTACTGTATGAGCACACATGTGTAGACATGGGCCCAGAGTTCCCTCAGATCCTGCCCAGGTGAAAATGGCCCCAAGAACAAGGGTCATTTCATCTACGTTGCAAATGGAGTTGGCCTCAGCTAGACGCTCCTCCCACCCCCAAATCCAGGGGACTGAGGTGAGAGATAGGCTGGAAGGGGACCTCAAACCCCATCATCCATGGAATGATCCAATCTCTAGCTGCTCCCCTCCCTCCCAACTTTCTCTCTGTCCTCTCTCCTTTCTTCCCATGCAAAGGTACAAGGCAAGGCAGCTAAGAATGCAATCTCTGCCTCTCTGCCTGGATTCAAATCCTGGCTCATCACCTAAGCTAGTCCAATGAGGGTTCTTCTCTGGGAATTTCCAAGCTGGAGTTTAATGGTGAGATCCAAGGTAGTCCTTGAGTTGCTGGAGAAAACCAATATGGACTCAAAGCGAGTAAACTAAGTAGAGGCAAGCCAGGGAATGGTGGAAGAGAAGAGGGGCTTCAGGCTCCTGTCCCAGCTGTCAAAGCTCATGGATGTTATGGTACCTGTAGTGCTGCTTCTGTATGTGAACTGTCCCCTGTCCTTCCAACACACCCCTCGGGAGCTGAAGCTAGTTTGAACTGGGTTTCTGTCCTTTATAACTGCAAGCGTCCTGGACTAAATCTCTCCCCATATCTACTTCTTTTTCTCCTGAGGTCTCCATCGCTGTAATGGCATTACCATCCACTCTGAACCAAACCAGAGCCTGAGTCAGCCTTGGCTCCTCCTCTCCCCTCACGTCCTTAGGGGCTCCATACACAAGGCTCTGTGAACAGTTATGCATGTTGTTCACTGAACAAATGCACCTGGCTAAAAAGGTCAGTGGGGGCTGAAGTCCAACCTGCTCTATGATTGCCCAGCTATGAACCCTAGTGCAGAGCAGCATCCTCAGGAAAGAAGGGACACCTTTTTCCAATTGCACATCAGCTCCTGGGCCTTCTTCATATGTGTAATTGGTTTCCTCAGTGCACACACTGTCTGCACCTTCTTATACCCCATAATCACCTCTCATTGAACCCTTTACCTTTCCTTATAGTATTTCTCACCATTTATTCACTTGTTTCTTTGTCTAATGGCTATTTCCTCAGTGGATTTTAAGCTTGTGAGGGTAAGGATTGGGCCCTCCAGGTTCTCCACTGTACCCTCAACACCTACACTTTATCTGGCACAACTGACTCTAGTCTCATGCTTTCTCTCACCTCCTAGTCACGGCTCCAGTTCAGGCCATGTCCTATCTCCTTGAGCAGCCCTCATGGCCTCCTGACAAGTCTTCCTGTCTCAAGTCTTGTTCCCTCCCATCCACTTTGCCAGCCCAGACTGGCTTTTCTAAATGTAGATTTATTTGTACCCTTCTGCTGGTTAGATTCCTCTATGGCTCCCTATTGCCCTCAGGATAAAGTCCAAATGAGGTCCATTGGGGATCTGCCTCTGCCTTTTCCCCATCTCACCTCTGGCTTCTCCCTGTGAGCCTTTTTAGTTCCGCAAAGGCACAATTTACTATCACTTTGTGGTCTTTGCACTTGCTGTGTCCTCAGCTTGGAGTCTCCTTCTTTGGCTCCCCTTTCATGACGCACTCCTTCAAGATTCTTACTAGAGGTTACCTGCTTGTCTCTACCTTCGGTTCCTACTGTGTTCCTCTACCACATACACCCCCATTATAACACTTAATTCACTGCAATGTAACCAACTGCTAAGAGATCCAATCTCCCCAAATGTCTCAGTGTTTTCCACAGTCAGGAACTATCCATTGGTCTCTATTTTCACCCAGCGTAGGACCTGGCAATTACTGAATAAATGAATTCATAAATGAGCCCCCAAAGAGTCTCAAAGGAGTGTAAAGAACCCCAAGGGCCATCTGGGGAAGCAGCCAGAAGAAAAGCTGAGGATTAAGAGTAGCTCTAGGCAGCTCTTCAGGGACCCTCTGTTGGGGACAGCAGAGGCTCTCCTCAGAGCAGAGAGCAGAGGTCCTTCTTGCTGGCAACACGTCTTGCCTGCAGTCCTCAGAGTCATTCCATCTGGCGAGCAGAGCCTTTGAAAGTGGGCCTGTAAGGTTTTCAGGAAAAAAGCGTCTGTGAGGGTGAGATGGAGGAGACATTGAGGTCCTGGTGACAAATGTATGCATGTTTGGAAGCAGGCTTGGGGTGGCATGGGGATGGGGAAGAACATTTACCAGACCATCCTTCCAGTGGTGCCCTCCCAGCTGTGCGTGTGCGTGCACACGTGCATGGGTCTGTGGGCGTCGCATGTTGTCTTTTCTTGTTTCTCAAGACACAGTTCAAATGGCACCTCTTCCAGGGAGCCCTCTCCAGTACCCTGGCTAAATCAACGTCTTCCCCTCTTCCGCTCGCAGAGCGTTTATAGCCAAACCTGAGACGAGGCAGATTTGCACTGCTTTGCCACGGCCAGGATGCTCTAAGTGCGGGGTTCCTGGCCGAGTAGAGACGTCTGTGCCTGTCTGGCCTCGGCGGTCCCCTTAAGATGACTACTATCACTGAGAGCCTATAAGTGCCATACAGCTTACATTGCCCCTCCACACTCATTTAGTTTTTCCTTCTAATGCTACGAGCACCTTATGCATTCTCTAGACCCATGCGGCTTCCGGGTGGCACGAATTCCCAGTGTTCCTTCTGGACACCACGCCTGGGTTCACACTGTGTATTGCGGGACATGATTCTCAACCTTGCACGCACTTTAGAATTACTTGGGGAGCTCTTGAAAAATACCAGTACCTGGTCCCAGATATCAGGGGCAGATACATTAAATCAGAATCTTTGGCGAGTGGGGCAGACATGGATCTTTTTTTTCACTACTCAAATGATTTTAAAATGCATCCTGACAGAAGAACCCCTGATCTGCCTGTGGTGATGGGTCAGAGGAACCTCCCCAGTATAGAAGCCAAACGCACCTCTTCTTTCCTAGCCCCGCCCCAGGCTCCTTTTTTGCAATCCCTCTTCCACCTACAGGGGTCGCTGCGGTACAGCTGGCCCAAGTTTTTGGGTTTTCCTCCCTTCCTAGCCCCATCCCCAGGGAAAGTCGGAGCCACCGCGGTATAAATTAGCGTCTTTATTCGAACACCTGAGCGAGCGCCTGCGGCTCGCCCACCTGCCATATAAACGTACAAAGTCCCTGTCGCACCGCACACCATGCCTCAGAGATAAATACAGCCCTAGGGGCTCCTGCTCTGGCAAAGCAACTCTTATTTACAGGAATAGATTACAAAAGTATTACAAAAAGTGGTCCTGAACTGGAGGAGGGGGTGAAGTGGTTATTGTTACACTTGTGACACGCCCCGCGGGCGCTGGCGAAGGGCAAATTCGCCGGGGCTCTGGGAGGGAGGCCGCGCCCCCTTCAGCAACACTGGCGTCCGGAGGCGGGGCTTAGATCTGCGCGGGTCCCACCCCTCCTAGAGAAGTGGGGGAAAGGAAGAGGAAGGGTCTGGCCCCTCGAGGATCAGCTCTGGCCCAAGGAGGAACACCTAAAGGCCATCGCAGCGAGTCTCAGGGAAGGGTGTTGCGTGGGAAAGAAGGACTGTGTCCTTGTTATGGGAGTGCAGGAGTGGAAACACATCAGTTCTCCCGCCTCTCCCAACTCGGGAGGGGTCGCTTTTAAAGCGCTGTTGGGAGTGGGGTTTGGCATTTAAGCTCAATCTTTTGGGCGCGAGGGACTCGAGGGGCACCATCCCTCGGGCGCGCGGGCAGCGGAGCCTTCCCATGCGGCCGCCCACCCCCTCAGAGCACCTGGTAGATCGGGTTGGGGTTTGCGCCCGCTGGGCAGTGCGGGGCTGCGTCCGGGGAAGGGGTGGGGGCGCCACGCTCGACCTCGCTCTGGGCGGCCTCCTCCTGTGGGCCGGGAGACGACTCCGGCGGCGCGTCCGCCAGCAGAAGCGCGGGCGCGGTGGGGCTCTCGGTGGAGATGCGCTCCACGATGCTGGACAGGCAGTCGAGGCTCGACACCGCAGCACTCTTCCCGGGCCTGGGTTCTGCGCAGGGAGGGGTAGGATAGTATGCAATTGAGTGGTGGACAAGTCCCCTACCTACGGGCTCAGTGCTTTGGGGCAGACAGGAAACTGAAGCCCTGCCCGAGTCCGAGAGGACCCACAGAGAATACGAAGCTAAAAGGGAGGGAGCTGCACGCTTAGTATTTCATTTCCTGTACGGTCTCCTAGGATTGGGCGCGGGTGGGGGGGATCCTAGATAGAGGGAAGCCGGGGCAGTTCAAAGGGGGTAACCTGGGAAGGGGGCGCGAATACGCACCGCTGGGCGCCTCGCTGTAATAGGTGCCATCGTAGCAGTTCCGCCGCCGGGCACCGCTCGGGGGGCCGCTGTAGTCCATCTGCAAATGGTAAGGGCGACCGAGTCAGGGTCGGGGACCGCGTGGGGTTAGAGGATCACTCCCTGTAGCCACCCCGCCCCAACTCCCCAAGTCTCAGCCACGAGTTCTGGGCCCTGGTTGGGGGATCGGGGCAGACAGACAGGCGCTGTCTGAAGTCTCCCGAGCCAACTAGAGGGTGGACAGTGGCCTAGGAACATAATCTGCATTTTGTAAATAGGGATAAGTGGAAAAAAGCAGACCTTCATGTCGCCGAAGCAGAGCTCTAACAGCGCCCCCAGTAGGGAGGCTCGCATTTGTCCCGTGCGCCCCTAAGGCCCAGGCCACCCTAGTGACAGCGGCTCGGGACACCGGGGTCCACTCGCCGCAAGGTTCCCAGCCCAAACCTCCCTCTGGAGGGCCTGCTCCCCGCCCTTGGAAACACGTCCCAGATATACCAAGAGCGATCCTCACTTCTCTAGCTGGGGGTCCTGGCCTTACCATGCCGTCGGAGCAGTTGGAGCGCGGGCTGGACGCGTCCGAGTCGCCGCTGTAGTGTTCGCCGCCACGGCCTGGGGGCAGCGGGCCAGGCGCGTAGAAGGCAGCGGCGGCACCTGGGGGCGCGGCGTCCTGGTCGCGCAGCAGCGCCTGCAGGCCTTCGATGTAGCGAATCGCATTGCGCAGGATCTCCACCTTGGGCAGCCGCTGGTTCGGGTTGCTGGACGTGCAGCGTTTGAGCGTCTCGAAAGCCTCGTTGACTTTGCTCAGGCGGCGCCGCTCGCGCATGGTGGCGGCTTTGCGGCGGTCGGCGTTAGTGGTCTTGCGCTTGCACGCTTTGCAGGCCCACAGCAGACAGCGGCCAGCCTGGTGGTGCCCGCTGGGAGCGCGCACATGCTCGTCCTCCCGCGCGCCTGGCGCCGGGTGCACCGCCGCAGGGAAGTGCGAGTGTTCCTCGGGCTTCAGGAGCGCGCCCACGTGCACGAGGCGCGGGTCCAGGTCCTCGAAGAATCGCAGGTCGGAGGAGTCGAAACACGGGTCATCATAGAAATCATCCGCGGAGGCAAAGTTGCAGAGGGAGCCGTCGGGGCCAGTCAAGTCTACGTCTCGGAGCGGCGGCGACAGCAGCTCCATATCCCGGCAGGGGGTGGCGCAGTCCCAGCTTCGGTAGGGGTTGCCCGAAACTTTCTGCCTCTCTGCAGTCCTGGCCGTGCGATAGTAAAGTACCGGGGGTCTGAACGTACACCCCACTTTCCCCCCTCTGCCGGGTCCTCTCGGACCTGGTGGGAAAGCGGCGGCAGCGCCCCGGGGCTTCCCCACCCCTAGCTTCAGGCGAGGCGCCAGGGGCTATTTATCCGGTAGTAGCTTAAGGGCCCCCGAGCCGGAGCTGGCGGCTGGGGGCGGGGGCGCCCGAGGCCAATAGAAACAGGGTGGGGAGGAGCTTGGGATCCCCAGGGTGGCCGCTGGGGCTAGAGACTGGTCAGCCCCCTACTCCTCGACCCCTGCGCGCGCGCGCTTCGGCCCCTCCCTGGGCTGGGAGGGAGGCAGAGGCTGGCAGCCCAAGGCGGCTGCTCTTGGCTCCGGGTCGCACTTGCTCCAAACCTCTCCAGCCCCGTACTCGTTCTATGTCCTCGGGAAATGCTGGCCGCGCGCGCTCAACTCCAAGCTGACTTTGGGTCTCCCTCTGTCCTCTGATTTATGGGGGCACCTAGGTGCAGGGAAGGAGTAGAAAACAGATCGCGAGAGACTTCGAGAGAGACCCATGGCAACAGGGCAGAGACACACTCGGAGCTGAGATAGTGAGACAGTGAGAGATACAGCCAAGAGACAGAGAGCAGAAAGCTAGAGTCAGCGGCAGAGAAAGCTGCAACGAGAATTAGAGCCTAAATGGGCGAACCTGAGACAAACTGGACGTGGCGGCAGGGTCGCTCGGCGATTTCGTACCCGGGAGTCGCTCAGAGGGTCGTGGGCGCAGCCCCCCTTCTCTGGATGCTTAGAAACGCAGCCGCATCTATGCAGAAGAGGGGGATGGCTGCTAAAGCTTCTCAAGAGTGTCTCCAAGCCCAGGTTCTGCCCCGGGCCTGGAGGGAGGAAAGTGAACTCCTGCCTTACTCGACCTGCGTGTTTCCACAGCGGAGTGTCCTGTGCGGGTCTGGGTGGAGATGTGTCTTCTACTGGGAAGAAAACTACTCTGGTTTTCCCTCCTTCTTGTGCACAGTGCTGCACCAGTGAAGTTCATGCCGCAAAGACCTCGAACGCCCAGACTCAGCCTGAGAACCCCACTTCAGAGTAGGATCTTTGAGAGTAGAGTTTGCAGACCAATGATCTAAATTCCAGTCCAGATCCCACAGCTTCCGGTGTGATTTTGCTGAAGTCATATCGCCTTCCCAGCCTCAAGTTTCCCCACTTTGTAAATTTGCGGATAACAATAGCTATTTCTTGGAGTGATTGTGGTGGTGGTGATAATCTAAGAGACCAAGGATGTGAAGGCCCTCAGTCCGAGATACAAGGCTATATTACCCAGAAGACTTGCTTCGGTCGTTAGCTCGGACTGGGCTGTGTGCTCCTTGCAGGTTTCCCAGCTGTTGACTGGGGCACTGAGCCCTGACAGGGGCCCATGTGATGTCAGGGCTTAGCTTCTGCAGAGGTCTTAGCTGCATTTCTTCCCAGCAAGCCCACTGGAAAGACTGGGAATAGAAGGAGGGGGCAACTACCTCATGGGATCTCTGGCTCCTTCACGAGCCCTGGGTTACCCCCACCCCCAGAATGCCTCTAAGCCTTTTCTTGAATCTCTAGTCCACATCTTCCTATCAGCACTCTGGCTAGAAGTCTCCCTTGGACCAGATAGCCCTATAGGGCTCTATCCCCCCAGCGCTTACAGATAGAAGCAAGAGTAATCATTGTGCCTTGCCCACTAACTTCAAGAAGCTGTCCTAACTGGCTCCCTGAACCCTGGGAAGCTCTCCCTTCCCACCAAACCTAACAGACTCTTTTGGAGCCCTGCCTTCTTCACTTCTCTGCCACTAGCAGTGCTGAAGGTCCCCTTCCTGATGTGGTCACTTCCCTTCACTCTGTAACTCCACCTTCATATAGTCATTCAATACATATTATGAAGCATCCCTTATGTGCCAGGTATTGGCCTAGGTGTTGGGGGATACAGCAATGAATAAAACAGAAACTCTGCTCTCGTGGTGTTTACATTGTAGGGTAGGGAGACAGATAACAAACAAATAAGCCAGAGAAATGTGATGTCAGGAAGTTTTCAGTTCTATGAAGAAAAATAAAGCAAAAGGAAAAAGTGATGAAGATTATTTCATTATATGGAGTGGTCTGGGAAGGCTTCTCTGAGCTGATTACATTTGAGCAGAGACCAGAATGAAGGGAGGGCAGAAGCAGATATCTGGAGTCAGACAGAAGGAAGAGCATGTGCAAAGGTCCTGAGGCAGGACTGTGTTTGTCATATTTAAAGTCCAGCAAGGAGGCTGGTGTGTCTGCTACAGAATGAACAAGTGGGAGAGTGGTAGGAGATGGGGTCAAAGAGGGACAAAGGATTTGAATTCTGAGATGGAAAGCCACTGGAGGGCTTGAGTGGAAGAGAAGAATGTTACCGTTTGACTTACATTTTAACAGGAGCACACAGGTTATGGAGAGCAAAGGCAGAAGCAGGGAGACCATTAGGAGACTATTGTAATGATCCAAGTAGTGGTGGTGGTGGTTTAGATCTGGGTACCATCAGTGGATAAGGTGAAACGTAGTTCAATTCCAAATATATTTTGAAGATGGAGTCAGCAAGATTTATTCATGATTGGATGATTGGCCCCAGCTCCTCCCATGATCGCTGCTTTTCCTATATCAGGTCTCAGCTCAAACGTCACTTTCTGGGGATGTCTCCAACCATCTTCTCTAAGGTAGCCGGGTCATGTCACTCTGCTCACTTCCTTAGGGCCACTCTGTAATTATCTTCTTAACTCGCTCTTGATGGATATAGCCTCAGGAAGGTAAAAACGTTTTGCTCACCATGGCATCTCCAGAAACCATCACAGTGGCTGTCACATAGTAGGAACTTGATAAATGTGGAATGAATGGGTGGCCTCCTGCCCTTTGAATCTCTATGCATATATTTGAATATCATGAGATATGTCCTTAATGAGGATGGTTGTACCTCTTTTAAGCTAGGCGGTACACAATTAAACCTACATGCTGGGTCACACTTGCTCTGCCCAGGCAAGACTTGGGGCCTAGCTGTTGAACAAATTCACATGCTCTGCTCCAGTATCTTAATAGTGTACTATGGACTGGGCAATTACTAGAAGCTTGCATCTTTTCATTTGTCTTGTACACTCACAATGAGAAGTGCAAATAATTGTTATTTTAGATTTAGATCGAAACACATTATTTCAGGGCACCTGGGTGGCTCAGGGGTTTAAAGCCTCTGCCTTCGGCTCAGGTCATGATCTCAGGGTCGTGGGATCGAGCCCCACATCGGGCTCTCTGCTCAGCAGGGAGCCTGCTTCCCCCTCTCTCTCTGCCTGCCTCTCTGCCTACTTGTGATCTCTCTCTGTCAAATAAATAAATAAAATCTTAAAAAAAAAAAGGAAGAAACACATTATTTCTTCCTACTTGCTCCAGCATCAGCATCAGAATGCCTGGCACACAGTAGGTTCTCAATAAATATTCGCTGGATGAATCACTTAATGAATCAAACCGTTTGATTGTAGAGTACGTTGAGATTTCCAGGTGAGCCCCTCAAATCACTTATCCGTGCAAATCAAAATTTTTCTCAAGCCTGAGCAAACAAGATTTAATGCTAAGACTTAAAAGATTACAACTTCGCGTTTTGTGTTTTGCTTTCACAAAAACCACCTTGGGGTCATCATCAAAATCCTTTAGGATAAGTAAGTGTTGTATGTTCAGACTTTCCAAACATTTAATATATTCTCACTTGTGGCTTAGACATCTGAACTGCCTTGACAGTTTTAAACTTGATTTGTAGCTTCATCTTCAGTAATTAGGACGCACACGCAGCCCAGTGGCATGCTGCCACTTTTCTATCAGACTTCCAAGTTTAGTTTGTTACAAGGCTCCTGCTGCTTGAAGAGTTTGGGAATCACTGGACTTGGTGGCTGTTACAGACCTTCCAGGCTGGGACCCATGCCTGACTGGGGTCACTCTCCTCGTGGTGACACCACATTCTCGGGGACGAGTTTGCCAACACCACCATTCCATCCCTGTTGCTGAAAGAGCAGGGAGAAGTGTGTCTGCCCTGAGAGCTGGTGCCTTCTTTTCAGCCCTCATGCTGGGTTGGGCCCAGGGAGGGGGAAAGGGCCAAATCTGGAAGCGGAAAGAGTCCAAACTCTTATAGGTATAGAGCCTAGTCAAGGGTGCCCCTTGGGGACACACATGCCGGACTTGTTTTGGGGGAAGCCAGGGGCGATGGGCCAAGGGACCTACAGGAGGGGGCGACTCCCAGCACGTCTCCCTCCAGCTCAGGGCTGAGCAGACTGGTGGCCAAGCGCACGCCTCACCCTGGCCCTTGGTTCTCTGGTTTTCGCAGCGAGGGGCTCCTTTGGCAGCAGGTGGGAAGGGAGGGATCCCTAGGCTTTTCTCCCTCTACCCTTTCCATGCCCCCGCCCTCAGCTCCCTTGCTGCCTGCCTGGGGCTATAAATGGCGAGCTGGCCCTGGGCAGGAATGCAGGCCTGGTGGGGCCCCTCAGTGTTGCACCCTCAGGGAGCGGCCAGCCAGAGGGCTCCCAGCAGCCTCTCTCTCTATATATATAGCCTCTGGAAACCCAATCCAGCCTGCACCTGCCCCGGTCTTCAGGCACCCTGCCCCTGCCCAGGCCGGACTCACGGCCTCTCCCTCTCACTGGCATAGGCAGCATAGCTGGCTGGGAGTTGGGGGCTGCCACAGGACCCCAGGGTGGGGCAGGGCCAGCTCTAGGTCCCCTCTCTGTCGGCAGTCTTTCCCTTCCTGTCCCTGGATCCCCTGGGAGCTGTCCCCATGCTGTCCCCTGCTGTCCCCTGCTGACCTTGCTCCCTGGCAAGGCATGAATCTATCTACCCCTTGGGTAGGGATCCTGCTCTGAGGCCAGTCTGGTTGGTTGGATTTGGCCCCACATTCAGAGCCAGGGTCCCAGAGATTCTTCACAGATGGCCACACATCCCGCTCTAGGGGATTTCCCAGCCTTCCGCTTATAGGGAGCCCAGAAGAGAAAGTGGAGCTGGAGCAAAGGAGCCCGCATGGACGGGGAGGGAACAGGGAGAGAAGAGACGGCCCGTATACCAGACCTGGGCCCGGCGAATGAGTGTGTCTCTGTGGGGCCGTGTGGGGCCGGGGAGGGGGGTGCGTGACCACAGTTGTCCGCTCTGACTCGTTCACGTATTCAGCAGATGCCCGTGCTGTTCCTGTTCTATGCTAGGTGCCGGGAACATAGCAGAGAACAAAACAGACAAAGCCCCCTGCCCTCGTGGAGCAGACATTGTCCCCGGCAAGACCCAGAGTGGGCAAGAGACACGTGAAGAAGTAAATTACGGCATATGTTAGAAGGTGAGACGTGCAGAGGAAACGTAGCAAAAGCAGAGCAGGGCGAGCAGGCCTAAGGTGCCAGGCCAGGCCCGGCTGCAGAATTAGAGTGGTCAGGTTGACAAGGTGACATTGGAGTAAAGAGGTAAAGGAAGTTCGGGAGTGAGGCATGGACCCATTGGGAGAGAAGGTTCCAGCCAGAGAGAACAAATCGTTATTGAGCACCTTCTATGGGACAGTTGCCTCCGTCAGAAGGAGAGGATTCCGCAGGGGACAAGACAGGTTGGGTTCCTGTTCTAGGAACCTGCGGCCTGAATGTCTGGTGCTGCGCGGGCTCAGTGCGTGGGCGGTGGCATGAAATGGGTTTGAGGATGGCTTGCGTGGGTGACTTGTGACCACAGCGTGAGGTGAGGATGAGGTGCTTCGTGCATACAAGGCACTGTGTGCACTCGGAGAGGGTGCAGGGCATGGGATGGGCCTGACGTGAGCTTGGCCTTGTGGGAGAGCACCCCCACCCCCGCTGCCACCGGCGGCCTACACGGCTTTCCCCTGTGGGGCCCCACATTCCATGTGCACCTCACTCCATGCCCATGGACACTCCATGTCCGCCTCACTCCCCCGGGAGTCTATCTCACGTGTGGCCACACCTCGCGCACTGTGTAGACCTCTCACGCTCTGTCGACCTCGCGTGCACTACACGTCATAGATGACAGGCCCCTCCTACTCCAGGTGCACCTCACACGCGTGTATACTTCATACCCTGTGTCCACCCCCCCTGCAGAACATGCCTCACATTCCACGTCCACGCCATACCTGTGTCCCACACCGCTCATAGTCTAGGTCAGGTGTACCCATACCTTGGTCCCAAGTGTCACCACTTGTCTCCACCCGTGTGCCTGGATAGTCCCCACTCCATCCAGAAGGAAAATACTAGGGGGCCTATGGGCTGTGGCATCCACACCGTCACAGTTGCTAGTTGGAACATTCTAAGCTGCATCTTCCTGCTCAGAGAAGGTCTGGTCTCCGTGTAAGGGCTTGAGAGGAGCAGCTCTGGGCTGCGGGAAGAACTGGTGATGGGGGTCCGGGGGATGGGGATGGCATGGCGCATGTGGCAGGATCCAGTGGGCAGCTGTGGGGGTCTGGGGAGGGGCCTCGGCTCCCCACCCCTTTCCCCTTGCCTCCTTTCTGTCTAATCAGCCCACCTGCCGGCCTGGGGGGCCCAAGGAGCTGGGATTAAGACACACACAGCCGTTGGGCTCCGGGGACAGACACCAGCTGCTGCCCCCAGCAGCTGCCCTAGCCACACGCCTCTGAGCGGAGGTTGGCAGCCTTGGGGAGGCCTGATTTTCTCCCCCAAACCTGCCCATCCCTGGCCAGTGGCAGCCAGGACAGAGAGTTTCCTGGCAGAGAGACAGAGGGCAAGGGCCTCATGACAAATACCCAGGCTGCCTGGGACACCTGTCATCCCTCTCTGTCCTACATCCTGCCCTGCCACCTCCATGAAGGCCTCCTGGATTGCTGCATCCCCTCTGGTTTGGGAAAGTGATTTATGACCCAAGTGCCTCAACATGTCTACCCTCTCACTATTCCTGAGTGTTCCTTAGTACCCACTCTGTTCTCAGGTTTCAAGTTAGGTGCTGCAGACAGCACCCCTAGCTTCTGGGAGCTCCACCTGGTGGGGAGAGGGAGACCCATGAATGAATCATCAAAACATCCTATGGGAATACCCAGAGGGGGCAACTAACTCTCCTGTGGATACCTGAGAGGACTGGCCCAAGAAGGACCTATTGATACCCTCCTTCTTGGGTACTGGAGGTGAGCAGGAGTGCCCAGTGGGAGAGCTGGAGGAAAGGCACTCCCGAACAGCAAGAGTAAAGGCCAGAAGGCACAGCAACATACCGTAGGATATTCCCGGGGGGCTGACGCTGTATCTGGGGTTCCTTTGGTCATTTGGGAGCTGCTCATACCCCCAGAGGGGTAAAGGGGCTCTGTCTGAAGTGAAGCTCACCAGCTTTCCAGGCAAAACAAGTTAAGCCAAGGGTAGAGGGGGGTGTGAGGAGGGATTGCAGGGGGAGAGCGGCGACCTTACACAGTGGAGAGAGCCTGGACTGAGCCGAAACATCAGTATTCACTGCGCTGGCCGTGTGCTGGTTTGTGATCTCCGCGAGCCCTTCCGTGCCCTGCCTGGGTCTCACTTTCTCCACGTGTAGGATGGAGGCGTTGGGCGCCTGGCTCCACTCCCATTCGGGTAAGGGGCTTGCCGACGGCCCTGCTTCTCCCTGAGCCCCCAGCCTCTCTCCTGGGTCCCCTTTCCGTCATGGAGGGAGAGGCCCGTCCTGCGAGCTGTCCCGCTGGCCCCGCCGGGAAGCAGCGGTGGCTGAAGCAGGAGCCTGAGTGAGACTAGGGCTCAGCGTGAGACGCAGGAGCCTGCTCCTCAGACTGGAAAGGTAGTTAGTTAACAGGAGGGGCCCTGCCCCGAGGAGCACGGGGGAATCATGAAGGCCGTTGTCTTTGTCCTCTCCTGGAGACGCAGCAGAACCTCTCTTGTGGCCTGTCTGACCTTGCCCTTGGAGGACGTGGAGCTGACCTTGCCTGATGCAGAGACTGGGTCCCCAGTTCCTCAGGCTGTGTTTCCAGGGCTCTTGATTGGACTTAGGGGTCAGAGCGACCGGGACTCACGCGCTGGCCCTGCCCCTTACTTAGCGTGGGTAAGTTCCCTCCCCTCTCTGAATGTCGCTTCTCCCAGTTGTAAACTGTGACCAGTCCCCGTAGCTACTCTGCAGGATCCTAAGGATTCAATATGGCAAGCCACATGGCGTCCTTGTGAGGAGCCTGTCTCACGGAGCACAGTGGAAGCCTGGAGATTATTCTAGCCTGGCTTGTTCTCCTTTTGGATAGAAGCTAGGAGCAAGCTGTGGGTGGGGTGGGGCTGGGGCAGTGGGGGGCCGGGACTGCCTATTCTGGGCTCTGGAGCTCTTGGAAGCAGGGGCCATGGTGAGGTGGCTGAAAGTGGGGGCCACCTTGAAGCCCGTGAAATATCTGACTGCACCAGCAAGTACCACCGCCTCCAATGTGCACGCGGGCAGCCTGCCAGTCGCCCCCAAACAAAACTTGGCCCGAGGGGAGCAGAGCTGGCCGATGACAGATGCAGAGAGGCTGGTGCGGGCCCGGCCAGGGAGCGGGGGCTGGGAGAGGCCAGAGAAGGCAGCTCTGTGGAAGGCGTCCCTGGAGAAGGCGAAGGCCCAGCAGAGCCCACGTCTCGGTGGCCAGTGTCTCCTCCCTTCTCCAACACCAGGGACAACATTTATTTTCTTTGTATAACGGAGAAATAGGAGGCCCAGTCTTCTAAGTACCCTGCCGCCCAGGACTCACCTAAGCTTAGCTCTGGAGACGCCGGGATGGGAATGTTGGTCTCTCGGCCGAGCCAATTCTAGGAAGCCCAGCCTTGGAGACAGGAGGATGGGCTTGATGGCTTCTCGAGGTCCCTTGACGTTCAGGATGAACTTGCCCCACATCACGCCCTTGAAGCAAGAACATCCCCGCCTGTGGCAGATGAAGGCAAACAGAGGGTCACCAGGGGCTGGGGCTGACTTGTGTTATCTATGGTTAGGAGGTAGCCACCTCTGCCTTGACATAAGACCTCTGACTCATCTGGCTCAGGGGTTTTGGGTCTCACGGTTCCTCCTTAGCTGTTTTGGGATGGTGGCTCAGAGTGGGCTTGCCCAGGAACTAGGGAGAGGACGAGGAAGTGGGGAAAAAGAGACACCTGGTCTTGGGACCTTGCTGGGCTCACCAAATTTGTTCTTGTCCACTCAGCCCCTCCCCTGCCCCTTCTTCCCTTCACGGCCGAACCTCCTTTTTCACTCTTTATTGTCAAGAATTCCAAACATAGGAATAGACACGACAGTATAAGAAGCCCATTACTACCTCTGACAGCCGCCAACCGGTGTCTAAGCCTGACCTGACCTGTGGACATATGGCCCACTTCCTCCCCTCCTGTTATTTTGAAACGAATTTCAGACATTATATCGTATCACTCGTGTATATATGATTACGTACTTCTAAAAGATAAGAACTTTTTGTTTACTTAAGTACGATACCATTAGAACACTAATGAAATTTACAATATGTAATTCCTCACAAATCAAATATTTAATCAGTAATCAAATTTCCAATTATCTCATAAACATTCTTATTTGTTTGCATCGGGATCCAAATGGGGCCTACACATTGTGGTTGTTAGTCTGTCTTTTAAGTCCCTCTACGTGTAAAAGTTCCTCTTCCATATCTTTCTTTTTTGCAGTTTATTTGTTGAAAAAACCAGAGTTGTTCGTCCTGAAGAGTTCTTACACTCTGGAGGTTTCCTTTATTGGTTCCCAACGGTGTGGTTGTGGGTTTTTTTCACTTTTTAAAAAACATACTGATGCAATTTCTAGCTGGCAGTAACGTCACCCAGCAGAAGACTACATTTTCCAGATTCCCTTGCAGCTAGCTGTAGCCATATGAGTAAGTTCTAGCCAATGTGGTAAAAGTGGAAATGATTTACATGTAACTTCTTGGTTGTAACTTTTCTTCTTTATTCCCCCTCATTGGTTGGAATGTAGCCAGCAGTGGTAGAATGATGGGCCACCAAAGATGTCCTTGTCCTAATCTTCAGAACCCATAGCTCTGTTATCTTAGGGGCATAAAGGACTTTGCAGATGCGATTAAGTTAGGGAGAGATTATCCTGGATTATCTAGGTGATTCCGATGTAATCAAAAGAGTCCTTCAAGGAAAAGAGGAGGCAGGAGAGTCAAAGTGAGAGAAGAAAATATGATTACAGAAACAGAGGTCAGAGCGATGGGGCCATGAGCCAAGGAGTAAGGTAGCTTCTAGAATCTGGAAAAGGTAAGGAAAGGATTCTCCTCCAGAGCCTTTAGTGGGAACACTGGTCTGCTAGTACCTTGATCTTAGCTTTGTAAGACCTACTTCAGACTTCTAATCACCATAATTGTAAGATAATAAGTATGTGTTTTCTTCTTTTATTTATTTATTCATCTTTTTAAAATTTATAAAACATACAGTGTTCCATTGGTTTCAGGTGTGAAATATAATGATTCGGCAATTCCATACATTATTCAGTGCTCGAGATCAGTGTGTGTTGTTTTAAACCTCTGAGTTTTGGTAATTTGTTTCAGCAGCAATAGGAAACTAATATCTCATCTTAGATCATGTGATGGTGGTAAAGCTTGTTAAAGATTGCAGAGCAATAAGACAGAAAGAACCTGGGTCCCCATACTGTTAAGCAGCCACACAATTCTTTGACCATCTCCTGCACCTGGAACATCATGTAAGAAAGAAATGAACTGCATTTTTAGGTGTCTTTGTTGTTAGGGTAGCCTAATCTCCATCCTAATTAATATGCATACCATTATGTGTCCCACAGTGACATTGGCCCTGGGAAATAACATGTATCATGCATGTGGCGAAGTGTGATGGCTGAGGTGTGCCCAGGAAATGACGTGAACATAAAGGACGCAGGAAGTATTTGTTGGACTCAGCTGACTTACCTGACTGGCAGGTAAGTAAGGATTGTTCTCATTTTGCAGATAGGGCCAAGACATTGGCGATTCTCCCTCAGGTCAACAGATGGGGCTCCTGAGATGGCAGCTGAGGTTGTGGGGTAACCTCCAGGGAAGATGAGGAGTAAGAGCGACAGGAAGGGAAGCCGTGTAAGGGACGTGGTTAAGCCTGTGGACTCTGGGACTCACATTGCCTCTGTTGGACTCCTGACTTTGCCACTAACTGTGTGACTTTGGCAAGGTCCTCGATGTCTCCGAGCCTCAGTTTCCCCATCTAATAAGTGAAGAGATTAATTGACATTTGTGGAAGTGTTGGATGTGAGTAAGTGAATGCATGAAAAGCGGAGCCAAGGCACAGAGCTGGAAACACAGGAAGGACTCAATAAATAGCCCTCTTTCAAGGTCTCATCTGCCCCAAACTCAATGGTCAGGCCCACCCATCGAAGGGTAGAGAGGCCCAACACCCCTCAGTCTCTGAATTACCAACATTTAAGCCAGTCTCTTTCACACACCGACTTCTAGAGTAGTTACAATTGTCATTTAACGGGCCCAGTCCAAGTAAAGGAGGAAGAAGGAAAAGGGTCTTCCTTGCCTGCCCCCTCCTCCCATCCTCCTCTCTCTTGTCCTAACCGAAGATGGAGACTGAGCCTGGCCTCGTGGGGAGCAACTGTCAGCAAATGTATAGTATGCAGGCATAATCCTGTTAAAAATGGCTCCCAAGGGCAGCCCTTTAATGGCTTACCTCTAATGGCTCTCAGGAGGAAGGGCCAGAAGGGAATCACAGTTTTACTACTTGTGGGAAATGGTTCCTATTTGCTTAACTCATTCATGCATTCTTTCAACAAACCATGAGCTTTTGCTCTGTGCCCAGTTCTGGAAGATGTAAAAATGAACCAGCCTTGGTCTTTTCCTTCAAATCCCTAAAGTTCTAGAGGGGAGGGCAGGTGGTGAAACATTTTCTGATTCCAGAAGGCAGATGAAATTAGTGCTAACTTGGGAGGAGTGATGCCGTGACAGTCCTTGCCCTGAGCAAGAATGAGCTGTGGGAGGTCATCATGAACAATTTTTTGCTGTTGTTGGGAAGGGGTCTCTCACAATCCCTTTAAAGCTGCTCTTTAGCATAATAGCTGTTTTCCTGATCCTGGATGAAATGTTAGGTAGTCTCATGACTTCTCTGGTCTCTTTAAGGTAATAAAAAGTCCTACTATTATCTTGGGTTGCAATACTATGGAAGAATCTTATATGTCCCCCGAGATCTCTCCCCCACCTCCCCCGCACCTACCATGTACTACATTCTTAATAATCACCAGGACTGTAGATTTGATGGTAATATAACCTTGAATAGCTTATGTTACATGACACAGTTGACCTTAAGATTTGGAGATTATTTGGGTGGTCCTAACCTGATCACAGGAGCCCTTTAAAAGTGGACCGTTTTCTCCAGTTTGTCGCAAAGAAGGAAGTCAGAGATTTAAAGCACGAGAAGGATTTGACATGCCGTTGTTGCCTTGAGGATATAGGGCCTGAGAGAGAAGTCTAGGAGCTGAACGGGACCTCCAGGCAGAAGGCACCAAGAAAATTCAGACCTGAGTCATAAGCTCATAAGGAACTGGATTCTTCCAACAATTTGAGTGAGCTTGAATGTTGATTTTCCCCCAGAGCCTCGAAATGAGAACTCAGCCCATTGACTTCTTAATTTCAGCCTCGTGAGGCCCTGAGCAGAGAGCCCAGCCATGCCATTCCAGATTTCTGACCCCTAGAACAAATGGAGAGCTACTTCATGGGTGTTGCTTTAAGCCTCTATTTGCGATCATCATGTTATGGGGCAATAGAAAACTAACACAGATACAACCTCAATTCAGATGTTATAATGATCAAAACCCTTGTTCTGAAATGTGACTAAAGTGGAGGCTTCTCTCCTTAGCTCTCCAGCTTGTGTCTGCTGTGGGTAGGACATCGGCAGTCAATGAGACTTGCTACCCGTTGCAGGGAGAGGAGGCGGGGGTGGGGGGGGCGGGGCAGAAATGTACTTATTTGGCTGGTACTGTTACAATATTCCAGGTAGCAGGGTTTTCCAGGCTTGAAGAACATTTTAAATCTTACTCTTCCCATCTTGGTGCTTTCTTTGGTGAATCTTCCTGCCCTTGCTGCTGGGGACCCCTCACCTGCAACTCTGTTTAACTGATCTCTTGCAACTCTAGGTGTTCAGTGGTCTACCTCCAGTCGTCTCCTGCTGAGGCCCCACTGCTCTCTAGATGGTGTCTAAGGCAATCTCTAAGCCGCCCCATACTGGCTCTTTCCTATATGGCTCACAAGTAACCCACAGAAAGTACACATGAATCCTTGCCCAGGTATCTATGGGAAAGCAGCCTTCTACTCTGCAATTCCAGGACATTTGGGTCATCTTCTCACTCTTCAGGTTTTGTATTCATGACTCAGCTATCAGCCCGCTATGTCCCCCAAACTGTAGGAGAGATGTGTTCAGATCCACATGTGACGTCCTTAAAGCCTCTCTCTCTTGACTTGAGGTAAAGGGGAAAGCATGTCCCACCCCAAGGGGGAGTGTTTATGGTCCCAATAGTTCTCCCCAAAGACCGTCCTCCCTCAAACCCTTAATGCCTTAAGATAATTAGTTCTTAGCTTCCTGGTTAGAGATGCATGTATCTTAGTTTGGGATCTTACTTTGGAATGTTCCTCAGTGAGAACTCCTTTAAGATCTTCAATGCAAGGAACTCGAAGTGGAGACACAGAGAAAGGACTAATGAATGCCTTGGCTGAAGTGGGGAGGAGAGGAGTGGGGAAGGTCTCACAGAGACAGACTTGGAGTTAAACACAGATGGACAGAGAGGGAAGGAAAAGCATTCTAAGTCTAGGGACCAGAGCAGGCCAAAGCTGTGAGCTCTAAAAGACCATAGTTCTGTAGGAATCTTTCAACAGAAGAATAGAAAGTTCATGACTTCTGGAATAAGACCTGGGTTTGAGTCCCAGACCTGCCACTTATGGCTGTATGATTTTGGACAGACTACTTAACCACTCTGCACTTTAGTTTCCTCAACTAAAAAGTGGTATACCACAACTTGGAAGCAACCAGATGTCTTTTAGTCAGTAAATGGATAAATGAACTGTGGTATATCCAGGCAATGGAATATTATTAAAAAAACTATCAAGCTATGAAAAGACCTTAAATGCATATTACTAAGTGAAAGAGAATCTGAAAAAGACACATACTGCATGATTCCAACTATAAAACATTCTGGAAAAGGCAAAACTACAGAGACAGTAAAAAGATAAGTGGTTACCAGGATAATGGGGAGAGGAGGGATCAATAGGCAGAACACAGGATTTTTTAAAGCAGTGAAACTATTCTATATGATACTTTAATGGTGGAGACATTTCATTACACATGTGTCTAAACCCATAGAATGTGCAACACCAAGAGTGAACCCTAACATAAACAGTGGGCTTTAGGTGATTACAGTTTATCAATGTAGGTACAGTGATTGTGACAAATGTACCACTCTAGCCCAGGATGTCCACAGTGGGGGAGATTGCATATACATGGGAACAGGCGATATATAGGAAACCTTTATACATTCTGTTCAATTTTGCCATGAACCTAAAACTGTCCTAAAAGATAGTCTATTTGAGGGGTGCCTGGGTGGCTCAGTGAGTTGTGTCCAACTCTTGATTTTGGCTCAGGTCATGATCTCAGGGTCATGATCTTAGGGTTGTGAGATTGAGCCCCCACATCAGGGTCCTCGTTCAGCTGGGAGTCCGCTCTAGATTTTTTTTCTGTCTCCCTCTGTCCCTCCTGCCCCACTCATGTTCACATTCTCTCTAAGTAAATAAACAAACAAACAATCTATTTGTTTTAAAAAGGTGTGGGTCTATTATCTATATATATTATCGACTATAATATATGCTCTGTAATGATCCATCCCTACCCTCAGTGGCCCCCAAACAACAAGCATTTATTTAACTTATGACTCTGCTATGTGAGGTCGGCTCTTTAGATCGGGCTGTTCTCCTGGGCTCCTGCGGGCAGCTGTTCTGGGCTCAGCTGGACTCACTCACATATTGTGGCTGACTGGTTCTTGGCTGCTCCTGGCTGGCTTTGACTAGGGCATCCGGGACACCTCAGCTCTGCTCCATGGGCCTCTCATTGTCCAGCAGGCTAGCCGGGGCATGTTTTCACACTGATGGCAGTGGTACCAAAATGCAAGCAGAAACACACTTTCTCAATTGCAATTTTCAAAATGCAAGCAGCACTTTTTGCAAACCTCTACGTGAGTCATGGAAGTCACCGCATGCGCCACAACGAGTGACATGACTGAATTCAGAACAGAGGGGTAGAGAAATATGCCACTTAATGTGGGGAGCTGCCAAGTCACGTGGCCAAGGGCATGGACACAAGGAGGAGCAAAGAATTGGGTCCATCAGTATAATGAGTCTACCGCATAGGGACAATAGCGCATTTACCCCATAGGCTTGCTGCGAAGATTAGATGTGGTCAAATATATGTGTTTTATATAGGCCCTTAATAGGAACTTATAAAGTGGTCAATTCCTCCTCACACAGGACTCTTAGGCTGTTTCTGGGACTTTTCAGATAGGGTAGAAGATACTAAGAATTGCTGGAGATACAACAGCGAAGGCTAACACGGGACTTATGCTTTGCTCCATAGAGCTGCCAGTGGGACCCTCCATCACGTACCCGCTCTCGCTGCTTCTTGGGTTTTGTCTTTGGCCACAACGGGTACAGTGCGACTGGTTGGCAGATCCTCACTCATCATTTAGAGAGTTATGTACATCTGAATAGAGTCCCACCAAATGAGAGGAGTCACTGAGAGCCTTTCAAACCATTAGTCTCCCTCCTACTCCACAGACACAGTCCCTGACAAATGAAAATGGATTCTCCTCAGAAACCCTGACTGCAGTGTCAGTGGGAATATAAGTTGGGGTAACCACTGGGGAAAATGGGACGGAGATTCCTCAAAAAACTCGGAATAAAAATATCATACAATCCAGTCATTCCACTACCAGGTATTTAACGAAAGAAAATGAAAGCACTGATTTGAAAAGACACATGCTATCCTATGTTCATCGCGGGTTGGTTATAATAGCCAAGATACGGAAGCAACCTAAGCGTCCATTGACAGATGAATGGATAAGGAAGATGTGGCATATACACGATGACTCAGCCATTAAAAAAAAGAATAAATGAACAAACAAAAAGCAGACCCATAAATACAGAGAACAAACTAGTAGTTGCCTGAGGAGAGAGAGCTGGGGGGATGGGCAAAATGGCTGAAGGGGAGTGGGAGATTCCGGCTTCCAGTTAGGGAATGAGTAAGTCACAGGAATAAAAAGCACAGCGTGAGGAATATAGTCAATGATATCGTAATAGCATCGTATGGGGACAGATGGTAGCGACACTCGTGGTGAAGGTAACATAACATATAGAATCGTTGAATCACTATGTCGTCCACCTGAAACTAATGTAATATTGTGTATCAACTTCACTTCAATAAAAAAAAGAAAATGGATTCCTTTGTCTTTTGAGTGATAATGACGGTGATGATAACAGTCGTAATAATAATAGTTCCCACCTACTCAGGAGGCAAAACGGAATCTCATCTGATTCTCACCTCAACGCACCAAGGTTGGTATTGTCACTATGCCCATTTGACAGATGAGGTTGCTGAGGCTCAGAAAAGCCAGTCAGCTAGCAAGAGGCAGAATTGGGACTTGAACCCAAGTCTCTCTAACTCCAAGGACAATACTCTTTATTACTTCACTTTTCCTCCCTTCAAGTTCTTGTGTTTATCCTGCTAGCTTAAGTCGGAGGCCACTTGACATTTGCGTCACTTTCTGCTACCGCGCCTCAGGCATTCTCCACGTGCTTCGTGGCACACGCTGTCAAGTAACAGCAGTTCTTGAGTGAGGGCTCATGATTTAAGGAAACGTTTTCCAGAACTATCTGGGCGCTGGACCCCCAATTGCAAGGCTGTCCTCTCCCTAGTCCCAGAGTTACACTTGAAACCTCATCCTTCCCTTGGGGGCCCATGCCAGCTGGTCATTCCTGGGGACATCCTGAGATCTTGGCCAAAGCCAAGGCCCTGGAACTGGCCCTCCTCCCAGGACCCCGACCTCTTGTGGCTCATATCGAGGGGTCAGTGAGAAGCAGGACTCCAGGAGGGAAGAGGAGGCCCCAAACCTCAGGCCCGAGTTTGGAGAAACCCGAGAAGGCCCCCGGAACAGCTGACTCTGGGCGCCACGTTTTGGAGGCAGCTGCCCCCTCCCCCACACTGGCTGTGCTGTGAGTCACGGGTTTTAAGCTGAGCACTCTGGGAGATTAACCAGCTTTGTGACCAGCTGCTGGAGGAGGATACTTGGCCGAAAGAAGCAGGATAAAGTTACCCTCTCAGAAGTTTATAGGAAGGCCCATAAATGCCCCCAACTGCTGTGGGGCCCGTGATCTGGGGCGCTCCTGGATGCTTCCCCTGACGAGGCCGTCAATGGCTATAGTCTTCCCCCCCCACCGCCACCCCACTTCTCACCTACCCAGCAGGTTCTGCTAATCTGGCATCCCTTGGGAATGCCCATCATTTGGGGCCCTGTGGTTCCAAGAGGGATCTTGGGCAATGTTCCTTCCTTCCCCGGATGACACACATTAGGAACGGAGCCTGGCCCGGAGTCAGTGGGAAGGGCCTGGCTCCTGCCTGGCTGGGGCTCAGGGCAGAGGCTGGTGGGAAGGGCCTGGAGCAGGGTTGTGGGCTGCTGGCACACAGTCTGTCCCAGGCAGGGTGAAATGGCAGGAAGAGTCCACCCTAGGGCCCCAGAAAGCATCATGTGGAGAGGCTGAGAGGGAGCCCTGGGATGAGGAGTCAGGAGGCCTGGGTTCTAGCTTGCTTTTCCCACTGACCCTCTGGCCTTAGGGTCCTCATTCGTTAAAAGGACTTGTGTAGGCCAGTTGATTTCAAATGGTGTTCTGTGCCGTCCTGGGCCATTCAGAAATGCTCCAGGGATTCCACAAATGCTGGATGAGAATTTTAGGCTACTAGGATTCTCCAACTATCATACATAACCCCCTTTCTCCTCCCATTTCACATATTTGTAGTCATCAAAATAACTTTTTTTCACAGATTGACTATCCATTCAATCAATAATTATTTATTGAGTGTGTACTATGTGCCAGGCTCTGGTGTAGTGGTGGAGAACAATAGCATTCTTTATAAGAAATAAGAGTTACATATTTAAACTAATAAAATTTTTAAAAGATTTTATTTATTTATTTGAAAGAGAGAGAGAGAGTGTGTGTGTAAGTATGAGCAGGAGGGGAGGAGGAGAGGGAGAGGGAGAAGCAGGCTCCCTGCTGAGCAGGGAGCCCAACGTGAGGCTCAATCCCTGGACCCTGAGATCATGACCTGAGCTGAAGGTAGACGCTTATCCGACTGAACCACCCAAGTGCCCCTAAACTAACAAAATTAATTCGTAATAGCAAAACGGCACCTCCTTCTGCTTTATATATCAAGGTTCACACAAGAACTTGTCTGAATAGGATTCCGTTCCTAAAGAGTTTTGCTTTGGGATGATCTCCTGGATACTTCCGGTCCACCTGACTCTATTCCCAAAGCCCTAAGCTGCCAGTCCCTCGGGGAAGACCCTGGAAGGGGTGAGGAGAAGACATCTTGGTTCTGAGGCAGCTATTGGCCTGGGGGTTTCTCCATATGCTGGAGGGGGCACAGTCTGAGCAAGGCTCTGTGTGCCCTCTGTCCTGAGCCCTGAAGGGTATGTGGGCAGGAGGATGTGCTCTTGCAGCCTCTGCCCTAGATCTGAAGACGGGGTGTCCAGGAAAGCCTGCTTTGGCTCCGTCCCCCATCAACATACCCACGACCCCACTAGTGCCACTCCCAATGCCAACCTCTGCCCTGTGCCGGGCATTTTACATACAACCCCTTAGTCCTGGGGATTGGATGGTATCAGCTGCATCTTACAGATGAGGAAATGCAAGGATCCACTAGCGGCCAAGCCTGGGCTAAGTGCTGGGGATACAGCAGAGAGTGGGACGGGGCCTGGGCTAGTGTTATCTAATGCTTATATAATACCTGCTGTACGATAAGAACCTTCCCAAGTTAACTCAGTCTTCTTATACCACCATGGGATTATCCTTCCCCTTTTACACATGATGAAACAGAGACAGAGAGATCAGTGTTCCAACGTCACAGCACAATTAAGGTAGAGCTGGGATTGGAACCCCAGCACTTGCTCTGCTAACAGCCAAGGTAATACCATTCCATTAGTATTCCTCGATGCCTTCTCTGGGGCGATCAGGAAGACAGGACAGTCCTGTACCCCGCAGCTCCTGCTCTAATGTGCGAGGCAAGGATATAGCAAAGTTGTCACCCAGGGTGAGGACAGCAACATCTGGGGCGGCACCTGGGAGACAAGGACATGGAAAGAATCCTGGCTCTGTGAGGTTGAACAAGAAATACACCTCTCTGAATATTTCCTGCCTCATCGGAGAGATAGGGATAATAGCACCCACCTTTCAGGATTGATTTAGGATTAAGTAGATAATGCACATACGTGTAAGGCAGACAATAAGTGGTCAGTAACTAGTAGCTGTTATTATTAACACTACGAAATGGTGGTGAGGAGAAGGAGGAAGAGGAAGATTTTGGAACTTTGTCTCTCTCTGAGTCCTATTCTTGGCCAGAGCCTGGGCTGCCGTGCCCAGCACTTCTCTCCAGCCCCAAGTCTGTCCAGGCATTTGCTGTGTGTCCTGGCGTCTCCAGGCAAGGCCAGGGTGAGGCCAGGAGGACGGGTAAGGACAGCTCAGCCTGGCTCCTCACTGCTACGGAGCCTGGGGGGCGGGGTTGGAGCAGGGCTGCTCATGGGAGCTTGTGCCTCCCCATGAGCCCCATGAAGGAGAGAGGACGTGTGTGAATGTAGAGGAGTGAGCGGAGGCAGGGCTGGTCAGACCCTCCTGCCTCTTAGAATTGAAGCCCGTAGCAGGCTTTTGCTAGTTGGTGGTGGGCAAGGGCAGGGTCCATGGCTCTGCCGCCCAGTGCCTCAACTCAGTGAATATTCCCTGCCACTTATCCCCTGTCCAGAGCTGCCTCTGTTCTCATGGAACTCCTAGCTCCAGGAGATGCAACTGACATTGGAAAAGCCAGGCCATGTGGGAGCCAAGTTTCTGCCAGGAGAGGGAAGAGCGGGGTGGGGTGGGAGTGCCACAGAGAAGGCTGGTGGAGGCGGCTCCCGCGCTCCAGGAAAGGGAGAAGCCTCTTTCCGGGCAGAGCGAACAGCAGGTGCAAAGGCCCAGAGGCTTACCTATGACATTAGATAAGATCTCCCAAGTCCAACACAAGCTTTGTCCAGATCCAATTATTTTGGTAGAAAATGTACCTATTAAAGCAGGTCTGGGGGCCCTGGGCTAGGCTCGGGTTGGGGAAGTTCTTGAGAGGGCAGGCCCAAGTTTAGGGAGGGGAGGAAGGCAGGGGGGCCAGAACATCCCTCCAACTGTCTCCATTCAGCACCAGAGATTAGGGGTCCTGCAGGGTAGGTGAGGGAGACACTGTCGCTGGGAAGTAGGCAGCTTGTTGGGTGGCTTGTGCCCTCAAGGCTACATCTGCAGAGGGATACCCCTCAGACACCTCCTAAGTACATACTCAAAGTATGGCAGTGTCCCGTAGTCTCGTCCAGAGACACTCAGTCTCACAAATATGGGTTAAGGTCCTGGCGGGCCACACACAGTCAACATCGGGTGATAATGGGGACTATCACATTAGAGGTAGCCCCAGTCAGACCCCCAGGGACTCAGACCCGGAGCGACACCATCACCAGACCACAACTGCTCACAGCGGCGCACAATCAAGTGGCCCTCACGTGACCTCAGAGCCCCCTGGCACAGAGCAGGACACCTTCGGGCCCCGCCCCCCGCAGCCCCGCTCCGGGGTCCCTCTCCGGCCCGCACCGCACCGCCGCCCCGGTGGCCGGCAGAGAGCCGCCACGTGCGCACGCCGCCGGGCCGCACACCCCCGCGCACACGCCGGCGGGCTAACGAGCCCACAGCCCTTCTCGGCGGGAGGGAGCCAGTTGTCGGCGGGGCCGCGCGGTCACACAGCATTAGCCCTGCGGCCGCCCCACCAGGTGCGGCCACTGCCCCTAATCCCCCGGCCTGGCCCGCTAAGCCGGGCCTGAGCGACGCCACAGCTGGGGGCCGCCGGCCACGCGCCGCCCATCACCGCAGCCCCAGCCCACCGGCCTCCCGGCCACGCGCCCGGGGGCCCCTCCCTGCGCCCCGCCGCCTCCACCTCCCCAGCCCTGCGCAGCCTCCCCTGCCCCGGGCGCCACTGCCGGCGACCTTGCGCTCCCACCACTCGCTATCCCTTAGCACCCCCCTGCTCCGCCCCCAGATCCTCCCCCCCCCCCGCCCCGCACCCCGCACCCGGCACCCCGTTTGTCCATCTGCCTTCTTCTGGGTCCTCAGGCGGGCAAGAGCCGCATCCCCGCCCGGTCTCCATCGCAGGACCTGCACTGCCCAGACTTGCCCCAGAGCCACCACCCAGAGCTCCATGCCCATCGCAGCTAAGGGGATCGTGGTTTGGGTCCCAACCCCCTCACTCTGCGTGTGACCCTCTCTTTTACCTACTCTACCCCTCTCCGATGGCCAGTTCCTGGCTCCCTCCCCTACCTGGATCTGTAAAGTTCCCCAGTCCTCTCTTCCACCACACCTATGTACAGCCTTCACCTGCTCATGCTGTTCCCAGGCAGAACTCACCTCCCTCCAGAGCAGCCAAACTTCAGATCTAATCCTTTGACTTTTGTTAGAGCCCCTGATGGATCCCAGGGTCTTTGGTAGAGGGCATCCTGGGGCCTCTTTGAACCTGTTTTACTTGTCTGAAAAATAAAGAGGTGTGATTTAGATGACCTCTGAGCACTCACTTGCCTTTTCTTTTCTTTTTTTTTTTTTAAGATTTTATTTATTTATTTGACAGAGAGAGAGAGATCACAAGTAGGCAGAGAGGCAGGCAGAGAGAGAGGGGGAAGCAGGCTCCCTGCCGAGCAGAGATCCCAATGCGGGGCTCGATCCCAGGACCTGAGATCATGACCTGAGCCGAAGGCAGAGGCTTTAACCCACTGAGCCACCCAGGCGCCCCTCACTTAGCTTTTCTTATCCCACAACATTAACAAGGTCATGTTCTTCTGTATGCTGAAGACAGATGCGTGTGGGAGGGCCCCCGCTGGCCACGTGTCCCCACTCCATCTCATCCCATCACTTAGCTCTCAAGGTCTGAGCAGCAGGGAGGCTTTTTAGCCTCTGGAGTGGGGGTGGGTAAGAGAGGACAGGGTGGAATGTGGGTGTTTAGGTTTGGGTCAGAGCTTGGGGTTGGCTGTGGGGGGTCTCCTTGGGATGTGCCCTGGAAGAGTGTGCCTCTGGGATTAGCCGGCTGGGGGTCCTGGCCTCAGGCACTGCCAGCATTGGTGCTGACGGACAGCCCCAGCAGGTGGGAGCTGGCTAGTCACCCCCGACAGCCCTGCCCACCTGTCACCCTCCTGCTCGGGTGACTGGCTGCGTGACCCACTGACCAACTTCCCGCTGCTCCCCTGTATGATCAGGGCTGCCCCCCCCCCTTCAGCTTTTCCCAGCAACTCCCCTGGCTCGGAGCACACAAGCACACAGATCTCACCCACGTGCACACTCACACTGCTCACACAGACACGCAAACTAATACAGGGCTGCACGAACGCAAGCCCCACACCAGAGCCTGCTTCAGACTCCAACAAACTGAGCCAAGTTGCTTCTCCCCACATGGGAGAACACTGGATTGCCTTCTCCGTGGTGATAAGGCCACTTAGCAAAGACAAAGGCATAAAGTCTGGGCCAACCCGACACCAGTCCTGGCATCGCGATACCCTGACTGTGGGATTTTGTTGACCTCCCTGCACCCCAGGGAGCTCATCGGTTAAATGGAGTAGGTAATGAGTATCTATCTCCGAGGATTGTGTGAAGAACCAAGTGAAACAATCCACAGAAAAGGCTTTGAAGAGTTCCTAATAAAACGTAAGTCCACAATGCAAGTTAACTGATAATATTATTATCCAGTGGGGGTGAGAGGCTCCTGGGGACACCATAGTTGATAATGTTCCTTTAATCAGTAATTTCTGGCCGTACTTGTTCCAATGGTTATAAGTCACCCTAGTGGTATTTTGATTCCACTTTCTGCAGGAATTAAGGCTATCAATTAGGAGATGAAATCAGGATATGCCATTTCCACAGCGTTACTTGGGTCCTGGCTGTGATTGCTCATTCTCTGCTATTTAAAAACCAAGAAAGCACATGAGCCTAGGCCTGAGTTATTTCGTGAACTCTGGGCTGGGCCTGGAGTCACACATCATCTCTTCAGAATCTGTTCTAGGCCGTCACCCCAGATCAGGATCCCTCAGAGTCTCAGGATCCATGTCCTCCTTTCTGGAAATAAGGACAGTGTCTGCCCCCTACAATAACTTGACCTCCCCTCGTCCCCCAGACCCCTCCAAGGGCCACTGATAACACTTCGACAATCGTACTTCACGTGCTCCTGGGCCTGCGGTGCGGGGTTTCTCGGGGCCTGAGGAGAAGAAGGCAGAGGCAGAGCTCTGAGCTCTGCGACAGTCTTCTTCAGCATCTCCTTCAGTCTGCCCCAGCCAGATCTGATTCCGACGACATTCTTAGCGGCATCCGAGGAATGAGTGAAGCAGCCGGAGGCTCACTGCTCCGCACCAGAGACAATAGGTGAAGAATGAGATTGGGGAGAGTTCTGCTCCTCTACCACCTTCGGCCCCGACAGACAGGAAGCCTTCTTCGTTCTGCTTCTTGCCCTCAACAAAACACAAGAAATCCTGTTTTCTGCCTTTAGCGTTTCCCAAGTCTCACCCCACATGGGTCCCCTCCCTTTCTGACTCCCGCCTCTCAAACCCTCCCTTCTCCCAAACCCTCTCTGTGGTTCATCCTCAAATAAATAATATTTGGGTATATTCTTTATTATAACTATTATAAAGTATTGGCCTCACTATCATAAAGCTCTCTGCATTAGTTATTCCTGCATAACAAATTACCCCCAAACTTAGCAGCTTAATAGATTTTTACGATTCCACTGTTTCTGTGAGTCAGGAATCCAGGAGCAGCTCGGCTGTGACTCTGGCTCAGGGTCTCTTCTAGGCGGTCATCAAGGTGTTGGCTGGGGCTGCAGTTATCCCGTGGCATGGCTAGGGGAGGATCCAGGTCCAGCTCACTCATGTGGCTGTTGGCTGGAGACATTAGTTCCTTGCCATGCGGGCCTCCCCATGGGGCAGCCCACAACATGGCAGCTGGCTTCTTTCAGAGCAAGTGAGCTAAGGGACAGAGCACGAGAGAGAGAGAATGTACCCCAAACAAAGGCACATCTTTAAAAAACCTCATCTTGGAAGTGACATCCCAGTACTTCTGCTGATATTCACACTCAGAGGGAAGGGATTACATCATACTGGGAGACAGGGATCATTGGGAGCCGTCGTCGAGGCTGCATATGGAATTTTCCATTGGGTTTCTCCCCGTGCTTTGGCACCCAGCACAGCGCCCTCAGTAGATATTTGTTGGAAGAATGAAAGCAGTTATCTGAAGAAACTCTGCAGAGGTCCTGTTATTCCAAATTGTTCTCCTTGGATATTACCTTTGCCCTGCTTTACCCCCTAACTTTTCTTCTTCACAGGAATCATTTGCAATTAAATTAAAAAAAATTACCTTTGAGTAAAACATGGGAGCCCATCCTACATCCTCCTACTATTTGAAATTTGCCTTCCAAAAACCGGGAGAGGCTTGGCCTTTACCTCACGTGGGTAAATCACCTCTACCGCTATCACAAGCTCGAGAGTCACTTGGCTCCTTCTCTCTTCATTAAACAGGTCAGGAGTAGTTTCAAAGAGACCATTCCCCATGTTGCAACCTCCATGTGCTCCTGGCACTTGTACTTAACCTCCCATAGCGATGGCGTCCGGAACGTCCCTGTCTTCTCAACTGGACAGGAAGCTACCGCAGGGTAGGGAAGTAAGCCCACACCCAAGCATTCGCCGTGTGCCTTGACTGGGCTAAGGACCAGGGCGACAAGGGGGTAACTCGCGGAATTCCCCAGCATTGGATGCAACAGATGCTCAGGAACGCTTGCTCCTTCTGGAGATACAGTTGTCAGTAAGTGAGCCCCAAAAAAATGATCAGGCGCTGTAGGGGCCGAATTTCTAGGAATGGCTCCCAAGGTTCTCCGCCTAAATCCACGGAACGGGTGAATATGATAAGGCACCACTCCCCTGATTATATTATGTTATGTGGGACAGTGGACCCCAAAGAGGAGTGATGATCTGAGAGGGTCTCATGTAATCCCATGAGTCAGTAGCAGCAAAGAACTCTCTCACACTGGTGGCGGAAAAGGAAGTCAGAGAGATGTGAAGCATAAGAAGGATTCAGTGCACTGAATTGATTTACTATCTTAAAGAGAAAGGATCGTATGAAAAGAAATGTAGGTAGCTTTAAGGTGCTGAGAGACAGCCAGCAAGGAACAGGGACCTCAGCCCTACAGACACAAGGACTGGCTCCTACCAACAAATTGTTGAGTTTAGAAGCAGATTCTTGGAATATGTTTCATGCCACCCTCCTACTGACGGCTTGATTTTGGTCTTATGAGACCTTGAGATTAGAATCCGACCAAGCCTACACAGACTTCTGATCTACAGGACGGTGAACTAATTAGTGAGTATTTCAAAGTGTACAATTCAATGTTTTTTGTGATATTCACAAGGTGGTGCAGCCATCCTCACTGTCTAATTCCAGGATATTTTCATCAACCACTCCCCCCATCAACAAAAGCCTATATTCAGTAAGTAGTCACTCCCCATTCTACACTTTTTCCTGCCCCTGGCAATCATTAACCTACTTTTTGTATGTATGGATTTGCCTCTTTGGGACATTTCAAATAAATGGGATCATACAATTTGTGGCCTTCGTGTCTGGCTTTTTGTTTGTTTGTTTGTTTAGCATATTTCCAAGGCTCATCCAAATTATAATATTCATTCCTTTTTATGGCTAAATAATATCCCACTCTATGGATCTGACACATTATATGTATCTATCCATCTATTGATGGACATTTGAGTTGTTTCTACTTTTTTTGGCTATTATGAATAGAGTCGTTATGACTATCTGTGAGCAGGCTTTTGTGTGGACATATGTTGGGTTTTTAAAAATACTTATTTATTTATTTGAGAGAGAGAGAGTGCACGTGCGAGTGAGGGGAAGGGCAGAAGGAGAGGGAGCGAAACTCAACCAGACTTGACACCGAGCATGGAGCCCAACTTGCGACTTGATTCCATGACCCTGAGATCATGACCTGAACTGAAATCAAGAGTTGGACACTTGGGGCACCTGGGTGGCTCAGCCGTTAGGTGTCTGCCTTTGGCTCAGGTCATGATCCCAGGGTCCTGGGATCAAGCCCTGCATCGGGTTCCCTGCTCGGCAGGAAGCCTGCTTCTCCCACTCCTACCCCTCCTCCTTGTATTCCCTCTCTTGCTGTCTCTCTCCCTGTCAAATAAATAAATAAAATCTTAAAAAAAAAAAAGAGTTGGACACTTAACCAACTGAGACACACAGGCACTACTGTGTGGACATATATTTAGAATTCTCCTGGGTAAATACCTAGGATTAGAATTTCTGGGTCCCATGGTAACTCTATGTTTAACTTTTTGAGGAATGGCCAGACTGCTTGCCAAAGTGAATGTACCCATTTGCATTACCCCAATGTAATGTATGATTACAATGTATGATTGTACAATGTATGATTGTTCCCATTTCTCCACATCCATGCCAACAGTTGTTATATCTGTCTTTCAAATTTTTTCATTAAAACCATTGTAGTATGTATCTCATTGTGGATGTAATTTGCATTTCTCTAATGGCAATTGATATTGAGTGGGCATTGTCTTAAGCCACTAAGTTTGGGGTAGTTTGTTACACAGCAATAGAAAACTAATACAGGTGCTTTCTTATGCCCAGATGGCAAAAAATGGAAATAGGGCAAAAGTTGGTGACAAAATAAGCCATTTGAATTGAGTGGCCAAAAAAGTCTCTAAATGGCACTCTTGTAAGGTGGGCCTGGCTGCCATGGGTGGAAGGACAGATATCTAAAGTTAAGGAGTTGGACTACATCAAGAACCAGGACAGTTACCCAGTTATGAAGTTAAGAACAGAGAAGCAGGCATGAAGTGAACCCGAAAAATATTGGGAGTGAATTGCTTCCAGTTTGTGCCCATTTTGATTGGGTCGGCCGTAAGTTTGGCACCTCAGTATGTGCGACATGTTAGAGTTTTAGCTGCAGATCCCCTGTAACAGGACATCCCGATGAATGCAGATTCCATCATGGCCTAAATGGACCTCTGGGCCAGTATTGGAATATGTTTCAATAGACCTACCTCTGCTCCCATAATATCGCCAGAGAGCTTTAGAGAACATTCCTCTCCGCTTTACCACCTGGACTCATTCATTCACTTATGAGTGGGCCACATTCCATTCCAGGCAGCTGGGATATAGTATTGAACAAAATACAGATCTCGTGGGGCTTACCTTTTAGCTGGGAGAGATGGTCAGCAAGCATAAACATAATAAGAATGTAAATTATGTGCTCCAAGAGTATTAGTGTTACTTACAAACAATGAAAAGGTAGATTTGAGTAAGGGCGGTCAGGATGCTGGCGAAGAGAAGCTTCAGTTGCCATCAGATGGCCAAGGTAGACCTTGTTGAAAAGATGAGATCTGAGCAAAGACTCAAAGGTGGTGCAGGATGAGAAAGGTAAATATCTGGCAGGAGAACATTCCAAGCAGAAGGAACAATTACAACAAAGTTTCTGGACAGAAGCACATCCATCAGATTTGAGAAATAGCAAGGAGGTCAGGGTACCTGGAGCAGAGCAAAGGCAAGAGTGGTGGGAGATGAGGGCCAAGGGTTGATGGAACAAGATCACATGGAGCCTTGTGGGCATTGCCAGGACTTTGGTTTTTAGTCCGAATGAAACGAGAGCCTTGTAGAGTTTTGAGCGGAAGAGTTATGAGACCTAACTTGCATTAAAAAAAAAAAAGATTTTATTTATTTATTTATTTTAGAGAGAGAGAGAGCGAGCGAGCACCTGTGCATGCAGGGGGAGGGGCAGAGGGAGAAGGAGAGAGAGAGAAGTTCAAGCAGACTCCGTGCTGAGTGTGGAGCCCATTGTGGGGCTCGATCCGATGACCCTGAGATCAGACTTGTGCTGAAATCAAGATTTCAACTGAGCCAACCAGACACCCCTTAACTTGCAATTTTAAAAGGATTCCTCTAGTGGCTGTGCTGAGAACAGACGGGGTGGGGAGGTGTGATGAGGCAGGGCTAGAGGCAAGGAGACTCATATGAAGGCTTTGGCAGGAATCAGTTGGAAGACAACTGTAACTGGGTTCACAGTGCTAACAGGGGAAGGACTAAGTAGTAGTCAGCTTTCTGCTATAGTAGTTGAAGGTAGAGCCAATGGGATCTCATGACAGATTCAATATGGGAATGGAGAGGAGAAACAAAGAGAAGATTCAAAGACAGTGTCAAGGTTTTGGCCTGAGCCGAGTGAATGGTGGAGTTGCCATACACTGAGATGGGAAAGGCTGTATGTAGAGCAAGTTTGTGGGAGGAGATCAGGAGTTCAGTTTTGGAGAGGTTGCATTTGAGAGTCAGTTGGATATCCAAGTGATGATATCAAGCAAGCTGATAGATGTAAGTTTGGAGTTCATTTGCGAGATCTTGGCGGAAGATAGAAAGTTGGTTTGTTTTTTTTTTCCGGAAGATAGAAAGTTGATAGTCATCTGCATATAATGGTATTTAAAGCAAGGCTGAAATACAAACATTGATATTTTTGACATATAGGATTGCTTGTCCTTCCCTCTGAACAGACCCATTTTCCTCATGCACATGAATCATTTCCATCCTGTCTCTGAGGGATGGGTCTCATCCTGCTATGTCCCCATGATGTCTAAAAGGTGGTGTTGACTTCGCTGACTTAAAATCTCAAGCTCGTGGGGTTTATCACCCGACTCTGATCTCTGCGTCAGAAGCCACTGCGTTCTTGACTAGCCCCTCCTCCCGGATGGCATCTCTGAAAAGCAGGGCAGGATCCCTACGTGGCTCTTCTTTCTATGTCATACCGTAGATGCCATTCCACTTTTATCTGGCCATCATTCTCCCCCCTTTTTTTTTTTTTCCCATTTTCAGTTTGTTAGTAGATTGGTGTCAGATCTGGAAGCTCTTGGTGTAGACTTCAAGACATTGTATGCATAGGGAGTACTGGATGGTGTTTCTTAAGTCAGAGAGTAATAGAATTTTTAAGATCGGTGCTGTAGATTATGTTCTCAGGGGTAGGAGGCAAGGACAGCTGCCAAAGATGTCATTTCCAAAGATGTCGTATAGCCCCTCAACGCAGGGATTTGGGCTGTGTCCTGGAGTGAGGTGTTCCCTTGAGGTCTTGTCAGCTAACCATTCTCTGCCCGTCTTCAGGATGGACACACAGTGGTCAGAGTGGGTGTGGCATGTGAAAGGGATGGGATTAAGGGGTCAGGGCATGATAAAGAAGCTGATGCCTCGGCTCCATGCCCTGCATGACCCTGGTGTCCCCTCCTCTGGATTCTTACTTCTTCCCTCAGGCCTGGTTCTCTCTGCCTCCTCTTCCCTCTCCCCAGGCAGAGAGGGGGCCAATTCAGGGCCCTATGACTCAGGCGCAGGGTGGGGGAGGATGTTTTGGATGCCGCTCTGCTGACGCTGGTGCCCTCTGTTCTTACATCCTCCTTAATTTACTGCCTGAGGAGGGGGCCAGGGCTCTGGAGAGAGGATTAGATGGTCCACACTGATCTGAGGCAACAGCTGCTGGGCTGGCGGCCGAGGAGCGAGGAGTGAACAGGAGGTGGGGGGAGGCTCATGCCTCCACCAAGGCCGGAAGGGAACAAGGCGAGCATCTGGATGTGACCCCTTGGTGAGGTTGGCTCTGGGGGAAGCTGCCCTTGGTCTGAGGGGTAGGGCTGCAAGCCTTGACCAACCAATAAAATCAAATACAGGAGTCACACAGGAAAGCCTGGGAGCCATCTGGTCAACCATCTTGTCAGTTTCCTAGAGTAAACTAGAAAGTGTTTTCTTTAGCTTCCTGTAACCCAGGGAGGGAAAGACCAGCTCTGAGGCCTGGGGCCTAATGGACCATCTTATCAAGGCCGAAGTAGCCATATAGTTGTGCAAGGTTGACTCCCTAAAGTCAAGGTTGCCTCACATCAGTTGGAGCGATCTCTTACATCATTACAACACTCTCTTCTCTCACTCATGCATTCTCTTGTTCCTTCTAAAGCAGAGGCAAACCAAATAGCTGCATCCCCATTTGGCAGATGGGGAAACTGAGGCCCATAGAAGTTCAGTGCCTTGACGCAGATCACACTTGGGGTCAGTGGTGTGGTTGTGATTAGAGCCTAGTGCTTGTAACTGAATCACTCTGGCTCTTGAGTACCAGGACATGTTGATATTTAGCAGTGGAGGTCGGCTTCTCTCCTTCCTTCTAGTCCATAACTGGCTAATGGAAAATAGCCCAGGCATGGGAGCCATAAACCTGGACCGAATCTCCTTCTGGGGATTCAATTTTCCCATCTGTATAATGGGCCGTATCTTGCATAGCACTATGACTACCCCTAAAAACCTGACGGTATCATCTTAGCCAGTGAAAGGACAGAAAAGGATTTCAGGATCACTAAAAAAGTTGGAGTGAATATTTGAGCTCTGGAGTCAAAATATCTGGGATCAAATATAATCTCCGCCACTAACTATTATTTCCAGTAAGTTTTCCCCCCTCTTTGATTTCAACTACTATGCATCTTCTGTAGGTAAGGGACAATGACACCTACCAAAAATAGCTGTTAAAGGATTAAAAGAGGCAATGTATTCTAAAAGCCAAGCGTTGTTCTTGGAGCATAGTAAATGCTAAATAAATTATAGAAAGACCAGTGATAGTAGTACCTGTTGGGTGTTACTTCTTGCTTGCTGATACATGTAGCCACTGAGATTGGGCCAAGAGATCTTGTGCTAATGGATTGTTTAGAGCAGGAGTTCTCACCCCTGACCAATCAATCAATATCACTGCACTGGGGACTGATACTTAACAAGGTTCCTAGGTGACCTTGAGGATCACCCGAGGTTGGTAATCACTATCTTCGGCGACCTGCTTTGATGGCCAAATAATTGACATATCAGTTGTTTGTAGGTAAACAGGTGCTCAGCCATTTAATAGTTTAAACACTCCCCGATTGGCAGTTTCACTACTAATTAACTCCTAACTAGCCCTTCCTTCTCTAGGTCATGAGCAGGAATTCCCCACTGGGGGTTCCCGATTAATGAGGTTTAGCCAGCTTGGGGCCTCCGGGAAGCAGGCAGGACTAATTATGCTCTAGCCCCCAGCCCAGCCCCCTGGCCAAATCCTCTCCCTGTCCTTCATCAATCTTGTCCTAGCCACCAGCTGGCTTGCATTAGCTCTGGTTTTCCAACCCCATGGCTGCGACTGTAGCTGAGAGGTTGAGCCGGTCCAGGCTGGATGGATCTGTCACCCGATCCTGGGTCTGTGCCGCAGCCAGTCCTGGAATCTGGGGCAATGCGATCCTGCCCTGCGGGAGCTCCTAGCCAGGCCAGGGACGCCATGGCGGGGCTCAGAAAATCCCAGCTATCCGGGGACCTCTGCTTAAGCCCTGAAGGATCATAACCACTGACTCTCAGAGCACCTCCGGTCTCAGCCCCTCACATTAAAGAATGGGGAACTGGAGCCCAGAGAGGTAAGGTACCTGCCCTAGGTCACACAGCCTGTTCACACCAGAAGTCCGATCTCTCCACTCCTAGCTCTTTCCCCAGCTCCTTCTGGAGAAGTTCTGTAGACCTATCGTCTGGGTGATGGGGTCTGATATGGGGGCTCCTATCCAATCCCAGACTCCCAAGGCAGAGGATATCAGGGGAAGGCAGTTTTTGAACTAAAGCACATGATCCTTTTAACCCAGACAAAATAAGACAAATTTTAAGTCATTTGAAGTTGGAAATTTGAGGAACAGCAGGAACCAAAGTTTGGGAATAATTGAAATAAGGGCAATAAATAAGTTTTTAAAATATCTTTTATAGGGTGCCTGGGTGGCTCAGTCATTAAGTGTCTGCCTTCAGCTCAGGTCATGATCCCAAGGTCCTGGGATCGAGTCCCACATCGGGCTCCCTGCTCGGCGGGGAGCCTGCTTCTTCCTCTCCTACTCCCCCTGCTTGTGTTCCCTCTCTCGCTGTCTCTCTCTCTCTGTCAAATAAACAAATAAAATCTTAAGAAAAATATCTTTTATAGACATAACTCCACTCGTTAGCACAATTGAGGAATACAGACAGTTGGATTTGACATGTAGGAACTCTCACCTCTGGAATCTGAGTTTGCTTATTATAATGTCCACCTAAAGGTATTGCTTTGCCCAAAGGTATGGAAACCCAGACTAGGAAATAGAAAAATTTGTAGAGGAAATCTTGCATTTTTGTCTTCAGTGGTTGAGGAAAAGGTCAAGATGGCTCTTCAAGGATGGATCTTTCTCACATTATCCCATTTAAAAAAAAAAAATCTAGATTTTACCAATCTTACTCAGAGTACTCAGAAGTACTCAGTACTTCTCTCGTACTTCCTAAAAGGTTTGAACCAAATATTTAGGTCCAGAAGTGGTTCTGTTAAGGGTATGAGGGTGAGGACAGCAGAGGCCATATGGCTATCTGGTGTTGGCCTTCAAAGTGTCAGGATGTCAAGTAGCTCTTGTCTAGAGAAGGTCAAATGGCCACCTTCCCTCAGAGACAGCCTGGAGGTCAGAGCCTGGAGCTGAGGGAAAATGTGCCAGCCCTTTAGTAAGAGTCGCCATATGTCAAGAAAGGGCCTGTTATGCCCAGGGGCCTTGCTCATCACTGCTTTATAAAGTAAGTATTTTTATCCCTATTATATACTTGAGAAAATGGAGGCTGAGAGCAGCCAAGTGGCACACCTAAGGTTACTAACTTACACAGTGACAAAGCCGGGATTTGAACCCAAACTTGTAGGATTCAGAAGCCAGTACATTTTTCTCCAATGCCTTTTGGGTAGAAGCGTGGGATACTACATCCTTCAGGCTGGGGGAGGCACACTGGTTCACTGTCTTGCTCCTTTTGAGTTTCTTTCCTTTTCGTTCTCCCTCCGAGCTCATAACATTGTTTCAGAAGGTTGCCGTCAGCACCTGTCACCTGTGGTGTCTGCGCCACAAGCCCCTGGCCCCTTCGGATTTTAGCCACAGCCCGGCAGACAGTCCTAGGTGAGCTCAGACTCATTCTCCGCGTCCCACCTCAAGCAGAGCCTGTCTCCGAATTTTGATTCAGGGTTCCCCATCACATTGCAGAAGCTTGATCAGAGCTGCAAATGTCTGAAGGCTCAGGGGAGTCGACCTCCCTAGAAGCGATTTTCAACCAGTGAGGGAGGGAGACGACGAAGGACGAGTCCAGCTATCATCGGTCAGGTGGCTATGCCTGGGAGGCATCTGTAAACTTCCCAGAGGTTCCAGCAGAATCGAGCCCCCTGTGTCTGTAGCCCTCAAGGAAGCATGCCCTCATCTTGGCTTTTCCTTTCCCCCTGGTTCGCTCTTCCTACCTCCACAGGTCTGCGTCCTGGGGCCACCTTCTGAGTAGAACACTTGCATTAGATTCTTGCCGGAGGCTCTGCTTTCAGGGTGACCCAAACCAAAATGGTGTGCCTGTGCCTGGAAGGCCGTGTGAATTAGAAATAGCACTACGGGTCGGTGGGCGGGGTGGCGGGGGAGGACACACAGCGTGGCAGAGTAGCAAACGATTTTGAACAGAGAGTGCACTCCAAGGGCCACAGCAGCCAGGACCTCTTTTCCTTCCCTGGAGATTCTCTACATATAAAATTCCCAGGGGCATCTGGGTGGCTCAGTCAGTTAAGCGTCTGCCTTCGGCTCAGGTCATGATCCCAGGGTCATGGGATCCAGCCCTGCATTAGGGCTCCCTGCTCAGTGGGGACCCTGCTTCTCCCTCTCCCTCTGCCCCTCCTCCTTGCTAGTAGTGCTCTCTCTCTCTCAAATAAATAAATAAAGTCTTCAAAAAAAACAATAAAATAAAATTCCTGGAGCTCCTGATGTCCGTGCCCAAAAGGGAGGCATCACATGGCTTAGGGGATCAGCAAAGACGTGTGACCTCTTTGAATTTGTGGCAATGGGTGGGGTCATCACTCAACGGGATGTTTCTGGATGGGGCTGTCCCTGTCTCTAGTTAAGGCTATCCCTCAGCCCTTGGTGGTGGCTTTCGCAGGCTGCCACCAGTGTGGGGCTGTCTCAGGTGGGTCACTTCCCGACCACGGTTTCAATGAGCCAGTTTCACTAGTCACATAGCGCGGGTCCTACATGGGTGGGGTGGGGGCTGTTTCACCTAGTAATATCTTTGGAGTTGATATCCAGCCACATCTTAAGCCTCTGTATAAAAACAAAGGGGAAGAATTTAACCAGCTGGAAAAATCAATTTAAATGCTTAAAGAGAAACAGTAAGGCCCGACACTGCCGCCTCATTTTCACGAGGTGAGTCACTAAAACGGCTGACCTCATGGCTGATCTATGAGCAAAGGCGCGCTGGCGGTTACTGCTGGCGCGGGGAAGGCCTCCAACCTGCTTCCTGGAACCCTGGCGCCAGGCAGAGGCCAGGGCAGCCCTGTGACATTAGGAAGTCAGACTACGTCTCCAAGGAGCGAGTTCCCAGCTCAGAGGCTCGGGTCCAGCTGCGACTTCTTGATTGGCCCGTTTCACGGGAGACTCTCCTTCTCACAGTTACTTGATTGGCCGGTTCCACCACCCGCGCCTCACAATGTGCAGCTCTCATTGGTCAAGTGCACTGCACTCTCCAAAGATCTTGTTCTCTAATTGGCAAATCCCACCGCTGAAACGAGGCTGCTCTCACACACCTCACATCCAATTTCTATTTAAAGGCTAGTTCCGGCTCTGATCGTCTGAATGTATGCTGTTCTCATAGCCTCCCTTAAATATACGGGCTTCATGCCTCTTCCCTGTCGTGCAGGGTGAAGAACAAAAGCTTGCTGGTGGGTGAGATCGAAATTTGAATCCCAGCCCGGCCACTCCTTAGCTTTACAACTGCAGACCAGCTGTTTTAACTTCTGTATGCCCCAACTTGAATAAGAGCACTAATAAGAGCACTAGAGTTAGTTGGCTCGTTGTTTGCTAGCTGTGTGATTTCGAGGGGATTACTTAACTTCTCTGAGCCTCCTTTTCTTCAACGATAAAACAGGGAGAGTAATGCCTCAAAGACTTCTGGAGAGAATTAAATGAGATTATGCATGTAAGGTATGTGGCACGTAAGTTCTCAATAAATGTTAGCTATCCGTTGTGTGTTTAGAGGGAAGGGAACTTGCAGAACAATAAAGACCCAGCCTTGTCTTCCCGTGGTTAAGGATTCAGCCCAAAGATCAGCCAGTGTGCAGACCCAGGGAATGATCAGTGATATTATGAACGCAGTTCTTATGTTCCTGAATGAGGGCAACCCCAGGGTCTGGTCCTACCCGGGCCCGTCCTTCAAGAGATGTCCCTCAGAGGTTTCTGGTGTGAGTTAGAGACCCAGGAGGGGCAGGAGGAGGGTGAAGAATGTTGCATTGAGACCAGTGGCTCTGAGAGACCTTGTGAGTTGGGGGTGGCAAGAGTATTGATTGTGGCTACTAAATATTCTAATGCAGTTAAAAATGAGCATAAAAGCATTAGCAAAGAAAGAAATGCATCCTTACAGGATTCCAATATAGGATAAAGGATCTGGATCCAAACACATGACTACAGGTTTACGAAGTGCAACATTTATGACAGAAGAAGGAAGATCTCAGGTTTGTTATGGTGCCTCTTTGTGCTACTCCCTCCCTGTAATTCCCTGTGGTTGCCCAGTAACCCTCAATAGCCATTCTCCCAGTCTTCACTTGGTTAAACAGTTGGAAGAACAAGATACTTTGTACTGATAAAAATGAAAACATCACTGGGTTAAACAAAGGGCACAAGAAATTGCTGTATTGGTTGGTCAAAAGCAGCTTTTGGAATTCAGACTTTATTTTGTCAAAGAATGTTTCACCTGCGTTTATTCCTCTAAAATCTTAGGGTTAAGCCCTACTATGCCTGAATTATTTTCATATGCAAAAATAATATACATATATCTGGTCAGTATGTTGGAAAGCCCTTTGAAAACTGGACATTGTCTGCCCTTTGCTAGAAGAATCTGGAAGTTTGTGTCAACACTGGCCAGGGTAGACAGCTGTGTCAGTGCTCACTGCCTTTGAGACATTGCTGCTTGTTAGCAGAAAGTATATAGAAATTTTTGTCAGAATCAGGTGTCAAGTCAAAAATAATTTTTTTTTATAACTTCTGATGTATTTTCCTGTTCTAAGTGGTTTGGGCTTGTGCCCTTTGGTGTTTTTGCCATCAGCCTTTGGGCTGGAGTGGAAAAGGGGGAGGAGAGGGTGTAGAAGCCCCATCAGGCAGGAAGGGGAGAGAGAGAGAGCTCTTCAACTGCTAGGAATAGATGAGATAGGATCAGGGTGTTCCCTTAGCCCTGGGAATGGGGCGGGGCAGGTAAGTTGAAAGATACCCCAATAGATACACTCACCCACAACGTTTAGGAAAATGTTGCAAGTGGGCAAGCTATTGTTGCATTTTCTCCCAGCCCCACCTTCATGCTGCAAGATGTGTCCAGACAGGTAGCCTGAAGCAGTCTCTGGGTGCAATGGAAGAGATCCAGAAGGTTTCCCCGCAGTGAGGTACGGGGACCCTGTCCCATTGTACAGAAGTGGGAGGATTCTTGTGACAAGGGGGTGCAGGTAGGCACGCAAAGGTGAGGGTCCAGGTGGGAGTTGTATCTGAGTCTCCAGCAGCAGCAGCTGGAGCAAGAGCCCAGCTGCAGGGTGAGAGGGCCATCTCCCAGAAAGCAATCGCCACCTGGTTTGCCGGTCCCGAGAACACTGCAAGATATCCAGCCACAGATCCCTCAGCAGGGGGAAGGAGGACAGAGGGTCCTGTCCAAAGGGGTTGAGCTCTCCTTTCCCCCAGAGGAGCAGAAGCCATATGGCTCAGACCCGAGGTCCCTCTCCCCCTTGGTGCCCCTGCAGTACTCAGGGAGCAGAGAGGGAGGGGTGGGCAGAAAGCCCCTGGAAGGGCTGAGAACCTACTGCAGAGTGAGTTCATTCCGAGAGTAAGAGGGGATTTTAACCAGAAGAACTGGAGTACAATTTCCCCCCACCTTTCATTTGGAGTCTTTGAAACAAAATAAAAAAAAATAGGGAACAATAAAGAAAAGCATAATTCCTTGCACGTCTGAACTGTAATGCATACATTGTAATCCACTTACAAAACTATACAGTGGTCAGTGGCATTGTCCTAAAAGGCAATGCGAAACCAACTGCCTTTAATCACATTTCCTGCATTGTAAAACTCTCTCGGTTGAAAGGATAATAGTTTAAACATTTTTGTGTCATCTGTTCCAGAGCGTATGATGGTTCTCTGATCTGCAGATTCTTTACGGGAAAGGATTATAGTTCATCATTTTTCATCCTGTAATTGATACACTAACTGCCTATCGAGACCCAGATTTCAGAGGCAAAGTACAGCTACTGGCTTTGTCTGCATATCTTACATTGAAAAAAAAAAGAGTGAAAAATCCAGTGTGGCAGACACATGAAAGGTGTAAAAGCAATTCTCAAGTGACCCTTCAGAAGCATTATCAATGCTGCTTTATGTAAAATCATTAAACGCCAACCTGGAGAATTAAGACTGAATTTGCTGGGATGGTTACTATGAAATATTACAACTTCGGTGCCTGCTTTTCTGTAGTATGTGCTACAGTTTGAGCAATTTCTATCACTTTTGACTCTGGCAAAATGTTCTTTCTCCAAATTAAAACTAATTCAAGACCCTTTAAGTAACTAAGTGTAGCATGGCTTATCAATAAGGTTCAAATAGCTGGAACCTCACCCAGGCATAGCAACCTCAGCATACCTTCTGTAATTTGTATAAAGTTCTTCATAAGAAATTACATGAAGACTTTTTAATTATATTCCGCGCTGGGAGGAGGCATGTTAGATTTCACACTGGGGCCTCTATTTCCTGCCAGAAGGTCTTGTTATTTCCAAAAGAACTGTCTGGAATACCTACTCTTGTAGTCTGTGGCCTAAGTCACCTCCTTTAGGAATTGTGCTCACCTGGGCAGTGAAGACAACATGAGAGGGAACTTGTGAGGGTAAGGTAGGAGAGAGGAGGGTAAGGTAGGAGAGAGCCACAGGTAAAGAAATGCTTTTCCTGAGCCCTTACAATGTGCTGGGCACTGGGCCAAGCTCTTATGAGCAAATCCTTGCCTTAAAAAAAAAAACACAATTTTTTGTTGAAGTATTATGTACATAGAGACAAATGCACATTAATGTACAACTTGATTCTCATAAAATTGTATAAGATGTGCATACCTGTGTATTTAGCCCCGAAATTGAGAAACAGACCATGACAGCACCCCAGAAGCCTAAAGTCCTCTCCTAATCCCTTCTGACCCTCCCCAGGATGACTACTATCCCGACTTCTAGCAACATAAATTCAGTCTGCTTTTAAATAGTTTTTTTTTAAATAATCTTAGACTGTCAACAAGTTGCAAAAGTGGCACAGAGGTTTCCTGCATACCTTTTGCCCAACTTCCCCAGTGATGTGTTATAGAACCATAGTACGGTATCAAAACCAGGAAATTGACATAGGTTCAATAATAATAATTTAGCTACAGGTGTTACTCAGCTCTTGTCAGTTTTTATATGCGCTAATTTTTTTTTTGGAGTATAGTTTTATGAAATTTTATCACGTACATAGATTCATGTAATCACCACCACAGTCAGGATATAGAAACATTCCATCACCACAGAGTTTTACTTGGTTTTGAACTTTATCTAAATGGTACCATACAATATACTTTCATTCCTGGCTTCTTTCATTGATTATTATGTTTGCAAGATTTATTATTGTTGCTGTGTGTCATTGTAATTTGTTTGTTCTCATTGTTGTATTCCATTGTGTGCATATCCTACAACTATTTATCTCTTCTACTGTTGGTGGGCATTTTGGTAGTTTCAGTTTTTGTTATGAGTGCTGCTGTTATGAACATTCTGGTGAATTTATGTAAGCATTTCTGCAGGATATATACCGAGGAAGAGATTGCTGAGTCTTACGTTATGTGTATGCTTATCTCTGATACGTACAGCAAAACAGTTTTCTAAAGTCGTTCTGCTAATTTACTTTCCTATAAGCAGTTCAGAGTCCTAGTTTCCACATCCTTACCAAATCTCAGCATTTTCTGTCTTCTTCCTTTTAGCCATGCAGTGGTATGCGTGTGGTACTGGGTGCTGAGTTTCCTTTGCATTTCCCTGATGACTAGTAAGGTAAGCACCATTTCATACATTTATTTGCCACTTGGATGTTACCTTTTAAGAAGTGCCTATTCAAGTCTTTTGCCCTTTTTAAAAGTTGCACTGTCTTTTTTTCCCCTCTTGATTTGTAAGAGTTTGGATAGAGTGCTTCGTCGGATATATGCATTACATTCTCTTCACTCACTCTGTTGCCTTTTTTTTTTTTAATAAAAACTTAATTTTTTTAGAGCAGTTTTAGGTTCTCAGCAAACTTGAGTGGAAAGTACAGAATTGCGCTAAACCTCTTGCTCCCACTTCCACCCAGTCTCCGCACTATCAACATCTGGCAGCAGAGTGCTACATTTGTTATAATCAATGAACTTACATGGACACATCATTATTGTTCAAAGCCCATAGTTTACATTAGGGTTACTCTTGATGTACTTTCTCTGGATTTGGAAAAATGTATGATGACATGTCTACCAGTATAGTATTTTTTGGTGTGGACATATGTTTTCAATTCATTTGGGTAAATACCAAGAAGTGTGATTGCTGGATTGTAGGGTAAGAATGTGTTTAGTTTTGGGGCACCTGGGTGGCTCAGTTGGTTAAGCGTCCAACTCTTTTTTTTTTTTTTTAAGATTTTTATTTATTTATTTGAGAGAGAGAGAGTGAGAGAGAGGAGAAGGTCAGAGGGAGAAGCAGACTCCCCGTGGAGCTGGGAGCCCGATGTGGGACTCGATCCCGGGACTCTGGGATCGTGACCTGAGCAGAAGGCAGTTGCTTAACCAACTGAGCCACCCAGGCGCCTGAGCGTCCAACTCTTGATTTCAGCTCAGCTCGTGAGCTTGAGCGGGAGTCAGGCTCTGAGCTCAGTGGGGAGTCTGCTTGAGATTCTCTCTCTCCCTCTCCCTCTGCCCCTCCCTCCACTTACATGCTCATGTGCTCTTTCTCTCTCTAAATAAATAAACACATAAAACCTTAAAAAATATGTTTAGTTTTGGTTTTGGGTTTTTAAAAAAATTTTAAAGGATTTTTATTTATTTGAGGGAGAGAGAGAAAGAGAGCACAAGCTGGGGGAAGGGCAGAGGGAGAGAGAGAAGCAGGCTCCCTGCTGAGCAGGGAGCCTGATGCTGGGTGCTAGCCCAGGACCCTGGGATCATGACCTGAGCCGAAGGCAGCACTTAATTGACTGAGCCACCCAAGTGTCCCAAGAATATGTTTAGTTTTATAAGAAACTGCCAAACTGTCTTCCAAAGTGGCTGTACCATCTTGCATTCCTATTATCAATGACTGAGAATTCCTGTTGTGCCACATCCTTGCCAGAATTTGGTGTTGTCAGTGTTTTGAGTTTTGTGCATTCTAATGGTATGTAGTACTATCTTATTATTGTTTTAATTTGTAAGCCCCTAATGAATACTGAGCATCTTTTCATATGCTTACTTGCTCTCTGTGTATCTTCTTTGGTGAGGTGTCTGTTCAGATCTTTTGCCTGTTTTAACATTTGAATTGTTCATTTTCATATTGTTAAGTTTTAAGAGTTCTTTGTATATTTTGGCAACAGTCCTTTATCAGATAAGTCTTTTTGCAAATATTTCCTCTCCGTGTGTGACTTGCCTTCTCATTGTTTTGATGTGTTGCTTTTATAGTCTCTTAATTGCACTTTTGATGAGCAGACATTCTTAATCCTAATATGGCCTAATTTATTAAAAAATCCGTTTTTGATTAGTGCTTTTAATGTTCTATTCAAAAATTTTCATCTATTTCAAAGTCACAAAAATGTTCTATATTTTGCTCTAAAAGTTTTGGTGTCTTAATGTTCACATTTAGATCTGTCATCCAAATGGAATTGCTTTTTATGTATAGAGTGAGATCGGGGTCAACATAGTTATTTTTTTCTCTATAGATATGCAATTGACCCAGCACCATTTATTGGAAGGATCATTATTTCCCTGTTGCACTGCAGTGACATCTTTGTCCCAAACCAGCTGTCCATAGATATGTGCGTCTGTTTACATAGATCTATTTTATTCCTCCCAACAACTCTTTGGAAGAGGTGGGAGTTCTGGACTCAGGACTTACTCAACTCAAGACCTGGGTTGCTTGACAGAGACTTGGCCCGAGATTGGCTCGAAGGTGGGAAATTTTTGTCATTGGAGCTAATCCTGCGGGCTTTGTAGTCCGGCAGGTTTGCACGAGTCTTTATTGTGCGGCTTTGAATGAGTTATTGACTTCTCTGAGCCTGTTTCCAAATACGTTGGCTGCAGATAATAATAGCATGGTGACATGGAACTTGAGAGACTTAGATAATTAAATGTATAGTATTGTGGTTGTTGTTGTCATTACTCTCTGTTCTCTTAAGAAGGATGAAGAGGGAGGCGCCTGGGTGGCTCAGTGGGTTAAGCCTCTGCCTTCAGCTCAGGTCATGATGTCAGGGTCCTGGGATCGAGCCCCGCATCAGGCTCTCTGCTCAGTGGGGAGCCTGCTTCCCCCTCTCTCTCTGCCTGACTCTCTGCCTGCTTGTGATCTCTCTCTGTCTGTTAAATAAATGAAATCTTTAAAAAAATTATTTAAAAAAAAAGAATGATGAAGAGGAAGGCAGGATTCCACTACTTCCTTCGGGTGCCTTAGTTCTTGCTCCCTCTCTGCATTTCCGACCTCCCTCCCGAAGCTCTTAAGCTAATGTCCTTGTGAGGACAGGGGAACGCAGAAGGTTTGGAAGGTCTGCCTCCTAGGGGGAACCAGTTGCTTCTCATCCTCAAGGCTTCTACTTTCGTCAGACCCTCTGCTCTCTCCGGAGAGCAGAGAGCGTCTCCAGCCTCCCCCCAGGGGAACTTACTAAAAGCATGCAGTTCCAAAGCAGGCATGGGATGTGGGCAGAGAAAGGCTTCAGGCAACCCTTGTTCCTGGGCTTGACTCAGTAGCTCATCTTAGATGAGCTGCTCCCCTTCTCTGAGCCTTAGGGTCTTACTGACAGTATCCCCAAGTCTCCTCGGCTCTCGTATTCTGTAACTTCTTAACTTCTTACCCCAGTCTGTGGTAAGTTCCACAGTAGGTTCCCAGAGATGCTGCAGAAAAGGCTCTCATCACACTCTCGGGGCAAATCTGTTCCCAGAGAAGGGCCAGGTAGTGTGATCGCTGTTCTTTCTTACTTGTCCTGAGGACAGACTCCAAAATACAGAAAGAGGTTTATGCGCAAAGATGTTTACCACGGTATTCCCTGTGCCGGTGAAAACACCCAGTTTGGGAATAATTGGTCCGCTTTATGCCCATCCGGGGGCAGCCACGCTGGTATTCAGCACAGAGAATTCTAGTGCCGACTTGGTTTCGGGAGGCAGCCACAATACTTGGTATAGAATCATTTAGCCAAACATTAAATATTTTGATCACACATTATGTCCTGAACTAAGGAATGGCTTTATGAAGGTGACTCAGACACTCTCTCTGCCCCCGAGGAGCTCACGGTTTAGCCAAGGAGGAAGAACCCTGAGGAGTGATGTAGAAGCCGATGTACGTGCTGGATTAGGGGCATGAGAAGGGTGCCAGGAGAGCCCGGAGAAGAGACAGTCGCTTTTGACGATCAGATGGGAGCTGTTTGCAACTTTCTGGGAGAGAGAGGAAGAGGCATGGAAGCCTGAGGTCACTGAGATCAGAGAGAAGCAGAGTCCGGGTGTAATTCAGGAGGTAGACCCATGGTCCTGTGGGCTGAGTGGAAGGGGGCGGGGGTGTGAGGAGTCTCAAGGTCCTGGCTGTAACCATGTAGGTGGTGGTCCTCCTCCCCAGATGGGAATCCCAGGAGGGGAAGAAGTTGGAAGGAAGTTAAGGGCCGTGTTGGGTTTTAGCAGCCTAGGATGGGCTGTCAGGAGGCAGACGGGGGATAAATTGGGGGCTCAGAAAGAGAGTGAGGCAGACGACCTTGCTTTGTAAAGACTCGGGAGGAGAAGACATGTATCAGGAGCAACTGTGAGAGAGGAGACTGAGAAGCCTACCTTTAAGGAAGGGACGGGAAGGCATGGGAAGGCAAAAGGAGAAAAGCCCGCGAATGAGGGAGACAAAGAGCAGTCAGAGGAGACCAGAGAGCTCCTCTGGAACGAGCAAGAGGCTCCAGAAGGAGGCAGCTGCCAATCTGTCTTATAATGCTGGGAGGTCTGGGCAGTTGAGGACCGAGGTATGGTGTGTCTGTTACGTTTAGTGTGAAAGTGGGAACAGGATAGTTTCTCTGGGTGGGGAGACTGGGCTCCATGCTGCAAGGAGTGGGGAGTAAGTGGGAAAGCAGAGGACGGTAAAGGGAGTCAACTCTTTTGAGGAGTGTGGCTAGAAAGAGAAGGAAAGAAATTAGGGCAGTGACTGCGCATGAAGTTGTGATGGCGGACACAGCGCTCTTTCCACCGACTTCCAGCAGACTGCTTCGGGAACTTTCTTCTCCAGGCCAGGCTTCTCATGGAAGAAAGGGCCAGGATCAGCCGTCTGTCCTCTCTCCCTTTCTGTGCGTGTGTGTCCACAGTCATGTGCACGTCTGTGTTCGGGAGTAAGCTGGAGTAAGAAGCCAGTGGGTTAGAGCTCCAGCTTCCCCCTGGTCTGGAGGAGCCCCGGGGTAGCCCCACGTTTCCTGAGGGGCTGGGCCTGCATCTTTTTCTCCAAGATGAGGCTGAGAAGTGAGAGGCAGGCTGTGGACCGTCAGGATCTGTCAGCAGCCGCTGCAAGTCTGCCCAGCATCTGGGTCCCATCACACAAGTGGGGCTTTTCCTACATTAATCTCTGATGAGCTTGGCCCAGCTTTCATTTCAAAAGTCTCTCCTTCTTTTCTGTCTTCCACCAGCCCCTTCTTTACACCCCCTCCCCAAAACAGGACTAAAAATCATGCCTTCGCCCTTCCTTGGTTTCCCAACCCAGCTGGGGCCAGAGAAAGCTTTGAAATTGGAGCAAGGCTTGGGATGGGGAGGGAGGGGATGCTGGTGTAGCTGGTGGGAAGAGGCCGGAGGAGGAAATGGCCAACTGAGTTCCCAGGCAAGGGGAAGAGAACGGAGATCTCTTGGATGACCAGCTCTGACTCCTTGGGGTCTCCACTCCTTTCTCTCCCATTTCCCCACCAAGAGTCTGTCCTTTACCCTAGTCTTTCCTCTTCTTGTCCTGCATCCCTGGGACAGGGACTGTCTCCTGGCACTTCCACTCCTCCCCTGGGTGTCTCTGTAGATGAGGGATAGCTCTTTTAACTTGTCAGGAAATGAGTCCCAGCAAGGTTGGCCTGTTATCAGCTACCTGAAAACGGACTTCCAGGGCCATGAGCCCGGGCATTGGGGAGCTCGGTTTTCTATCTTCTGTCCTCCATGTTTGCCATATAGTGCAGGAGACCGGTGCAGAATGGATGTGTGCCAAATGCAAAATGTGACATTGGGCTAACCAGGATAGATAGAGTTTCATGTATCTCAGAGTCCAGAAATCCTGGGACATCAGAGCTAGGAGAGACCTTGAGACATATAGTCCAGCTCAGGTGTTGTATGTGGATGGCTGCATAGGGCCCATAGAGAGAAGAGAGATCACAAAGGACCAGGATGGGAACCTGGCAGTGAGGCTCTCACTTACGGGTCTGCCTACTATGGGATCCTGCAAGAGGCATCAAAGATGCTTTACTGATCATATGTCAAGGGCTAACTTGGATTCATAGTCACTGGGGGGCCTGGGTTGTCCTGAAAGTGTTTCGTGGCAGATCCGGGCTCCACAGATTGGCGATGAGGAGTGGCCAGGCCACCAAGTCAAGGACCAGTTTGTAAGAGGGGTGAGAGGGGAGGATCAGTGGCTAAGGGTAAAAGATAAGGTTAACAAGAGCCCAATATTATTAGATTCCTCTTTGCATGAAGGAGGGATTCATTTACTAAGGAAGACACTATATGGGCACAAGATGGATTTGGCAACATATAGCAGAAAACCCAGCTCAGACTGGATCCAACAATAAGAGCAGTTATTAACTCACATAACAAGAAGTTCAGAGATAAAGTGGGTTTCAGGACTGGTCGATTTAGCGTGTCATCAAGGATTCAGGTTCTTTCTGTCTCTCAGCTTTGCCTCACTTTGTGTCACAAGATGGCTGCCTTCTAGTTGTAAGAACCGCCAGTAGAAAAGGGAGATTCCCCTCCCCCCTTTATTCAGTTTAATGGGAAAGAGTAAAATATTCTCTCCCCAGCCATGGAATAAAAGTCTTTTTCTTGAGTCTGATCGGGGAACTTTGTGTCATATGCCCATCCCTGGACTAAAAGCAGTTACCAAGAGCATGCATTCTATGTACTGAATTAAAATAGATTTTTAAAAAACCTCTCAATTTTTCTCAGAAATAAAAACTATACTATTGGGGAAAAAATAATGGAAGTCTCGATGAACATACTCAAGATAGAATCAATGAACTAAAAAATAGTGCCAAAGAATTCTCTCAAAATGCAATGCAATAAGGCAAAGAGGTGAAAAGTGTAGACAGAAGTATAAGTAGAGGGAGACTTAAGACTTCTAACATGTCTGAGGTATAGAAAGCTGGAAAGAGCTTTGCTCATTGTTCTTATAGTAACAAAAAGAGAAAGCTGGATCAATTAGAAAAACCATACATTACTTGAACCCGTCTGTAGTAGCCAGCTTCCAAGATGGCTCCCCGTGATCCCTACTTCCTGGTATTTACACCCGTATGTAATTTCCTACTATATTATGCCAGGGCAATCCGGGTAAGCCATAGAATACAACAGAAGTGATGATATGCCACACTGAAGATTAGGTTATAAAAGAATATGGCTTTCTATTTTGGGCTTTCTCTCTCTCATCACTTGCTCTGGGGGCGGCATGCTGCCAGGTTGAGAGTGTTCCTGTGGAAGGGCCCAAGGAAATAAAGTCTCCGACCAACAGCCAGCAATGAACCAAGGCCTGTTGATAACCATAGGGATGAGCTTGGAAAGCTTCTTTAGCCTTATTCATGTCTTGAGGTGTCTGTGGCCCTGGATGGTAGTGTGACTGCAACCTCACAAGAGACTCTGAACCACAACCACCCCATTAAACCACTCCCATATTCCTGAGACATGGCAGCTGTGAGACATAATTGTGTATTGCTTTAAGCTGCTATGTTTGGGGGATAATTGGTTAGGAAGCAGTAGATAACTAATAATCCATCAGAGAGTGGAGGTGTCCAGAGTTACCAAGCATCTGAAATCTAAGGAAATACAGGGTCCTCCAAGCAGAGACAGGACGTGAGCATTTGCTTACCTACAGCAGAGTATGAGAAGAGATCTAGGTGCATAGAAACAGGTAAAAAGAATAAAGATGAATATTTATTTATTTTTGTTACATCAAATGATTTTTATGTTTTCTATTGAGATACGATTGACGTGTGACATATTAGTTTCAGGTGTACAACATAATGATTTAATATTTGTGTGTGAAATGATCTCTAAAATAAGTCCAGTTGACATAATTACAGAATTTTTTTTTCTTGTGATGAGAACTTTTAAGATCTACTCTCTTAGCCACGTTCAGATTTTCAATACAGTACTATTAACTAGGGTCCCCATGCTGTACATGACATCCCCGTGACTTATTTATTTTATAACTGGAAATTTGTACCCTTTTGACTCCCTTCACCCATTTTCCCCACACTCTGCCCCCTAGTGCTGGCAACCACCAATCTGTTCTCTGTATCTATGAGCTTGGTTTTTGTTTTTGCTTTTGTTTTAGATTCCACGTAGAAGTGGAATCTAAATAATAATAGTCATTATTATAAATAATGATTAAATTTAATAAAATTTAATAAATAAAATTTATTTATAAATTTTAATAAAAATTATATAAATATAATAAATAAATAAAATTTAAAAAATAAAATAAAATAAAATAACCATTATGGTATTTATCCTTCACTGTCTGACTTATTTCATGAGATAAAATTTTAAAACAAACTGCTAAAGGCCAAATGTGAGCTTATATGAAAGTATAGAAATGCTGGGACCTGCGAGCAAGAGGGTAGTTCATCCTCACTTGCAGGCTCTTCCATCAACCTTTCACTATTTGCTCTTGACAAAGATCAGTGGCAGTGCCGGAGAATGGAGAACCAAATCAGCCTGCACCTTAATCTTGGACTTCCCAACATCCAGAACTATGAGAAAATGAATTTCTGTTATTTAAGCCACCCACTGTATTGTATTTTCATTACAGTAGCTCAACTGAAACAGTACTTATTTTAAATTGTAATTTCAAGTTCTTTGTTGATGTTGTATTGATCCTGTATCCTACAAACTTGCTAAATTCACTTATTAGTTTCTTGATTCTTTGTTGATTCTTTGGGATTTTCTACTTAGGTGGTTGTCATCTGGGAATAGAGAGAGTTCTATTTTTTCTTTTCCAATCTGTATATCTTTTGATTCTTTTTCTTGACTTACTTCATTGGGTAGGACTTGCAGAGCAATGTTGAATAGAAGTGGTGACAAAGGATATCCTATCTTTGTTCTCAAATTTAGGGGGATAGTATTTAGTCATTCATCATTTTTTAAAAAATTTTATTTATTTATTTGACAGAGAGAGAGAGATCACAAGTAGGCAGAGAGGCAGGCAGAGAGGGGGAAGCAGGCTCCCCACTGAGCAGAGAGCCCGATGCGATGCGGGGCTCGATCCCAGGACCCTGAGATCATGACCTGAGCCGAAGGCAGAGGCTTTAACTCACTGAGCCACCCAGGCGCCCCAGTCTTTCATCATTTTTTAAAAGATTTTATTTATTCATTTGAGAGACAGAGAGAGCACAAGGAGCGGGAGAGGCAAGGGGAGAGGAAGAAGCAGACTCCCTGCTGAGCTGGGAGCCCGACATGGGGCTGAGCCGGGAGCCCATTATAGGGCTCGATCCCAGGACCTCAAGATCATGACCTGAGCCAAAGGCAGACATTTAACCATCGGAGCTGCTCGGGCGCCCTTGGTCTTTCATCATTAAGTAGGATACCACTATGGGACTTTTTCTTAGATGCGTTTTATTAGATTGAGGAGGTTTCCTTCTAATCTTAGTTTTCTGGAAGTTTTTCTCATGAATAAATGTTGAATTTTCTCTAACGCTTTTTCTGCATTTATTGAGATGATATTATGTCTGTTCCTATTCCTTTGTGGACAGTGATTTTTCTGTCACATTGATTTTCAGATGTTGAACTAACCTTGCATACCTGGTATAATCCCCACTTGGTCATGATATATAACTTTTTTCTATATTGCTAGATTTTGACTTTCTAATATTTTCTTAAGGATTTTGCATCTATATTCATGAGAGATATTGATCTGTAGTTTGTTTTTCTCATAATATCTTTTTTCTGGTTTCGGTATCAGGGTAATGTTGGCCATATAAAATGAGTGAGAAAGTATTCCCTGCTCTTTAATTATCTGAAAGTGTTTGCATATGACTGGTATTATTTCTTCCTTAATATTTGGTGGAATTTTCCAGTGAAGCCATCTGACCCTGGAGTTTTCTTTGTTGGCAAGTTTTTAATTACTAATTAAATTTCTTAAATAGTATAGTGTTATTCAGATTGTCTAATTCTTCTTAATATTTGGTAGTTTATGTGTTCAAAAATTTCTCCATTTTTTTAAGTTATTAAAATTTATCAGAATTATGCTTTCACAATAATGTCTTATTCTGCTGTAGTATCTATAAGGTCTGTAGTAATCTCCCTTCATTCATTCCTGATATTGATAATTTGTGTCATCTCTCCTTTTTCTTTTCCTTAATCTGACTGGCTAGAAGTTTATCAATTTTATTGATCTTGCCAAAGAACCACTTTGGATTTATTGATTTTTCTCTGTAATGTTTTTATTTTAAATTCCATTGGTTCTTGCTCTTATCTTTATTATTTTCCTCCTTCTACTTGGTTTGGGTTTAATTTACTCCTCTTTTTCTGTTTTTTTTTTTTTTTTGAGATGAAAACTTAGATAATTGATTTCTTCTATTCAAACATATGCATTTAAGGCTATAAATATTTGTCCTTTAGCTGCACCCCACTAATTGTAATATGTTGTTTTTATTTTCATTCAATTCAAATATTTTCTAATTTCTCTTGCAACTCCCTCCTTGACCCACAAGTTATTAATAAATACATTGTTTAAATTGTAAATACTTGTGGATTTCCCAGACATCTTTGTTATTGATTTTTAATTTAATTCTGTTTGGCAAGGGAACATACTTCATATAATTTCAATTTTTTAAACAATTTCTTGAGGTTTGTTTAACGACCCAGAATATATTCTCTCTTGGTGAATGCTTCATGTACACTTGGGAAGAATGAGTATTCTGCTGGTGGTGGGTGAAGTTTTCTTTAAATGTCAATTGATCAGTTTGATTAGTAGTGTTATTCAGATTTTATATCTTTTTACTGATTTGTTGTGTACTTATTGTATCTATTACTGAGAGAAGAGTTCTGATGTCTCCAACTATAATTGTGAGTTTGTCTATTCTTTTTAGTTTCATTTTTATATTCCATATACATTGTTAAATATATGGGAATTAAGTTTTTCATAATGATAGTTCATTTTCCTTTAGTGTTAGGATCTGCATTGAAGCCCCTTTATTAAATACTTATATTGGTTATTTATTCCTCTGTCTTTACTGGATTAATTAGGCTAGAGGTACGTCAATTTTATCAAGCTTCTCTAAAAAATAAGACTTTGGTTTTAATGCTTTCCCTCTATTATTTATTCTCTATTATTTTCTATTTTAGTCATTCCAACTTTATTATTTTTCCATTCTTACATTTACTTTGTTTTTTTCACCCCAAAGTCTCCTAATAAGGATGGTACAACCTTTGTTTTTTTCCTTACATTTACTTTGAATTTAATTTTTCTTTTCTCTTTCTAGTTTCTTAGAGTGAGAATTAAGATCATTGATTTGAGACATTTCTTCTTTTTTAATATAGGCAATTAGTGTTAAAATTTTCCATCTAAATAGTGCCTCAGAAACGTTCCATAAATTTCGATGTACTATGTTTTAACTTCTAATCACTAATTTAAAAAAATATTTTCTTTGACCTATAGATAATTTAGAAGTGTTTTATTTCTGGATATTTGGAGATTTTTCAAAAAAAATCTTTCTGTTAATGATTTCTAACAATTCCACTACGGTAAGAGAAAATATTTTTTATGGGGCGCCTGGGTGACTCAGTGCGTTAGGCCTCTGCCTTCAGCTCGGGTCATGATCTCAGGGTCCTGGGATCGATCCCCACATCAGGCTCTCTGCTCAGCAGGGAGCCTGCTTCCCCCTCTCTCTGCCTGCCTCTCTGCCTACTTGTGATCTCTCTCTCTCTCTCTGTCAAATAAATAAATAGCATCTTTAAAAAAAAAGAAAATGCTTTTTATGACAATATTCTTTTAAATTTATTTAGTCTTGGTTTATGGCTCAGTATATGGTCTATCTTTGCAAATATTTCATGTCCACTTGAAAAGAATGAAAATGTATTTTCATTTCATTCAAATGAAAAGTATTCTGCTCTTGTTGGGTGGAGTGCTGTATGAATGAAAGTTAGGTCCAGTTGTTGATAGTATTGTTCAAATCTATATAAAGCCTTACTGATTTTCTGTCTACTTGTTCTTTGAATCATTAGTAGAAGAAAGTGTTGAAATCTTCAACTATAATTATAGTTTCTTTGCTTTATATATTTTGGAGCTCTGTTATTAGGTGCATCCAAACTATTGATTGTTATGTTTTCTTGATGCATTGACTCATCATTAAATGTTCTTTTTTTTTAAAGAGTTTATTTATTTATTTGAGAGAGAGAGAATGAGCATAAGCAAGGGGTTGGGGTGGTGGAGAGGCTGAGGGAGAATCAGACTCCCTGCTGAGCAGGGAGCCCAAGGTGGAGCTTGATCCCAGAACCCTGGGATCATGACCTGAGCCAAAGGCAGACGCTTACCTGATTGAGCCACCTAGGCACCCCAGGAATATCAGTAGAAGTTTTTTAAAAGAACATCTAATGGGGGCACCTGGGTGGCTCAGTCAGTCAAGCGTCTGCCTTTGACTCAGGTCATGATCTCAGGGTCTTGGGATCGAGCCCCCGCACCAGGCTCCCTGCTCAGTGGGGAGTTTGCTTTTTCCCTCTCCCTCTGCTTCTCCTCCCCACTCATACTCTCTCTCTCTCTCTCCCTCTCTGTCTCAAATAAATAAAATCTTAAAAAAAAACAAACTTCCAGTGGTATTCCTTGCTCCAAAGTTCACTCTGTCTGAAATTAATATATTCGTTATAGCTCTCTTATGACTAATTGTTGTGTAAAGTTTCTTTTTCTCTTCTTTCCTTTTTAACCTGCTTGTCTCTTTATATTTAAAGTGTTTCTGGGGTGCCTGGGTGGCTCAGTTGATTAAGTGTCTGTCTTCAGCTCAGGTCATGATCCCAGGGTCCTGGGATCCAGCCCCATGTTGGACTTGCTGCTCAACAGGGAGTCATATTCTCCCTCTTCCTCTGCCCCTCCCCCCACTCATACTCTCTCAAGTTCTCTCTCAAATAAATAGATAAAATCTTAAAAAAAATACAGTTTCTGTAGGCATTATAATTGGGCCATTAAAAAATTCTCTTCAATCTCTTTTATTAGATTGTTGAGACCATTTTTAATATTATGCAATAATTTGATGTAATAATATAATAACAAGAGTTTTAATCTATTACTGCTTATTTGTATTTGTATTTATTCTATTTTCCTGTCCCTTTTTTCTTATTTTTCTTGTCCCTTGTCCTTTTTTTGATTAATTGTATTTTTAATTTCAGTGTACCTCCACCATTGTTATATTAGCTATAGCTTTTGCTTTAGTTATTTTAAAATGATTTAGAATAAGCATACTTATTTATCTTTATTAGATGACATTCTACCTTCAAATAATGTTATACCATTTTATGTATAATGGGCAACAGTATATTATGCAGCCTTACAACAGTTAACTTCCATTCTAATGTTATTTATCATGTGTTATACATTTATTTATGTAATTTACCATTAAAAACATTGTTATTTTTTGTTTTAGGCAGTGAGTTTAAAAAGAAAATTTTTACTGAGGTATAATTTACATAATATAAAACTTACCCATTGTAGGTTTCCATGAATTTTAGTAAGTTTACATAGTTATGTAATCATTAATACAATCAGTTTTAAAATAATTTCACTACCTTAAAAGGTCCCTCCTGTGTATTTACAGTCAACCCCGCTGCCATGCCAAGCATGGTTAATCACTGATCTGATTTCTGTCTCTACATTTTTGGCTTTCCTAGAAAGTTCATATAAATGGAATCATACAATATATAGTTTTACGGATTTGGAATTTCATACTTTGCACATTTTTTTGAGGTTCACCCATATTTTTGTATATATCAATAGTTCATTTCTTTTTTTTATTCTTGGGCAGCAGTCCATTATATCTGGATACCATATTTAGTTTATTAATTTATCTGTTGATGAACATTTGTGTTATTTCAAGTTTGGAGCCATTATGCATGATGCTGTTATGAACTTTTGCATACAATCTTTAGGGTACACAGATTTTCATTTCCCTTGTGTATCTACCTAAGGGCAGACTTTCTGGGCCCTAGAAGTTCATACTTAGCTTTTTAAGTAACTCACACTGATTTCTAAAGTGACCGTACTGTTTTATATCCTCACCAGTAATGTATGAGGGTCCCATTTATCTACATTCTCAAAACTTGATGCATTAGTCTTTTAGTATGTAGATATTCTAGAGGGTATAATAGTGTTATCTTATATGGTTTTAATTTAGATTTCCCTAATAACTAATGATGTTGGGAATCTCTTTATATACTTATTTGCTATCATGTATCTTATTTGGTGAAGTGTCAGCTCAAATTTTGCTTATGTTCTTATTGTTGCTTTTTTCTTTTTTTTACTTCTTACTCTTTCTGGATATATTTCTGGACTCCCTATTATAGTCTATATGTATATCCGTAGGCCTATACCACATTGTTTTGATTATTATAGCTTTACAGTAAGTTATGAATAAAGGTAGTGTAATTTCTCCAGCTTTGTGTTTTTCCAAATTGTTTTGGCTATTCCAGGTCCTTTCCATTTCTGTATGCATTTTAGGACCGGTTTGTAACTTTCTACAAAACGAGCTGGCTGAGATTTTGAATAGGATTTCAATGAATATATGGATTAATAGGAGAAATTGCCATCTTAACAATTTTGACTCTTCCAATCCAATGACGAAGAAGTCATATCTCTATTAATTCATATCTTCTTTAAATTCTTGCTGCTATATTTTATAGTTTTCAGTATATAGGTTTTGCATGTTTGTTAAATGTATTCCATTTTATTCTTTTTAATACTATTATTATGAGCGTTCTTTTCATAGTTTTATTTTCAGATTGTTACTATTATACAGAAATACAATCGATTTTTGTAATACAATTGATTTTTGTATATTGAATCTGTATTGCATTGCCTTGGTTGGTAGTTACAGTAGCTTTCCTGTAGTTTCCTTAGGATTTTATACATAGATGATCATGAATATGTGAATGAAGACAGTTTTACTTTTGCCTTTCCACTCTGTATGCCTTTAATTTCTTTTATTTACTTTATTACACTGGTAGAATCTCCAAAACATGATTTCGTATAAGAGGTGAGGCCAGAAATCCTACTAAGTGTACAATCTTAGTGGGAAAACATTTAGTCTTCGTGCATTAAGTGTGATATTCACTGTAAATTTTTAATAAATACCATTATCCGACTGAGGAAGCTTCTTTGTATTCCTCCTTTTTAAAGAGTTTTTAAAAATCATGACTGGGTGTTGGATTTTATTAGATCCTTTTTCTGTGCCTGAGATGATCATGTGGAGCTTGCTCTTCATTTTATTAATATGGCATATTGCATTACTTGATTTTTGGATGTTAAACCAACCTTGCATTCCTGGGATAAAGCCCACTTGGTCAGAGGATGCACTCCTTTCTACATGTTGCTGGATTTTGTTTGCTACTATTTCATTAAAGAGTTTTGCACCCATGCTTGGGGGGGATATTGGAATGTTGTTTGGTCTCTTGTTGTGTCTTTGTCTGGCTTTGGTATCAGGGCGATACCTGCTTTATAAAATAAATTGAGAAGCGTTCCCTAGTTCTCTCTTTTCTGGAGTTTGTGTAGGATTTGTGTCATTTATTCCTTAAATGTGTGGTAGAATTCACGAGTGAAGGCATATGGGCCCTAGGGCTTCCTTGTGGGATGAATTTTAATTATCGATTCAGTTTTTTACTGAATTGATATGTCTTTACATGTTTTCTATTTATGTCTTTATGTAGTTTCTATGCTTAAGTCAGTTTTGGTACTTTATACCTTCCTCAGAATTTTTTCACTTCATTTGTCTAAGTTGTTGGCATGAAGTTATTCATAATACTCCCTAATAATTCTATAGGAACTTTGTGATGTCCACTCTTTCATTTGTTCCCGATTTTGGTAATTTGTGTCTTCTCTCCTATTCTTGGTCAGTCTAGCTAGTTTATCAATTTTGTTGATCTCTTTTGTTGTCTGGTTTTATTTATCTTTGCTATTGTTTTTCTTTTTTCTTTTTCATTGGTTTCTCCTCTGATTTTTATTACTAACAGCCTTCTGTTTACTTAGAGTTTGATTCAGCCTTTATTTTATGGCCTCCTGAGGTGAAAGCTGAAGATTATTGATTTTGATTCTCTTCCTTTTTAATACGCATTTAAAACTATACATTTTCTTTTAAGGATGTTAGCTGCATCCCATAATTTTTAATATGTTTTGTTTTCGTTTTCATTCAGTTCAAGGTATTTCCTATTTCACTTGAGATTTTTCTATATTTTAAGTAGAAGTATGTTGTCTAATTTCCAAATACTTGGAGATTTCCTAGATTTCTTTCTTTGGTTGATTTCTGACTTAATTCCATGGTGATTGGGGAACACATTTTGTATGATTACATTCCTTTTAAATTTACTGAGACTCATTTAATAATATAACATATAGTCTATTCTGGGGAATGGCCCATTTGAGCTTGAAAAGTGTTTATTTTGTTGTTGAGTGGAGTGATCTATATGTGTCATTTAGGTCAAATTGGTTGACAGTGTTGTTCAAGTGATCTATGTCATTGCTGACTTTCTGGTATACATTTTTTGTATGACATGTACTTTCAACTCTCTTGTGTTTAATGCCTAAGAGTGGAATTGCTGAGTTATATGGAAACCCTAGGATTAAAATTTTGAGAAACTACTGGACTATTTTCCAAAGGAGTTGTATCATTTTATATTTCTATCAGCAATGCATGAGGGTTTCAATTTGTCCACATGCTCTCCAACACTTATTATTTATCTGGCTTTTTGATTATAGCCATTCTAGTGGATGTAAAAGTGATATCTCATTGACTATTTTATTTTCATTTCCCTGATGGCTAATGATTTTGATCATGTTTTCATGTGCACATTGAACATCTGTACATCTTTTTGGGGGAAATATCTATTCAGATCCTTTGTCCATTTTAAAAACTGGATTGTTTGGGTTTATTTGTTGTTGTTTACTATTGATTTGTAAGAGTTCTTTATATATTATGGGTAAAAGTCTTTTATTAGACATTGGACTTGCGAATATTTTTTCCAACCTGTGAGTTGTCTTCTTACTTTTTCCATGTTCCCCTTTGAAACACCAAAGTTTTCATTTTAATGAAGTTCAAAGTAACTATTTTTTTTTCCATCACTCGAGCTCTTGATGTCATATCAGAGAAGGCTTTATTTAACTCAAGGTCATGGAAATTTACTCCTATATTTTCTTCTGAGAGTTTTCTTGTTTTACCTCTTAGAATATTTAGAGTTATATCTTACAGTTAAGTTATTTGCATATTGACATGGTCAATTTCAAACTTGTTTGAAAACTTAATTAGAGAAGGTTTGGCATAAGATTTACTCTGGGTTAGTTGAGTCCGATGTCTAAGGCATGACTGTTTCTGGAGACTCAATTAAATGCCCTGGACATTCAGTGAGGTCTCTCCACTCTGGCTGGTGAGAACTTTGATGTCTGCTATCCTTGCATAAGCTCCAGGGATTGCCTAGGTCTGTAATCCATTTGGAGTTAATTTTTGCATATGGTATAAGCACAGGTCCAGCTTCATTGTTTTGCATATAGATATACAGTTATCCCAGGACCATTTGTTTGAAACTATTCTATTCCTGTTGAACTGTCTTGGCACCCTTGCCAAAAATTAATTGACCATAAATGTATGGGCTTATTTCTGAGATTTCAATTTTATTCCATTGATTTATATGTTATCCTTATGTCAGTACCATGACTGCAAATTTGAGTGTACTTATCAACACACATAGAGACTGACAGGCAGAGTATAGAGCCTTGTAGGTTTTGACATGTTTAAGCATAACCTCTGGGCAATTCATTGACCATGAGGCTAAGCTACTCTAAGTATCTCATATAAGTGGAATCATACAGTAATTTTTTGTTCTTTTTGTGATTGAATTATTTCACTTAGCATTATGTCTTTAAGGTTCATTCACATGGCAGCATGTATTAGAATTTTCTTCCTTTTTTAAGGCCGAATAATATTCTGTTGTGTTTAAAACGTTGTTTATCCATTCATCCATCAGTGGACACTTGGGTTGCTCCTGCATTTTGGTTATTGCAAATAATGCTCCTATAAACATGGGTGTACAAATATCTGTTTATGCCCCTGCTTTCAAGTCTTTGGAATATATACCTAGAAATAGAATTTCTAAATCATATGGTAATTCTATTTTTATTTTTTTAGAAACTGTCATATTTTTTTCCATGGTGGTTGTATCATTTTACATGCCCTCCAGCAGTGCGCAAGGGTTCAGGCTTCTCTGCATCCTCACCAACACTCGTTACTTTTTATTTTTAATAATAGCCATCCTGATGAGTGTGAAATATGTCTCATTGTGCTTTTGATTTTTTTCCCTAATGATTACTAATTCATGCATATTTTCTTGTGCTTATTAGCCATTTGTATATCTTCTTTGGAGAAATGCCTTGGTTATTTGCCCTTTTAAAAAGCGTGTTGTTTGTTTCTTTGTTGTTGAGTTGAGGAATTCTCCATATACTCTGGATTCAGCCATTATTTCTTAAGGTACTTTTTTTCTTTTCTTTCTCTCTTTCTGGTCCATACATTACATGGATTTTACATCTCTTCATATTATTTTACAGGCCACTGAGGCTCTATTTATTTTTTTCAGCCTTTTTTTTCACTCTGTAATTTCTTTTGGATAGTTTCTCTTATGTCTTCAAGTTTGTCGATGTTTTCTTCTGAAGTCTCTAATCTGTTAATACTGTTTTCATTTAAAATTTTGTGTTTTCATCTCTAGAAGTTCCATTTTCTTCTTTAAAATATCTTCCATTTCTTCTTATTATGTTAATATTTTTCTCATCATTCTTGAGCATATTTGTAATAGCTATTTTAAAGTCCTTGTCTGCTAGGATCATCTTTGTCATTTCTATGTCTGTTTCTATTGACTGTTTTTCTCCTTGTTTTAGGTCACAGTTGCCAGGTTCCTTGCATGTCTAGTAATTTTTTAAAATTGATTGAACATTATTATTACATTGTTGAGCATCTGGATTTTTTTCTTCTTCTAGAGAATATTTAGAGTTATATTTTACAGTTATTTGCATATCAACATGGTCAATTTCAAACTTGTTTCAAAACTTAATTAGAGCAGGTTTGGCGTAGGATTTACTCTGGGCTAGCCAAGACCCTTTCTGGAGGCTCAATTGAATGCCCTGGACACCCAGTGAGGTCTCTCCGCTGTGGCTGGTAAGAACCTGAATGTCTCCTATCCTTGCATAAGCTCCAGGAATTGCTCTGTTTACAATTGGTCAATAGTTCTTTGCTCAGTCTTGTAGATTTCTGCCCTATACATGTGTACTGTAGTATTCATCAACAGACAATCTATGCAGATTTCTGGAGCTCTTTCCCTATATAACTCCCTCTGCTTCGATACTCTGCTACACAATTTCCAGTTACCTCAGATTTCCTGCTGTGATCTCTGTCTCTTCAACTCACTGAGACCACCACCCTCTGCTGGGGCTTCCCCATCTCTGTGTCTTTTTCCAGAAAATGCCTGTAGGCAGAAGGTTGGAGCTTTCTAGTAAGACTCATTGCACTTATTTTCTTTCCTCTTAGGGATCCTAGCCCTGCATTGCCTGTTGTCCAATGTCTGAAAACACAGATCTCATATATTCTGTCCAATTTTCTAATTGTTTATAATTGCATGGTGGGTGTGCAATTGCAGGGTACTCTGTTGTAAAGTCATGTTGTAAGGTCAAAACAAAACTCTTTTGTTTTCTAATTGTGTTTTTATATATTAGCTTCCTATTTTATAGATACTTAAATATCCTCGCAAATCATCCGGGAGTGTTTATTAGACTACTGTTCACGTCTTTCCTGTTTCTTGAATTGATGGTATTTCATTGATGGAAATTTCCCCTGCCATCTCAGCTTGGCTATCATTTCGGGGTAGTCCATCATTTTCCAATAGCTAGTGAGTTTTAATTGACTGGTAATGTTTATAATAAAGGTCGACATTAATCTGAATTGATATCGTGTAGGGGTTTCTCAGCAGCTGTGTAGGTGGGTGACTGGGGGAGACATACTGTAGCCATTCATTCACTGGCTGATGCTGGTTCCTCTGATGGTGGGATCACAAGGATGCTCCCACACATGACCTCTTCTAGTCTTTACATGATTCTCACCACTATTATAATTATTATTTCAATTTCACAGTTGAGGAAACTGAAGTTCAGAGATGTTCAGTAGCTTGCCAAAGTCACAGAACTGCTGAGTGAAATAACCAGGATTAGAACCCAGAAAATCTGTCCAACCTATATACTGTACTATCTCCCATGTGCTTGATAGCTTCCAGAAATTTCATACATCTGGCCTATTGATGGAACTATTTCATGTTTTTCAATATAGGTACAGATATTTTCTAGTTTTAAATTTTCTTTGTCATAGCATATGGCTTTTTTTGAATATTTTGAGAGGATCTATGGTATTAGTTTTTTTATCTTAAAACTATAGCCCACAATATTTTTTTTAAGATTTTATTTATTTATTTATTTATTTATTTATTTATTTATTTATTTGAGAGAGAAAGAGAGAGAGCAGGAGGAGGAGCAGAGGAAGAGGGAGAAGCAGACTCCCCATGGAGCAGGGAGCCTGAAGTGGGGCTCAATGCAGGTCTCAATCCCAGGATCCTAGGATCATGACCTGAGCTGAAGGCAGATGCTTAACCAACTGAGCCACCCAGGAGCCCTATAGCCCACAACATTTTTCCATATTATCGACTAATTATGTTAAATTCATCTTAAGTTAAAGTTCTCAGTGGAATGACTGAGATGAAGGAATAGACATTTTTTTAAAGTAGGCTCCGTGCCTAACGTGGGGCTCGAACACACAACCCTGAGATCAAGACATGAGACCAAGACACCGACTCTCCACCAACTTAGCCATCCAGGCACCCCAAGGAATAGACATTTTTGAAGGACTTCATATATGCTTCGTAAAAGAAAAATAAGATTCTGGTCAATTTTACTAAGACAGTCTCATCAGGCAGTGCATGAGAATGCCAGCTGTTCCAGGAAGTGTAGTTTTTAATTGGTGTCTTTGAAAGACCTGAAATTTCTAAGATGTCTAATGGTAGAATTTGAGGCCCAGGGACATGTGGGCAGAGGAGGTATTTTTGGGAGCAGTCCCTTCCCTGTACCTCCTAAATCCCTTACAGACCCCCTTTCTCATCGGGTGGCCCCTCCCGCACATGTTGGGGGCAGGGCCCGGGCTGGGGGGCATCTCTACCAGGACCCTGCTGATCTATGTTCTCGCCTGACACTCAGCAGCTGTCGCGGAGGCGTGGGCTGCAGGCGCTGGTCCCCGTGGGCCGTGTGCAGGCTGCAGGCCGGGGATCCTTTCCCGCCTAATCCGAGGGGCACTGGCGGTGGGGAGGGAGACAGCTGGGTGTAACTGATCTGCAAAGGAATGGAGTGGTGCCGGCCTCCCAGTGCCGGGCTGGGCCGTCTGCAGGCTGCCTGCTCCAGCTGCCTCACTTTAACCCTTCCCTCTCTTCCTTCTGTCTCCCCTCCATCCTGGGACTCCATCCCTGGAACCCCAGGAACATCCCCGGCTGGGTCTGAACACCCTGCAGGAGACCTAGCCTTCTAATAGCTACTGTTGGGGAGGCTAGGGCAGGAGCAAGAGGCTCCTGTCTTAGAAGGAGACAGAATTCTTGGAAGGCCCAGCGGGTGGCTCAGGCAGGGGAGGCTGTGAGGTCCGAGTGAGGAGACCCTGCATGGGTTGGAAGTCGGAGGAAACTCCCTGGAGGGTGCGATGGAAGGAGCACTGGGTTTGGGGTCTGGTGTTGGCTCTGCTCACTTTGCAGTGAGGCCTTGGGTAGGTCACTGTCTCTCTAGAGGGTCAGTTTCTGCTCCTGGAGATGTGGAGTTTGAAGAAGATGAGCTTAAAGCTTCTGGCCGCAGCAGCAACAATAGCTTCATTCGTTAAATGCCTGTGATAGGCCAGGCGCTTTACCTGTAAACATTCTCACCGTCACTTTGCCAGATTCTCATTTCCATTTTAGTGATGCGGAAACGGAGATTGGGAGAGGATTAATCACATAGCTGTTCAGAGACAGAGCCGGACCCCGTCATCCAGGCTCTTCCCCCAGGCACGCTGCTCGCTCAGCGGCAACCACGTATAAGCAGTGACTGAGCTCAGGTGGCACCGGGGCAGGAAGCACAGCTGGCTGGGCACAGCACACTCAGAGGCTCGGTTGTGAGTCTGGGAGCTCCTGCAGGAACGGTGGGCTAGGGGTCCGTCGGGCCCTGTGCTCCGGCTTTTCTCCTGCTCCGTGGCCCGCTCGGGCTGGGATCGCCTGGCTCAGCCAGGCAGCTTCCCACAGGGCGGCGGACTCTGCAGTTGTCCAGGCTGTTCCCGTCCATGATCTCACTTGACACTCACGCCAACCCTAGCATGTAGAACCTGTCGCTCCTCCTCACGGTGGGGGACTGAGGCTTGACGTTTGCCAACACCCTATAACTGGTAGCTGGCCAAAGCGAGACTGGAATATTCTTTCCACCATGCTCTCCAGCTTCTGGGAGGAAGGGGCCTGGAAGGGTAGCTACTAGGCACTCGGCAGTCTGCTTCTTGCTTTTCCTGGTGAGAAGGAAAGTCTGAGTGTGGACTCTGGAATGAGACAAGTACAGGCTCACATCCCGAGTCCCCCACTCTCCAGCTGTGCAGTTGCTTAACCTCTCTGAGCCTTAGCTTCCTCCTCTGTTGTGAATGAAATGTGGGTGAAGAATGAATGAAGGTGAAAGTGGGGCCTGCGTCCCCCTTCCCTGAGCAGAGCGTCGAGCCGCGCTGGCATGGGACACCCCAGACAAGACAAGCAGAATCCAGGGTGGGGTCGGGGGTGGTGGCTAGTGACCAAAAAGAAGGAGTCTATGGGCAGGGGTTTTGCAGCTCAGGGTTGGTGTGAAGACTAGGCAGGAGCTGCGCAGAGAGAGGAAGGAAAAGGGCATTCCAGTGAGGCAAGGGCCCCAGGCAAAAAGGCAGACGCGGGAATGGACGTGGTGTGGGGGGGTGGGCAGGGACACACTTTGGCTTTCACCGGCTGGAGAGGACGCTGGCCCAGGGGGAGGTCAGTCTTCACAGCAAGTGGGGGGTGAGTAGCAAGCCTCCAGAATGGCTCAGCTCTGGAGAATGAGTTCTCCAAGCGTGCAGAGGCTGGATCTTCACCCACCATCTTGCCCACCTACCTCCTCCTCTTCTGTCCGCCCTGGGCTGCCAGGACCTCTGGGCAAAGGGCCGGCTGGGTATGCAGTTCCAGCTTGGGAGAGACAGCTGTGCAGGCCTCCTGCCTGCTGCAAGGGATTAACTGGCACTGCCGCAGTATGTTGGGGGGCACCTGGCTCCCCGGATCTGCCCACCCCTATCCTCTTTAACTTCTTGCTGCCCAGGCTCCTCACTTGTATGCTTAAAGGCATGTTCATACTCAGTTTCAGAGGCCTGCGTTAGACACTGGGGACCCAGGATGAATAAAGATGGAAGGCAGGAGCCACCCAGCCGGAGGTGCCTTACCTGTCACTGTTCTCCTCGTGCCAGCCAGGGGCCCTCGGAGACCCTGATCTCTCCCCCAGCAAAACCCTTCTCTCTCCACTGGCTCCTCCCAGGATATATGGTGAAGTCACTGCCTTCCTCAAACCATCACACAAATAAATCTTCCCTTGACCTCATGCCCTGTCTCTCTTCTGTCCTACTCAGCCAAGCTGCTCAGCGTTGTCCCCGCTATCTCCACCTCCTCGCTGAAAAGACATATTCCAGACCCAGGTCCCCTTCTTCCTGGGCACACAGCTAGACTACAACCGCCAGCCTCCCCTGCAGTTAATTGTGGCCACATACACAGGTTCTGGCTACTGAGATGTGAGCAGAAGAGAGCAAGCCACTTGCATTCCTGTTTCCCCAACCTCCGGTGTGTGCTGGGGCTGGCTTGATGCAGGTGAGCATGTGCTGAAGACTGTAGTCCCTCAAGACAGAGGAGCCAGGGTCTCTGAATCATTTTGGATGGAAGGTTCCAGATACTCAGAAACACCTATGTTTGTTTTGTTTTGTTTTGTTTTGTTTTTAATAGGAGGGAGACATAAACCTCTATCATGTTTGAGCCACAGAAAGGGTCTGACTTGCTGTGCATTAAAAAAATGAGGAACTTAGTCCCCCTTCTCCTCCACCTCCTCAGGTGGGACAGCCCAGGACTGCAGGGAAGAGGAGACCTAGAGCTCTGGAAAGAGGGTTGGAAGTGGGGAAAGCTTTGCTTCAGGGAGGGAGATTTCCTGGGGCAGGATGCGCCCGATGTACTTATACAAGTAGCGTCTGACCTTCAATTTGAAATCGTTCCTGTTTGGTTCAGGGCTGTGACTGCCATCTGCCTTCCCCAAATCTCTAGGAGCCATGTGAGGCTCCAAGGCCATGGGGTCAGAGCCTTGGGGAGATGTAAAAGGCAGGGCCACTCCAGGCGAAGGGGCTGGGGGAAGAGGCTGGGCCAGGCAGGTGCTGACCCAGCTGTTGGGAGTGGTGAGGAAAGGGTTAAGGGGTCTGTGAGCAGGATTGGCTCTCCACTCCATGAGGGCGGTAAAATCAGCATGTCGCCTCCAATTTGCTCTGGCCTGACCTTGAACGTGAATCATTCCATCACAATGTCCTTATTGATTTCCACAGGAAGAAGATTAAGACCAGAAAATCAGGGCGGGAACTTGAGCCCAAAGCAGGGAAAATGGGATGGTTCTGGGGCTCAAAACCCCTCGTGTTTGCAAAGACGTCACAGGGGGCCCGCAGGCTACACAGCCGCTGGCTCAGCTACCAGCTCTTGGAGGGGCTGGGTCCTGGGTTTCTGCTTCCTTACCTGGCCTAGGCGGGGAGGTTCCCTCAAGCTGTAAGTTATAGGAAGAGAGTGGGGATGGGGGAGATGCCGTAGATACTCCTTGAGCCTTGAGTCTATCCTGCGGTGATCGTTTCATCCTCCTGTACACAGTGACAGTCTTTGGGACCCTCAGAACCAAACAGAATGTTCTGGGACCAATGTTGCCAATGAACCAGCTGGCCCAAACAGCCGGGAGGGCCCTTCCTGAAGGGTCCTGAAAACCATTCAAGGGAATGAGCCTGGGGTGTGTGTGTGTGTGTGTGTGTGTGTGTGTGTGTGTGTGTGTGTGTGTCTGCATGCATGTTTTTCCCTGCATAGGTGCATAAAGGAGGTGGGTCATTCTGTGGGAATTGACACCCAATTTCCTTTCTTTGTTTCACATATCCTGGAGAGCCCACTGTTTTAGTGTAAGACACAGCTCTATAATCTTCAACGGTGTGGCTGTACTGGGTGATCTAATCACTCCCTATAGGTAGGCATGTAAAGTTGTTAGTATTTAAAAAACAAACAAAAAACCCCTAAAAACTAAGACAATGCTTAGTTTTCGGGCACCTGCCTCCTTGTATGAATTACTTCTTTAGATGCTGTATTAGTTCTATACTTCTATAGCTGCTGTAACAAATTACCAAGCACTTAATGGCTTAAAGTAACACAGATTTTTTCTCTTAGAGTTTCAGAGGTCAGAAGTCTTACATCGGTTTCACTGGGTTAAATCAAGGCGTGGGCAGTTCCTGTGTTCTTTCTGGAGGCTCCAGGGGAGAATCCATTCCTTGCCTCTCCCAGCTTCTAGAAGTCGCCCACATTCCTTGGCCAGTAGCCCCTTCCTCCAGCCTCAAAGTGCATCGTTTCAACCTCAGCATCTGTCATCCCATGTCCTCTGACTCTGACTTTCCTGCCTTCCTCTTAGAAGGACTCTTGGGATTTCACTGGGCCCACCTGGATGAGCCGGGATCACCGCCCCACCTCAAGAGTCTTATTCACACCTGCAGAGTCCTTTTTACTATGTCAAGTCACATATTCTGAGGTTCCTGGCACGAATATGCGGAAGACCATTCTTCAGGCTCTCACAGCTGCCTAGAAATTCGAGAGTTTCATCAAAGGGTATAGGTATTTTTGATGTGAAACACCATCTCCAAATTGTTTTAATGAGCACTGACATCAACACTGCTGACTGGTTTTTTGAGGGCAGTCGAGCAACACTGACCAAGGTTTAAGTCCCTCCCCATCTCCTGTCTTCTCCATAGCACAGAGCAGGGCATCATGCTGGGCGACGATTTGCTTCTTGCTAACCTTTCACTGGAGTGTCTGAGCGTAAAGGACTTGGTTTCCCAGGAGGAAGCTGAGGGAACAGGACTGGGATGTTTGGCCAGAGGGTTGGGGTGGGAGGTTGGCTTCCGGGAGGGACAGGCAGGAGGGGATGCTTGACTGGAAGGGCAGGTGAGGAGGGATGAAAAGGCAGGAATAGTGTGATTCCAGTGATGGGTGCGATCACCAGAAGCGAGGCCCCCCAGGAGTCCATGGTGGGGGGGGCCGGTGTTGGGGAGCTGCCTCCAGCTAGAGCCCAGGAGCGCCAAGTCAGCAAAGCTGGGTCGTCGATGATTGGTAGATGAAGAACAGTCATCTGAAAGCTTGAGGCTGCCTTTCCAAACTGAGCCCCCCCCCACTGGGGCGCTACCTCCCCAGCTCCCCATGTCCTCGTCCTTCCTCCCACCCCTTCCTTTGGGAGCCAGTCTCCTGTCAGCTCAGTTCCAACAAGCTGGGGGCAGGCCCTGGGAAGGGGGGGAAGTGCTGGGGGCAGGTCGGGCAGGAGAAGGCGGAGTGACCTTCAGGGCTGTAAAATAGGGTCTTCTCTTCACAGCTGAAATTCCCTCAGAGTCAAAGCAGACCGGACACCCTCAGAGATGCTCAGAGGCCTGGTGTCTTTCCATGGTTTATTAGACACAGAACCAGAATATAGATACAAGAACAAACAGGCTGCAGGAACAGCTGGGGCCCATCCCGGCACAGGCCTCTAACCCCAACCCTAGGGCGGCCACACAGCCCCAGGCATATCAGGGTAGTGCTGGGGCATGAACAACCTCACGGCTGTGCCCTTTGCACTGGTGGCACAAAGTGGCATGGGGAGGTGACTTGTAGAGTGGGGTGTGAAGGGGACCTTAGCCCTGGCTTTAAGAAGGATACTCTGGGTCAGAGACAAGGCTCTGACAAATGCTGGAAGACCAGTTGAACATGTAGAGGGCCTGCATTTTCCGCTGACGGATGCTCTCCTGCTAAACAGTCCCACGAAGCAGAGAGCTAGGAATTGGCTGAGCCACAAAACTCATACTCAGGCCCCTCCAGACACCTACTCTGCTATGTCCTTGGAGAAAAGTCACGTTGCAAACCCAGGCACTGCCCTTCCAGGCTGAAGTTACCCTAAAAGGCTCTCGGGGGCCCCTGCCACCTCCTCACTATAGCCAGCTCACCTGCCAGGAAGGCTGGGGGTGGGGGGAACATAGGGAGCAAGCATGGGTCTGTTCTCCTCAATCCTTCCCTGAACCGCAAGGTCAAGGACAGAATGCCAGGGTATCCCTCTTGGGTCTACAGGGGACTCGAAGGTCACTGAGCCCATTCCCCCATCTCTGGGCCTGACCTCGCAGACTTTGGTGGGAGGACCTGGGAACCCACTCTCTTTGCTTCTGGGAAGTCCCCCTGCGCAGCCCCATGCAGGCCTGTGTGTTGCAATTAAAGCCTCCTTTAACTGTGTCTGTGGGTCTCCCAGGGTAGAAAGGGCCCAAAAAGAATGGGCCACCACGTCCTGGCCCTGCACGTGGTCTTGAGTCTAGCTCTGAGCCTGGCTTCCCAGGAAAGCTCTCCCTCCCTCCCCCTGCAGCCAGAGTCAGGCCTCGGGCCCATTCCAGACCTCGCCCAAGGACAGAGTCGAGTTCCCTGAGCCCTCAGGTATGGTGCATTCCCGTGTAAGCAGGAGAGGGAGACCAGAGAAGCAGCCAGGATGGGCAGGGGTGGCCCTTTCTAGTCTCTCTCCGAGCCTCCCCCTGTCACTCCGTGCTCAGCGCCTACCCGCTCTCCACACCTGTAGCGCCCCCCAGGCCCGCCCCCCGGCACACTGGGCCCGCTGGGAGCAGAAGGTGGGGGTGGCAGAGGTGGTCCAGCCAGCCCCGGCCCCCAGGTCTCAGGACCACTGGCAGGCACAGTCGGTGGGCTCCTGCACAGTGTAGGGCACCCAGGTGGCGTTGGTGGCACAGAAGAGCTGCACGGAGCGCCGCTGCAGGCCCACTTCCCGGCAGCACTTGCAGAAGCGGGCATAGGTGTTGATATTGTAGTTGTAGATGCTGGCGGACGGGCACCTCCCATCGCAGGACACTAGGTTCACCTGGAGGTGGGCAGGCGGTGAGGAAGACCGTGCAGCCCACCCTGCAAGCCCCCTCTCCCACCGCCAGACGGGCGCCACTCACAGGGGTGTTGCTCCTGCATTCGTTCTTTCGGATGGTCATACGGATAGTCACCTTCTTGCAGGAGCGCCCATCCTCTTTACCTGGGGGGACGGGGCGGGGGGGTGCAGCTGTGGCTGAGAAGTGCTTGCAGGGGACAGCAGGAGGGGCCGGACTGGGGCAGTTAGTGTCATGCCTGAGGGTCTCTACTGGCGTTAGTGCCCATGCATTAGAGCCCCTCCCCAGCAAAGAGAAAGCCTTTCGCTCAGCGCCCTGGAGAGACAGGCAGGTGGTGAAGGCAGGGGAGACAGGGAGTGAGGTCCGGATGGCCTCGGGGAGGTAGGGGGTGGCTCTGGGCTAGGGAAGAGGAGGATTTGGAGACCAGGCAGGCTGCCTCCCCACCCCAGCCCCAGTGCTTGTCTCTAACCCTGGTTGGTGACCCTGTCCCTGTCCCCACCCCTCTCTCAGCTTCAGCATTTTGACTCTGAGAGGGTTTCTAGGATAAAGAATCGGCAATTTCCTGAGTGTACGGAAACCCCAGTCCCTAGCAGAAGCTGGCCCACAGCAGGCTCACTGGGTTTCCGTATCCATCAGACAGGGTCAGGGGTTCGCCCGCCTCATGCAGTTGTCACAGGGATGGAAGATGATTGGCAGGCAGCTTCCTCTGCCCCCACAGACAAGCCATCTCAGGGCCACTCAGGCCTCCAGAGACTCAAATATCTCCTCCCTGGGCCTTTCCTGGGACCCGCCTGAAACTACAACCCCCTCCCAGCATCCTCTGCTTCCTCCCTTATTTCTATCCAGGGCACCAGCACCATCCCGTCAGAGACACGGGGATAGTTATGCTGGGGAAACAGAAGCTTCGGGCCTTCTTTTGAACAGCCCCTCCCTCAACTTGTCATGAGCTCTTTTCCATTCTAAATAAATACTCAGTTTCACACCCTGATACGGGACTTGTAAGTTTGTATTCTTTTTCTTAATGAGCCCCCCCAAACTGCGTAAGTCTCAATCTCCCTAAAACCAGATGCATCCATCTTATTATATATTTTACTTATTATTCTGTCTCTGCCACTAAAATGTCAGCTCCATGAAGCCTTATTTATGCTGTGTCTATGGTGCCTAAAACAGGGCCTGGCATATTGATAATAATATTTAATAATATTTGCCTGATGCAAATATTATTGCATCCTCTGTGACCCCAGGGTGCCTGCCAGAAATGGGGTGGAATTCTTTTGGCCTCTGGGCCTCACCACAGTGGGTTTCCCACCACACCAGCTGGAGGACTCCTGGCCAGAGCTAAGTTCACTTTTCCCTCTCTCTCTGCTTCTTGGAGGCAAGAGGCCTGAGGGCTGTCCTGGCCATGGCCCTTGGGGTCCTGGACCAAGACTAGCTGAGTGACCAGCGGGAGCAAAGCGGTGGCAGCACTGGGCGCTGACGGGCTCCGGGAGAGTGGGCACCGCTGAAGCATTCCCACGCAAGCCCAGGGGGTGAGGCTCGCTCTCCAGCACGCGCTGTCGGCCGAAAGGCCCTTGCCAGAGGCAGGGAGCGGGGGCCCCGCCCTCCCCTCTCCCACCCCCGGAGCTGGGGCCACCTAGCAGAAGGGACATTGCTGGGAACAGGATCGTGGCTGCACGCCCGCAGTCCTGTGGGCTTCCGAGAGGAGTACCTGGGTGGCAGTGGGCACTAACCCGTGGAGGAGAGGCGGGGCTAACGGGGACCACAGGAAACAGGGTCCCCGGGGAACCTGGGGAGAGGGACATGGGTCGCAGGTCACATGGGAGCACATGGAATATTCAGGGAACATGAGTTGCGGGTCAGAGATCGGCCAAGGAGGCACTGAGCCCAGCTTTCTTGCTGTCTGTGAGGTGGACATAAAAGGGTCCCAAATTCTGTCCTCCAAAGGCCAGTCTGAGGACCGTAGTGGGAGGGGAGGCACGTAGGCAAAGGTCCTACAGCTGACTGGAACGTGCCTGCATCTGTGGCTGGGGCTGCGGGTTCCAGAGGCCAGGTGTGAGGACCGATGCCCAGAGCGCTCACTCAGACTGAGTCAGGGGCCCCGTGGGCCTGAATCCCACCCAGGGGGCACCTCCAAGACTGGGCTCCCGGCCACAGGGAGAATTCACCTGGGGGGCTTCTGGCTGGGGGACCTGGCAGATGCAGGAGGAGGGGGAACCGCTGGGGAATTACTGACCTCCTGGATGTCCCCTGTCTCCATCAGGAAGCAGAGGCCTTTTACTGGGATAGGGACACGAGCATGGTCTTTGCCCATCTGTGTATCTCTGCCGGCGCCGTGAGCCCCATGGGAGGGGTGTTATCCCTTCATCTAATAACCCCTGAGGAACCACCTCTGCTGGTGCCAGACCACTGGCATGCTACCCTGTCCCCCGACCAGACGGGTGTCCCCTTTCATCCCTCGGCCTCAGCCGTGCTCACTCACATGTCCTGCAGCATCCTTCTAAGGAAGGTACCACTGAGCCCCCGACCTAGAGGGAGAGGAGAGGAGGTGAGTAGGAGAGCCTGTCCCAGACCAGGAGCCAAGATCCCAGCAAGAGGCAGCAAGAGTGACTCCTTTGTGCCCATGATGCTCCGGGAGAGGAGCACCAGGCCTTGCCGCCCGTCAGGCCCTGGCCAGTGGGAGAAGGGGCCCCTGGGCTGGCCATGGGAGAGCCACAGGGGCTAACCCGACTGGCTGGGACACTGGCACTAGGCGGCCTGTGGCCCCAGTAGGACTGCAGGCTGGATAAGAGGGTGTGGGCCCCCTGTGCTTCCAGGGGCAACTTCCCTCGTGCCCCCCCCCCCGCCCCGTTCTCTCATTAGTGCTTCCTGCACAGAGGGTCCGGGAGGGGAGGGTGCAGGGGCTGACCCATTTGGGCCAGTGACCTGGGCTCTATCTCAGCCCTGCATAAGTCACCCTTTTCCTCTGGGCTTAGTTTTCCCACCTTGAAAATGGGGGTAATTATCCCTCACAGCCCTCCTCCTCGTTTATGAAATGGGTAAAACGATGACGTGACAGTGCTTTGTGCATCGGGGGTATATGCATGTGATTTTATGAGCGTGTACGTGTGTGTGTACACGTGTGATTTTGCCTTGTGAGTGTGCGAGCGTGACTGGGAGTGTGTGTATTTGTTTTCTAGGTGAGATCAGAAATCTTTCAATGTCCGAAATCAACCTCAGGAACTTTGATAATGCAACAATAACCCAGCCCTCCGGAAATCCTTTCTCTTGAGGTCTGCCCAGAGTGACAGCTGTCCCTGCTGCCGTTGGTTTGGTCAGCGGCAGTGCCATCAGACCATCCCAGGACCGAGCTGGGCATCTGTGCGCTGTGTGTGGCATGTGTGCCCTGGTGTGTGACGGTGCATGGCGCGTGCTCGGGCTCGGGCAGGCGGAGGGGTTCACGGCCCCGCGCGGCGTGCGGTGTGTGTGTGAGGGACTGTGTTGGCGTGTGTGTGAGGATGGACGTTTGCGTACATCTAGGCGCGGCCGTGTGATGCGTGGGGATGTGGGTGTGATGCGGTCAGAGCAGGACCACATGGAGGGATGTGAAGCTGGGGTGGCCGACTCCAGTGGACCCCTCCTCCCTCACCTCGGCACACAGGACCCCGCCCCAGCCCCCATCCCCCCTGCCAGGAAGACGGTCGATATCCCTGGCTTCGGGCCACGCCGTGGGGGGAGGAGGTTGGCACCGACCTTGGCACACTCGGTCTCGTTGAGCGGGGGGCAGCTGATGGGTGAGCGGACGAGCACGACGCCCAGGGGAGTGCTGCTGCAGTGATGGCGGGCACAGTCTGCGATCCAGGACGCCCCAGGCTGGAGGGCACAGAGGTGGCCAGATGGCCCGAGGGGACTGCTAGGGCACAGCTCTGAACACAGGTGCGGCCCAGGACCCGGCACTGCCCAGGACCCTGTCTGCGCCTCGCCCTGAGCCCTGGCCGCCCCCGCTCCCGGCATGCCTTCCCTGGGGTGGGTAGCTGGGGGGCCGCCTACCAAAAACAGGGAGCTGGTGCCGTTGGGAAAAGTGAAGAGGCAGGACACATTCCTGCAGGAGCCGCAGCAGGCCGCCAGGTCCCGTGGGTGCTCGTACTCCTGGTTCTGCAGGACCGGGCAGGACGAGAGCGTCCTCAGGCCTGTGCCCACCTCCACCCCTCTGCCCCTCCTCCTATCTGAGGTCTCAGAGCCCGAAGCCCAGAGAAGGCCGCCCTCAGAACGGGAGCTGGTGATTAAGGGGGCTCGTTCTGGCTGCGCATAGACCTCAATGTGAGTCCCAGTCCCTGCGGGAATTTGGACAAAGGACTGGACCTCCTTCAGCCTCAGTTTTGTCATTTGACAAATGGGACTGTTTCCACCCCCTACCCACTGGGCACACAAAAGTGCTCCACAAAGGACAGCAGCACAAACACACACACACAGCAATAGGGACTGGGCCGGTCATAAGTAGGTGCCTCGCTTTCTGTTCTCTCCACCAGATACCCGCCCTGGCCAGACCCTCATTCCTGCTGTTCCCCTCCCGGCCTCCCAACCCGGCCCGAGCTCAGCACCTTCCACACGGGGCTCTGAAGGGCCCCTCCCCGGGCCTACTCCTCAGACGTGTCTAGAAAGCTTAGAGGCTCCTCTGACTCCTGGAGCACCCAGGGTCACCCGGGCCGGCCCCCTGACCCTGCCCGCCCCGCTCCCGCCCCGCACCTACCGCCTCACAGCGGACGTCACACAGCACAGAGGTGGTGTTGATTTGGTAGAAGCTGGTAAGAGGGTCGAGCACGTCAGTGCAGCGCGAGGTGTGGCACACGCCATCTGCGGAGAGCTCCACCACAGTCTGGCCGGGCAGCATCACTCCCAGCTCGCGACTCAGGCACACGGGGGCCTTCACTGGGTGGGTGTGCGGGATGAGCGCAGTCACCGAGAGCCCGGCAGGCACATCCGGCCCAGCCCGGCCCTACCCCGTGGGCCCCCTCTTCCCCACTCACCACACTCGTATTTGGCACAGCCGCACACATTCTCCACGCTGTGCAGGAACTCCTCGTCCAGCTGGGACTTCTCCCACTGGGTGGGGCAGAGGCAGTCAGCACCCTGGGGTGCAGAAGCCCCGCCCCGCCCTCGGGAGCAGTCTGCCACCGCCGCCCCCCCCGCCCCCCGCCCCCCCCCCCCGCCGGGCCCTTGTCTTTGTCAGTCGCCTCCTTGCAGTGGATGGGGAGGGGGCTGGCGGGCCTGGGGCCCTTGGCTCCCAGGCAGCTCAGTCACTCCCCAGCCAAGGGAGAAATTCCCAGCGTGGGCTCCCCACTGAGGATCACTCCCCAGCGTCCTCTCCCAGGGCCTAAGGGCTCTCCTTTCGCCCCAAGCACCCACTGGCCACCTCAATGAGGGACAACTGCGTGACTGCCAGCCAAGAACCCCGCACGGCCCATACCATTTACCCTCCTCGTTCACCAGCTGAAGGGAGGAGAGGAGGGATGGAAGGGGGAGAAAATGAGAGGAAATGTGTGCTGTGGGAGATGGGGTGAGGAGAATATATATAATCCAGAAAATGGTGAAAAAAAAAACCCTTTAAATGTGACTTCACATTTCTTAAAGTATTTTCCCTTCCCTCAGGGGTTGTGCGGCCTAGTGGTGAAGAAGGGCATGGTCTCTGGAGTCAGATTTCCTGGGTTCTAATCGTGACTGTGATTTGCTAGCTTTATGACTTTAACCTTAGTAGTCTCCTTATCTGTATAACTGAGATCATCATGGAATCAAACTCGTTGGGCTGTCACGAGAATTAATTTGACAATATACATAAAAAGGCCTAGGAACATTCCTGACATATAGTTAGCTCTCAGTAAACATTAGCTGCCATTATGAGTTTCATCATCGTCATCGTCATCTTCACCATCCCCACCACCACCATCCCCACCAGTATCATCATCACCATCACCGTCATCACCACCATCCGCACCA
>CM052884.1:61111107-61146529 GCA_028534135.1 Potos flavus | reverse complement strand
TCTCCACCATCCCCACCACCACCATCCCCACCAGTATCATCATCACCATCACCGTCATCGCCACCATCAGCACCAATATCATCACCATCACCGTCATCTCCACCATCCCCACCACCACCGTCATCGCCATCACCGTCATCTCCACCATCCCCACCACCACCATCCCCACCAGTATCATCATCACCATCATCGCCACCATCCCCACCAATATTGTCACCATCACCATCATCGCCACCATCCCCACCAATATCGTCACCATCACCGTCATCTCCACCATCCCCACCACCACCGTCATCGCCATCACTGTCATCTCCACCACCCCCACCACCACCATCCCCACCACCACTGTCATTGCCATCACCATCAGCGTTGTACTTGCGCACCACAACGCTGAAGCATGAGCATGCCCACTTTATAAATGCAGACACTAATCAGAAAGCAGAGCTTAGGACAAGGATGCTGACGTGCAAGCCAAGGCTCTCTGAACGACGTTAAAGGAATAGGGTCTCCAGGGGATGGGGCAGAGTGGAGAGGAAAGGGGGAGGCAGATCTCAGAGAGTGGGGAGAAGCAGGGTCTCCATACCAGGTGGCACCGGGGCACCGGGATTGTGTCGCAGTCGCACTCTGAAAAACAGGAGGGGGTTGGGACCCATCTCACCGGGAGCTGTCCAGGTGGAAGTCTCCCTGGACCCCCATGCCTTTCCCTCCCGCGCAGCCCCTCCTCTGGCCCAGCCTCAGGCCCAGTCAGGGTGGGGGTTGAGGGAAGAAGCCAAAATCTCAGCCTCCCTCCTGCCTCCCGGGGCATGGGGGCTGCAGCTCCCCTGGTGGGGCCGGTGGGGGGGCAGGGATGGGTCCTGGTTCTAAGCTCCACTCCAGAGGCGGGGAGGCTAAACAGGCAGACAGGCCAGTCACAGGTTCCCTTTGTCATCTGGGCTTGATCCTGCCGCATCCTCCTGAGAGCCCTTTCTGGAGCAGACGTGGGGCCTCTCCAGGAGTGAACGTGGTAGAGGTGGAACTTCTGACCGGCTATCTTTCCCAAGTATGTATTCCAGCAAGTTCCGCTTTACTGCTCCAAGCCTCCAGCCTCGGGCAGGTCCTGTTCAGGGGGAGCCAGGTGCCTGCGCAGCGCCGGTAAACCCCACGGACACGCAGGCTCCCTCCCACTTCCGTTTCCCGTTTCCCGGGAGGAGAGCACAAGGTCAGAGTGCCTGTGAAAACACTCTCCTGGGTCCCTCCCTCCTGCAGCAAATAGTTTTAAGCGCCTACTCTGCGCCGAGTTTTTTCTGTGCTCTGGGGACAAAGCTGTGAATAAAACAGACTAAACTCTCTGCCCTCGTGAAGTTGACATTGGAGGCCTGGAAAAAAGGCAAGTGAAATAAATGTAAAATAGTTTCCCAACTCTTTCTAAATCACATTTTTATATAAAGCTCACTGGTGTTCATTATTGATCATGGAGGCTCCCAAAGGGGTTTGAGGCAAATTTTAACAAAGATCATGTTTACTAACAGACAGCAGCAATAAAGACTTTTTTTTGTAGATGGGAAAACCTTTTGGGAACAGGGAACTCGATTTTTTTTCCTTCTCTCATCCTGGGGAGAAAAAGGTGTGGGAATGCTAAGCGCCCAGAGATCAGACGCAGGGGGAGGAAGGCAGTGTTGGTGGTTCTGGAGGGCTAGGATGTGAGCAGGTGGACAGTGGGGGCCCTGTTCCTCCCGACCCCCCTCTCTGCAGAGACTCACCGCAAGACTTGTAGGGGCAGCAGCGGTCGGGGCTCCACACCTCCACCAGAGCGGTGCCCATGCCACACCGCACGTGGGGACAGCGGAAGCTCTCGCACACTGTGAGGGAAGGGAGGCAGGGGACACGTCAGCTGCAGATATCTTGGAGCAGAAACCCCTAGAAATGCGACACTGGCTCCTCCTTGGTTCCCCCCACCTCCAATGTCCTTAGACACCCTCCAGGGCTGGAGCCCAGGGAAGAAGTCTGGGCTCCTGGAGTCTCCCCCTAGAACTACTTCTGGAAGCTTTAGTTCCACTCTGAGGAGTGCTATAGGAGTGCAATAGGAGTCCTATTGCTTTAGCAATAGGACAGTGTCAAAACCTTAAAGTCACTCAACGGAGCCTTCCCTCCCCCTGGATTCTGTGTCACCCGGAGAGTAGGGTCAGATGGATGCTGGGGACCGGCGCAAAGCTCCACTGCCGGGAACGGTTCCCTCTAGAGGAGAACACCACGCTGCCCGCCCTATGGAAAGCATACCCTTGAGCCCACCCTGAGCCCGCTCTGCTTCAGGGACGCTACACTCCAGGGCACACACTTCTCTTTTTCCTAGTCTTCAGGCAGCCCCTCTCAGTTTGGGGTTCCTCAGCCATTCTCACTTATTGAGAGGACAAGGCAAGGAGTGAGGGACTCCTGGGCACAACTTTGGGGTGGGGAGGGGAGGTGCGAGGGGCAGCGCTGAAGGAGAGGTTTTGAAAACTATAAGATTTATCTGATTTTCTAGAAAAAAAAAATACTGGCACAGGTAAGGATTATCCACTGACGTCTCAAAAAATTATGAGGTGAAGGGGGAGAAGGACCTTTGTATAGTGTCAAAGTAATGGGTTCCTCGAAAAATGTAAATGCGAGATGGAGGCATGGGACAGTCACCACCCTCATCCAGGGCCCACATTAGCCTCAGTCACAGTGTCTCGACCAGACAGTCTGTGTCTCATGATGTGACGTATGGTGAAGCTCGCGTCTGTCGAGCCCCACACTTATGACTTGAGACCACCGAGTCTTAGATCCGAATTCTGGTTTACAGGAAGCACAGAGGATGGGGGAGAAAGTAAATAGTTCCAAGAGGAAGCAACAGATAAATCCAGAAGGTGGGACTTTTCTATAGGACCCCAGCCCAAACTCTATAATTTAGGTGCAGAAAAGGCACCTATGCTGAGTCCAAAGATATTTAAGAGATAAAACAGGAAGGTGTGGTCCTGGATTGGACAAACCAGGAAAATCCTGGATGGGGTATGATATAACTTGAAAACGTATTAACACGAACTGAAAACAGCGGGTTAAAAAAGAGCAGGTACTCATTTGCGACAACGTGGATGGGCCCAGAGGGCATTATGCTAAGTAACACAGAGAAAGATAAACACCGTGTGATTTCACTTATAGGTGGAGTCTGAAAAGCAGAACAAATGAGCAAACAAACGAACAAACAAAAAACAGACTCTTAAATACAGAGAACAAACTGGTGGTTGCTGGTGGGGGAATGGGTGAAATAGGTAAAGGGGATTAAGATACAAACTTCCAGTTATAAAATAACTAAGTCACGGAGATGAAAAGTACAGCACAGAAAATAGGGTCAACAATATTATAATGACATTGTGTGGTGACAGATGGTGACGACATTCATCATGACGAGCACGGAGTAATGTGCACATTTGTTGAATCGCTATGTTGTACACTTGAAACTAATTAACATTGTATATTAATTATACTTTAATAAAAACAATAAAACAAGAGATCAAAAAAAGCATGTACAGTATGAGCTTATTTTGATTAAACACATACACACTTATAAAGGTCTAGAGAATATGTGGAAGGATATATTCCAACGTGTTGACAGCGGGGTATCTAGGAAGCCGGAAGAAAGTATTCTCACTCGTTTGCGTTTACTTGGATTCTGTACCTTTGATGAAGCATATATAGTGTTTCTATAATAAAAGTATAATGAGGATTGGAAGAAGTAGTAATATGGATAGCCTCCTTTTATTGAGCACCTACTGTATGCCAAGGATCATTAGGTACTATTATCTCCAGTCTTCACGAGAGCCCCTCAAGATACGTACTGTTAGCACCATTGGACCCTGAGGAGCCTTGGCTCAGAGAGTCAGTGACCTGCCCCAGGCCACACGGCTAGTAAATGGCAGAACTGGGACACAAAACCGTGACTGACCAGCCGTGCCTGTCCTCACTCCCCATGACCAGACTTCCTCCTGAGACCCACGGAGAGACGCGTGAACAAAAGAGGGAGGCCGAGGAGGGCAGAGGAAGAGACACACAGAGAGAAAGGGAAGACAAGGGGAAGGACGCCGGCCTTCCGCTCAGGTCAGCTTTGTGAACACTTGGCGACGAGAGGCCTCGGAGACCCCAGGTAGGGCCAGTCCGTGCAGTGTGGTCAGCTCATCTGGGCATGCGCCGTGGAGGTCTACGCTGCTCCAGACTCGGTTTCTGACATCGAAGCCGTCAGGGTTGCCCCTGGGGTCTCCTGGCAGACAGTCCCCACCTACACCACTCTGTGCAGGCGAGGTTCACTCACCTTTTTCCTATAATCAGTGCTCAGTTTTTGCAAATGGAGTCATCTTGAAATTCAACCAGTTTGTTAACGCTCATCCATCAGGTTTTCTTAACGTCCCTGATGCTGCCTCTACTAGGCTTAAGGGGTACTAGTGAGGCACTAGGAACACAGTACACACTATATTAAGGTACTAGATCCTGTGAAGATGTCAGAAAGGGTCCACTCTTATTTACGATCGCAACCCAAAAGAGCTTCCGAGGCTTTGAGGTGCAGGGTGTTCTGGGATGCGGGCTCCCAGTGCGATGCCAGGGTAGCACGGGGCAAGAGGGGCGCTGAAGCAGGGGCCTTGGCTCAGAGAACAAGGACTGTGAATCAGTGCTGGGAGGGTTGGGGTGGCCTCACCCTAGGCCTCCCCCTGGTCCTGGGGGCCCCGAGGGAGGGGACGGGGAGCCTCCTCCTGAAGCCTCAGAGCCATCCACGTCCCAACCTGGACCCCGCACCATCCCAGGAGGACACTCGGTCCTCCTCCCCCGTCACGGGTTTGGCTCCTCCTCACCCTGGGGGCTCCTTATGGCTCCCTGCTGAACTCCCGCCGGTCCCGAGGGAGGACACTGGGAAGGGGCCCTGGTAGCACATAAATGTCCCTGGAGCCCTTGAGGTTGGGTGCCCGCCTCGCTGGGACTCACCACACTGGTACAGAGGACAGCAGAGCTCTGTGGTGTTCCTGTCCACGGTGAGCGCCTCTCCTTCCTGGCACTCGGGGATCAGATCCGGACAGTCGCCACAGGCTGAGGGGGGAAGAGGGGCCACGGCCGTCATGGGCAGTCCCCCTCACAGGGTCTTGGCACAGAGCAGGTTGCTGGGCTGGTGGGGGGATACCTACAACCCAGCTGTGCCAGGAGCTGGACTCACGGAGCTTTTTGTGGCCTGTCCTGGAGCGAGAATCTAGATCCTTCTTGTCTACCTAAAGTCTTACACCGAATAAACACCAATTTCCCCCAGCTAGTAATGGATGGGGTGAAGCCAGGCTCGGTTTCCTCTTCCTCCCTCCCTTTGTTCTGAACAGGATCTCTCTCACCCTTGTCCCATGCCCAGTCCACCTGGTGACCCCCACCCTTTCCTCCCAGCCGCCCCGGGAAACAGGTGAGGAAGGGGACGACCGGGATCCAGCTGTGCGCGCCGACATCTGCCGGCATGTCCACCCACCGCAGAAGTAGGAGGGGCAGCACGAGTCCCCCAGGCGGCCCACAATCAGGATCTGGTCCTGGCGGCAGCTGGGGACCGGCTCTGCCTCACAGAGGTCTGGGTCACACTCTGCAGAAAAGACAGAACTTAAGTGCTGGGAGCAGACCCTGCCTGGCCATGCCTGGGTTCCCCGCCCGGCTCTGCCCCAGTCCCTAAGCAGAACCCAGGCCCCAGGGCTCCCCCTACCCAGCCGCAGGGCTCCCCATCCCCCTGTGCTCCCCGCCTCGAGACCTCTCACCACAGCTGTAGCTGGGGCAGCAGGAGTCCTCCTGGAAGTGGGTGAGGAGTCGGTGGCCTGGGCGGCAGGTAGGGGCGAGGCCCTCACACAGAGTCTGGTTACACACTGGGCCAGGGGCCACAGGGCCTGTCACCTGGGGGCTGGGACCCCCCCCCCACCTCCCGGCCTCCAGTACTGCCCAGCACCTAGACAGCTTGTCCTCATTTCTCCCTCCCTCCCCCCAGGACCCATGTTCCAGGAAGGGAGGGGCCTCTGAGGGTCACACAGAAGGTCCAGGGCTCGACAGAAGAGCATTCATAGTTAATATTCATCGAGATGGGCCATGTGCTGGCTGCTGTCCTAGGTCAGTATCAACTTCTAGAGTCTCACACCCAGAAAGTGGGGACCATGATCGGTCTCATGCTACAGCAGAACCAGCGAAGGCACAGAAGACATTAAACGACCTGCTGAGGTCACGAGGCTACAAAATGGTGGAGGAAGAGTTGTCCAGGCTGCCCGCTCCATAGCCTGTGCCTTCAAGCCCTAGGGCACACTGCTTCACGAGGGGGGCTCCTGTCCCCCAGGCGGGGTTCTCCACTGCTTACAGCACACCCCCTACAACCCCCTTTCATTTTCCCAAGCCTTGTCCTATCCATCGAGGTCAGCAGGGGGAGCTGGAGCCCTTTAACCATCTTGCGGTTGAGGTTGAGGGAAGTGAGTGGTGGGACTTACCGCAAACCGTCCCCAGGCAGCAGGGATCCTCAGTGGGCAAGAGCAAGGCCACCTCCCCAAAACGTGGGCAGGTCTCAGGGCGGGGACCTGGGCAGCCCAAGTCCACTGGGACGATGGTGTTGGGAGCCTGGCACTGGTGCTGGCAGCATCCACTGAGGGAGCTGTTCCAGGTCTCCCCCAGGGCCCGAGGCACCCCTGTGCTGTCGGTGCAGGCTGCAGTGGGGGACAGGGAGGGGCACGGGGGACTGAGGCGGGTGGGGAGACCCAGACCATCCCAGGCTTGACCCTCCCTGGGAGACTGGCCATCCCCAAAGCAGACGTGGAGGGAGGCAGATGGGCCTCGGCCACGGGGGGCAGGTGGGATGAGGAGCCTCTAGGGTGAGGTCAGCTTTGGAGGGCCCCGCCCTGGCCAGGAAGGGACCTACCACACTTCTCTTCAGGGATGCAGAGCGCGGAGTGGCGCCGGTGCAAGAGGGTGCCCTCGGAGCAGACGCAGCCCTCGCCCAGCACCTGGCACTGCTCTGGGTCCAGCGGGCCCAGCAACCCATCCTGGCACGTCTCAGGGGGCTCGCAGGCTGCCACACATGCCTGGTAAATGGAGTCGCTGGAGCACAGGAAGGCTGCAGGGGCATAGTGGGCAGCAGGCCGGGCTCAGACCCTGGGCAGAGTGAAGAGGGGCCTCAGAGCATCATCTGGGCCTTGGCAGAGAGTGCAAAGGGGTTTGGTGTCCCTACCTCCCTTATCTAGATCAGGAGGCAGCAAAGCACAACCCGTGGCCAAATCCAGCCTCCTACTGAATTTTGCAAATAAAGTTTTATTGAAACACAGCCACGCCCAGTCACCCGCCTATTGTATCTGGCTGCTTTTGCACTCCAAGGGCAGAATTGTGACAGAGACCGTAAAGCCTGAAAAGCCTCACTTATTTACCATCTGGCCCTTTGCAGGAAACAGTTGTCAAATCCTTGCTCTAGATCAGCATTTGCAAATTTTCTTTAACATGAAAAGTACATTTTACACTGTGGTCCAATACGCATGGGCATGCAGAACACTGGTCCTCAAACCTCAAACAGTGGTCCTTACAGAGGAATCATTTAGGAGCTTTGGAAATACCTTTGTCAGGATCCCACCCCAGAGTAACTGAGTTAGAATCTCTTATTGTGGGGCCCAGCATTCGTACTTTTCAAAGTTCCCTGGTGATTTTAAAGGGTGGCTTGGGATTGAGAATTACTGATATATATATATATATATTTTAAAAATATTATTTATATATTAATAAATATAATGAATATATAATATAATATAACTATATATTATATAAACAAATATAAATATAATAAATATACAATAAACATATTTATATTTATTATGTATTATACTTGCATATAAATAATATAGAAATATAATATACAAAATATATTAAAAAATTTTTTTTACCTTTTTTTAGAGCATTACGATATATTGAAACAAACTTTTTCACAAGACAATATTTACTCTTTCTAGGTACAGTAAATACTAGCATTTTCTATTCTGCTGCATATTTTTAATATGGTGCTGACCCCCAAAGTTGATTTCATACCCACAGTGTGAAAAACATTACTCTAGATGACTTTGTCTTTTCATCTTTTATCTGTCCTATTCTAGGCGTGGTCTTCCTGTGAGCTCCTTCCGGCCTATCTGGATGTGTCCACATTTATAAATCAGAGTGCCCTAGGCCGGTCCACCCCTGTCTACCCCACCAGTGCAAACCTAACGGGGTGGGGGGCGGGGTGGATCTCACCTCCCTTCTCAGGCAATGAGGGGAGAAACTGAAAGAAGAGAAAGATGACCAAGAAATTAAGAGAAAGGCAATACTTCCTGGACGGTAACCATGCGGTGGGCCTGTGGGAGGCGCTCCGCACACATTACCTCATGTCACCTTCAAAACGACCCTAGGGGGAGCTATAATTACTTTCCTCATTTTACAGAGAAGGCGAAGAGATTCAGATAAATTAAATAATAAGCAGATAACATTCATTGGACTTAATCAAAATTATAATAAAAATAAATTTGTTAATTTATTCATAGAGGGATTTATATTTATTTATATTATATATTATATTAAATACATTTATATTATATTCTATTATATATATTTATATATTTATTCATGTATTTACTATAGACGTATTGGTAAAAATATTTCTTGAATTACAGATTAATGTCAATGAACGATGAATGAATGAATGATTAACGGGTGGGAGCGTCAGAAGCCACGGAGGAGTCGCCCGTCCTCCCCACTCCCACTCAGGCCCTGACTCACGGCAGTAGTCGGAGCGTCGCCACTCGATGCACACGTGAAATTTGTGGCACATGGCCACGTACACCGTCAGTGCCACGCAGGGCTGCTGCACGTACTTGGTGTCCCGGATCCACAGCTCACAGAACGACTCTGGCGGCACCTGGGCATGTGCATCCGACAGTGCTGCTCCCCCTGATTCCCAACGTTCCGGAGCCCGGCTCCTCCCAGCCCTGCCCAGGCGCAACAACCAGCTCCTGAAGACTCCTGATCTGGTCCCAGGTTCAACACCTCTGGGGAGCTGCCCTCCGCAGGTAGAGCCCGCCCCTCCTGGCCTGGGACGTCCCCCCAGGCCGGGCCCCAGCGGGTACCTACAAAGCGGTGGCAGGCACTGAAGGTGCGGTTGGACACCATGCGAAGGCAGGGCGAGCAGTCCGCTGTGGCACAGCTGTCCGGCCGGAAGCGGGTCTGGCCCACCGAGGTCAGGGAGCTGGGCACCTGCCAGCTGTCCAGAAAGGGAGCGGGGTCCTCAGCCTCACCCACCACAGAGCCGTCCTCCAGAGTGAGGTCATTGGCTGCATCCCCATCACAGATGCCTGGAAAGGGACGGATGATCCCAATAGCCATAATGATCGCCGCCACTCCCAGGTCCCCGGATGTCACTTTGTGTATTTCTTACAACAATTCTTTGAGGCTGGTATTACTATGATCCCCCTTTTATAGATGAGAGAAATGAGGCACAGAGAAGCTAAGAAACCTGCTGTTCAGGAAGATGTCATCATTCTTAGGAGACAGACACCAAAGTGTTTAGAAATAGAGGGATACGGTGTCTCCAACATACTTTCAAATCGCTCAGAAAAATGCATATATATATAAATGGCATAACATAGAAAAGTGCATATATAAAAATCATGTATGTATATATGTGTACATGCATATACATATACACATATATATACATGTGTGTGTACTTTATATACCTTTATACACATTTATATACCTTTAGACGCATTTTATACACCTCTGTGTACACACAGAGGCAGGAAAAGCAAACGTGGCAAAATGTGAACCCTTGGTAAATCTGAGTAAAAAGTACATGGGAGTTCTTTATACTAGTTCTGACATTATATGAAAATTAAAAATTACTCCCAGAAAATCTGCCTTAGCGGAGATCGCTAGCTAAGTGTAACACCTCTTTCCTCTTCTTCCTGGGCAGTTCTCTAGCCTGTTTTTCCCAGGCTGTCCTGGGGCTGGGGGAGCCCATGCTGAGTTCCAGGCAACAGGACGAGGGTGAGGGTGAGGGTGAGGGTGAGGGGTATCACAACCGGGCCCGGTCCATAAACATTCCTTGAATCTTTCTTCTGCAGTGGAGTTGGAAGCTTGTGTTGAGAATAGCAGAGCCACAAGGTGGAGGGAGTCTCCACTTGGGAATTTTTGTGTGCCTAAAATAAACTTCTTTCAGGTCATAAGACACTGAAATGGGGGTGGGGCTGAAGTTTCTCTGTCACAGCTTCTAACATGACCTTAACTTCCAGCTTCATCTCTCACGCTTGAGGCTCCCAACACACACTTCCCTGTCCTTGACCTTCTTATGCTGCTCCCTCTGCCTGAAACACTTTCTCAGAAGTCCTTCTTTCAAGAGCCCCTCAGATGCACCCGTCCATGACCTTCCTGGTTCTGTAGAATGGATTTTGGTTTGCTGGGCTGTCTTGCTCTGAGTGCAAAGATTCATTTTACTTTCAGTAAATTTTCTCACTCTCCCAGGAGTGCCCCCTGGCTCCCCAGCAGGGTGCCCAGGACACTAAGTGTTAGTTTGGATAAAATAGAGAAAAATTAGCTGACTTCTGCTCTCACACCTCCAGCCACCAGTTTCATGAATGTAAAGCATGATTTACTACAAAACCTTCAGATTTTATCAATGGTCCCAGTGGTTGCATTTTGGGTCTTGACACTGAGTCACCGAAGGGTGTCCTGAAGGTATCCTAGGGAGGAGAGTACTGCTGAGCCCAGCACTCCCTGCCAGGCATAAACAGTAGAAGCAAGACACGGTAGAAAAAGATGATGGTGGTGGCAGTGCTGGGTGTGTGTGTGTGTGTGTGTGTGTGTGTGTGTGTGTGTCTGTCTGTCTGTCTGTCTGTTTTGCCTACTATCTGTCCTGTGACTGGTACATGGTAAGTAATGAAAGAATGAGCAGGGAGCAGACTTAAAGGTGTTGGTTCACGTGTAGAGGGCATTTTGAATACGGGGGTGTGAGCGTCAATGATCAAAACGGTGCAGATTTATGGATGCAGATTTACGTGTTTATGGAACGCGGAAATGCTCCTCTGTCCTCTAGCATCATAGTCATGGCCGTCTGTCACGGAGTGCCCCGCGGGGGAGCAGCAGTCCACACTCAGACTTTCCCTGCACCCCTTCTCCTTATCAAAACACATCCAGTCCCTTAGGGCACGTTCCTGCAGTCATGCTGGGGTCTGAAAGGCCCTCATTCTAAGTGTTGTGGCAGCTCTGCTGTGTGAGCTGGGGCAAGCCACTTGACCTCTCTGAGCCCCCTTTCTTTTTTAGTTCAATGGTCATCTCTTAGGGTCGTTGTGTCGGTGACCCACAATAAGTGAAATCAGAGTGTGGAAGTGCTTTCTGAAGTGCCCAGGCCTGTGTAGACAGGAAGGATTATCTGGTATTAGGAAGCTATCCGGGAAGCTGACAGACAATCCCAGTTAAAGTGACAACTGGCTGAGGCCAGAGCCTTGCGCTGTCTCCCTGCTGGCAGCTTCAGCCCCAGAACACCAGATACTAGGTCTCTCCGCCCTGGCAGCCGTGCTGGTTCCGCCTCTGGCCTGGCCTTCTGTCCCAGCTTTCCCTGGGTTCACAGGGGAACCTGTGTTGGGGGCAGAGGTGGACCCAAGAAGCATCCCCTCTCCCCTAGCTGGGTCCCACCTCACCACATAGGCCATGGCCCTGGGCCTCGCTGGCTTTGCTGGCCTCCAGGATCATGAGTCCTGAGCTGTGGAGCCACTGCATCTGGATATGTGACGGGGTCCGGATCATGTACATGTGGCCTGTGTCCTCAATTCTGAATCCGTGTCTGCTCACAGGGGGCCAGACAGGCTGTGAGTCCACAGTCACCTTGCGGGGGGAGAGTGTTCAATGTGAACACAGCTTGTCTGTCTATCCATCCATCCAACCACCCACCCATCCATCCACCCACCCATCCATCCATCCATCTATCCATCCAACCATCCATCCACACATTTATCCAACAAACAGTATCAAGCTATGTAACAGGCTCTGTTTCAGGCACATGTGGCCAAGACACTGTCCAAGTGGCATCAAAGAATTCTGAAACCATTTTTATGAGCACAAAATGATAAAACAAAAAATACAACAATGGGAGGCAGGCTACATTCCTGTGGCCAAACGCACATGCACTTTGAGGCCTTGTAATCACTCTCCTTTCCTGATTCTGCTCAGGTCATTTCTTCTGGGGGATTTTCCCCAAGTCTCCAGCCTCTAGCTTGGGCACCCCTTCTCTGGGGCCTCCTCATCTCTGTGCTGACCTCTGTTCCCTCATCGAGGCACCAGATGGACTCTGAGTTTCTTAAGGGCAGACACTCTGGCTGATCCACCTTTGAATCCCCAGCACCTGCCTTTGGGACAGACATAAACTGGGGTCTCAATCAATGTTTGTTAAATATGCAACACACCCTCATTCTCTCAAACGCTTTACATTCACAGCTACAACCTCTGCTACATATTGATAAGGTTAAATTTGTATATACTGTGGATTATTAGTTTTACTTTGTAGAAATGGGAGATGAAAAGATTAGAATATTAAAATATTTATAATGACTTTATACCTCCCTCTCCTAGAGGAATCTCTGTTTTATTAATCACTTTGCAAATTATCCGGGACAGGAACTTCTGTGTCGGAAAACTTTGACCTTGGGAAATTCCTGGTGCTCTCAGCCTGGGCCTTCCTAGCCGTGTAGAGAGGGGATGGGGCTCCATGAACCTGCCGTGGTCTCCTAGTTCTGGGAATGAACACTCATATCTAAGGACCTGGGCTTTAGCTTCTGACCAAGATGGAGTCATAAGGACTGGATATTCCTTCTTGCCTTAAACAGCCAAAAAAAAAACCTGACAAATTATATGGAACAATAGTTTTCAGACATTGAACAGTTGGCAGCACAGGAGAATGATCGCTGAGAAAGGGGAAACAAACGAGGTGAGCCTTTTGCCTTATTTTTCATTGAACGGGTCCCTCTCCACCCTTGCCCCCCAGTCATGAGTAAGACCCTTCCACCGCTGGATGCTTTGCTCCTTGCCTGATCGCAGCCCTAGGAAGACCGGCTCTCTGATGCACTCACCTTCCGGTTGAAACGGTCAATGGTGACCTGATGGGTCAGGTGAGTCACATTCAGCATCACCAGGCAGAACGGGGGCCAGTTCAGGTGCCCCTGAAGAGAGAGCCCAGCCCTCATCAGCTTGGAGCCCAGTCCGTGTTGCCGCCGCCTCCTCCTGGGGAGCCACTGTGAGCATGCTTTCCCTGCCGCCCCCTCTCAGTATGCCAGGGGCATGGGTCGGGGCCGTGCAGATGGAGCACAGAATCCCAGGGAGCATTTCTGGTTCTATCTGACCTCCTGTGAACCCAGCCAAAACAAAAAGCAAAAACAAACGTAAAATCCTGCCTCCTTCCACCCGGCTCATGAGGATACCCTAGTAGGCGTTCTCTGCAGCCAGCATCCTTGGCCACAGGCCACATGGCTGGAATGGCATCCCAGCTCCTCTGCACTTGGGTGCCTTCCACATGGGTGTAGGCAGCTGGGATGAGCCGGGAATGGTGCAGGCCCCGGGAAGGGCCACGAGGTGGTGCACTCCACAAGCCCTTTCTCTACAGGGCCATTCCAGGAGACCCCTGACAGAGGGAGCTACTGTAGGGGTTTCTGCGTCTGTCCTTCCCTCTGGCACCCGTTAAAACCCAATTCACTGCTCAATCTCCCCTCCAAATCTAGTCAAATCCTGAGACCCCAGCAGGAAATGGAGCAGGTGGCAGTCACCAGGTTGGCACTTTTGCAGTCAAGGACGTGGACGGTGACCATTTCTTTGGGGCTCTGGGTGAGGATGTAGATGGCCTCCTTGAACAGAGCTACGTGGCTCCCATCAAAGGTCACGAAGCTTAGATCAGGGAAGATTGAGCATCGGCCTGGGGGAGGGGCAAGGATGAGAAGATTAACAGATGCTTCTGGGGCCAAAGCCACCCAGGAACGTAGCGCAGGCACCTTGGCCTTTTCCCAGGTGATTCAGAGGCCCTGGGGGCTGGAGAGTCGCTCAGAGCAGGCATCACAGAGATGAGGCTGCAAGAGTAGGGGATCTGCTGGGTCAGGGGTCACACTGAGACAAGAGGTCCCACAGGAGAATGCACTGAGGTCAGAGTTACCCTAAGGCCAAGAAACACATAGGGAAGGGGCCGAGGTCACAGTTGGGGAGGATCTGGTGGACCCCAGGACTCACAGGCACATTCCCACAGGGGGCAGCAGCGGTCCCCGCCCACTCTCACTGCGAGGCCCAGGACCCCACAGCGAGGGGGTGTGGCACCCTGGGGACAGTGCTGGGACTGGTTCACTTGAATCAGCTGGCCTTCCAGGCAGATGTGGCGGATGCAGTCCTGCTCAGCGATTGGCTGGGGCGCAGGGTGGAGAGACAGCATGAGGGCCCAGCCTAGTACTGAGCTCCTCACTACCTCTCCACCAAGGCTAAGGGTGTAAGACCCTTTCCAATGTCGTAGCAGGGCAGGGGACCCAGAGGTACGACTACTAGGGAATGGTGTCCTCACCCTCCACCCACCCAATATGCCCCTCAGGGTCCTGGGGACGAGCTGAGCCTGAGACTGGGGGGTTGGGGACTGAATCCCCGGGATTTCTGTGTATCTGTCCAGCCCTGGTGGAGAGCTCCAGGTACACAGATGTGCAGACACACTAGCTCAGACTCAGAGAAACCTGAGCACACCCACGCATGCACAAGCGTGCACACACGCACACAATCTCTCTCACAAACGCAGACATACACTGTCTTGTGACACCATATAGACACCCTCAAGAACACACACACAGATATGATTGCTCACCCTGAGTCTCACACACGTACACTATGCAGATACAGTCCCAAGTGACTCTACGGACACAAACATACACCCCCTAGCACACTCATGTTGTCATGCTCTGGTGTCACACTAAGTCATCCAATCGGTCCTAGGGGAATGGTGAGACTCTGCCATGATGTAAGGGCCCCAGAGGAGCCTGTAGAATTCCTCAGGCTCCAGAGTATGGGGCAAGCGTGAGGGCGGTGAGTGAACCCTCACTTCAGGAGAAGCTGCCGCAGGCCGTGAGGAATGTGACGCCATGAAGGTGTCCCAGCCACGTGGCCCAGGAGAGAGGGGCATGGGGGGACCACACTGGGGTGGCCTGACAGGTCACTCACGACACAGGTGGCAGATGTGCTGTCCTCGGTGGTGGTTGTTAAGGTCCCAGCCGAACTTGCTGCGATGCTCTGGGCTGGGGCTGAGCGCCCAGATGGCCTGGTGGTGGCGTCTGCCCCCAGTTCTGCTGGGAGCTGCGGTCCGGAGGGGGTTCCATGGGCCTCGGCCAGCTGAGGGAGCAGAACGAGTGAGCTCTCTCGGGAGGCGGTCCTGGCCGAGACACGACTCAGGGGATAGGATGTGGGCACCAGTGGCACTGTGACGGCCCACGAGCTGTCAGCCTCCGGCGCCACGGTAGCCAAAGTGTGAGCCACAGCAGGCGTGAGTTCTGTGGGCACCCCCTGGGCAGGGCCATATATCCAGGGGGGCAGAGACACTTGCTTGGACAGGATGGCCATCTTCTCTGTGGTGCTCTTGCGTGGGGCAGCAGAGAGCGTGGATGCTGCCCCCTCAGCCACGGCCACGACTCCAGAGGCTGGCGATGTGGCTCCCAGGAGCAGGCCGGGCGCCGTGCCTGCTGCCTGAGGGGCTGTGTGGCTGGGTAAGCCTACCTGGGCCACGACAGCAGGGGTGAGAGGCGGTGCCGAGCTGAGGGCCTGCGTAGGTGGGGTGGTGGCCCTCATGGGAGATGTGGCCTGCTGCTGGAGTGGAAGGGTGACGGCAGAACCCTTGGACCCGGGCGTGGCCACTGGGGCAGATGTGCCCACCTTGGCCAAGGGCAGGCTGGTATCGAGAGGCAGGCCAGAGAGGAGCTGGGGTGGCTGCGTCGAGTCCACAGACATGAAGGGAGTGACCTCCAGCCCGTGAGCAAGTGTGGACGGGCTGGCGGCAGCTGGGGTTCCCGGGGGCAGAGCTGGAGGCCCGGTGGCTACGGTGGTTTGCCGGGTGGGGTGGAGCGGGGCAGTGGGGACGGGTCTTGGAAGTGAGGGTGCTGGGGTGCCCGCAGGCTGGCCGGGCCCAGGCTGCTTCTCTGTGGGTGGCGCCGTCTCCACTCTCTTGGTAGCCAGAGCACTGACAGGAACCTGCTCTGCCGGTGTTCTAGCCTCAGCAGGGGCATCGCCGGGCCTGGAAACGCTCTGGGCTGTTGTGGGCTGGGGCATCCCTGTCCTGTTCATGACCTTTGTGATTGCAGAGGTCAGCAAAGCCTTGTGGGAGCCCAAGGAAGTGGGAGGCCTGGAGGTCACTGCAGGGGAAGTCACAGGGCTGGTGGAGGAACCTGTAGGCAGCTCCAGGCTTGGGAAGGGCTGGAGTGGGGTGGTCTTAATAGGCAAAGAGCCAGGGCCTGGGACTGTCACGGCTTTGGTCATGAGTGGGGAGCGAGGTGCCGGGGGTGATCGGGAGGACACTGTGATGTTGGGGCTCCCTGCAAAGGTCACAGTCACCCTCGTCATCGTCACAGCCCCTGACCCCATGCTAGGTGTGGGTGTCTGCTGTGAAAGGGAGAGGGATGGGGATTCTGGGGTGAGGGGGGTGGCCAGGTGGCTGCCGGTCACTCCCATGCTGGCTGGGGCCTCTGTGGGGGGGGCAGGGGGGTTAGGTGAAGTGACCCCCGGTGGCGGCTGCAGAGTGGCCTGCGTGGGGCCTGGAGTCAGCATGGGCCCCTCAGTAGCTGCCATGGGTGGGTTCAGGGCTGTGGTGACTGGGACAGCTGGAGTGTGCGTTGGCCTGTGGGAGGGGCCCCCGGGAGCCTCCTGTGGAAACTGCAGCTCCTTGCCACTGAGAGTGGGCAGCTCCTGACTGGGAGGCAGGGTCTCGTCGCCAAGAGAGTCTGTGGGAACCAAAACGATGGGCTCCACACCTGGGGCAGAGAGAGACGCAGTTCAGACAATGGGGTGCCTGCCGCCTGCCCCGGGGGGTCTTCACTGGGCAGGGCTGGGAGGTAGGGCTCTGAGCCAGCAGCCTAGGTGAGCATGGGGGAAGGAGCTTCCAGCGGCCAGTCAGGCGGCCTGACCAACCCAGGGGCCTCTGTCGTGTGAGACTGGAGGACTCTGCAGTTCTAGACTCCGCCCCATACCTCAAACCCTGAGCTCAGAGCCAATGGACCTCTGGTCTACCTTTGCCCGTACTGCGTTCCTAGCACCTGACCCCAAGCCAGTCCCCTCTCCACTCTGGACCTCATTTTTTTCTGTTTAATGGGAAGAATGAACTGGAGGAGGTCCCTGCCTGTTCTAAAGGTCTCTTCCAGAGGCTCCTATGATGACCCTGCTTCTCCAGGAACCTGGGGACTCTGGGCATGACTGGTCAAAGCAGGCGCTGGGGATTTAGAGGAACTCTGAGGGAGGGATGAGACATCTAGGCCACTCACAGTCCTCCAAGTAGACACATCTCTGTGTGACTTCATCCAGGACCTTGGGAGTGGGGCATGCAGGCACACAGCCTTCCACCCTGAGGACAGAGCGGGGAGCCAGTTAGTAGCTGGAGACATGGTGGTGAGCACAACTTCATCCCTCCTTATGACACACGTCACATAAACCCCCAGAGACACTGTGTACGGAAGCACATACACCCGAACATGCATGTTGCATGCTTTTGCACACTCCTACTCCTCAGACCAAGAGAGAAACATGAACAAGGTCTGGTTATGTGCACACTTGTGCACACACTCACACATGTTCCCACGTGTCTGCATTTAGGCACACTGTCACACCTGCAAGACTCGAAAACATTCACAGACACACATACATCCACACAGACTACCAAAACCTTCGTGCACACACAGCTGCACCAACCCCCAGATGCATACAGCTCACACTCGTATACATATGCACAGCTGTGTGCAGCCCACAGACACCGGTATGCCCACACAAACACACACACAGCCCCGCTGTATGCACATCACACAAATCAATACTCACACATGCCCATGTAAGTCAGCTTCACTCTGGTACACACCCCCCACACACACACACGCATCATGCAATCACGAGTACATGTGAGCACACACATACACCTCAGGACATGCTCACGCCTCTGCCGACAGCCTACACACCCCTTTGCACATGCATATGCTCAGACACACTGATGTACACACCTGGACCCCGTGCCCCCTCACCTTGGCACGTCCCGGCAGCTGGCTGCCCGTGGGTCCCGGCAGGTTTGGAAGCAGGGGCTGGCACAAGCATCGTAGCGCCACTCACAGAGGGGGTAGGCAGCCCCTGAGGGCTTGGCATCTGGAAAGGTGAGCCGCCCCAGTGAGTGAGACTGAGTGAGACTGGGTACCAGCTCAGGGTCAGGAGACAGAACACAGAGGTAATCCTAGCTCAGCCTATCCCCACCCTGCTCCACGGAAGAGCCAAATGGACATGCAGGAAGAACAAAGAAAAGTAAAATAAAATATAAAATAAAATAAAAGCCAACCTCAGGGGAAACTACTCCTGAGAGCAAAGGTCTGTGCCTGGGGGATCCTTGGGATGGGGCTGTGGGAACCTGGAGCAGGGGCTCGGAACCCTGTGGCAGGGACGTACAGAGAAGGCAGGTGCAGCTGGGCTCTGAGGGTTAGCCAAAGAGAAGGTGGGGACCCCTGGTCCCCTCCATACGTTTGCCCTGTCACCCTGTTTGATGGCCAGGCTTGCCCTGCACCCTTAGTGGCTAAGAATAATAATGACAAAATAATAACGACAACAAAAACAACAGCCAGCTCTTAAACAGCACCAAACATGACATTCAATGTCTCATAAGTTTTTCCTTATTAATGCTCACAGTAATCCTATGATGTAGCACTATCATTATCCCCATTTTCTGCATAAGGAAACTGAGGCACAGAAGATGCCGGGAAAATTACTCTCCCAGGAGAGATTTCCTCAAAAAAAAGTCCTGTGGCCAGTGCCTTGACAAACGAGGACTCCTCAGAGAAAGCAGGCAATGGGGGACGTGGAGGCAGACGAGATCTCAGACCATCTCAGCACATGCGACCTGTTTCTGAAACCATCGCCTGAGTGGGGAGATGTGGGTGGGCTCTGTGACAGGCCGGAGGCAGCAGCCCCATCTGGCAGCCCCTTCCTGACTCCTCTATCCCCACACTGCTGACGACCTTGAAGAAACCTGCTTTTCTAGGATCCTTGAGGCCAGAACTGAGAGCTTACAGCTGGGGAGCACCTACTATGAACCAGGCCCAGAGCAAAGCCTGTGATCAATGGAGGGGCTGGTTGGAGATACATTTGTGCGCATATGTAATGGACCCATTCGTGCAGCTCAAGGCGCCCTCATAGGCACAAACATGCATGTGCCCACGCAGGACAGAGAGGCCTGCCTGCAGTGGTAGAGAAATCGTGCTCACTTCTGCAGGGTATAAGCAGAGAGCAAGCCCTTGGGGGCAGACCCACCTGGCAGGGGGGTGGCAGAGCCCTGGAACCCACTGGCCTTAGCTGGAAAGGGTGTGGAGCTGCCCCACCACTGCCCAGGGTCCTGGGCCTCCCATGGGGGACAGAGGGAGGCTGCTGGCTCCTCAGCCTGGCACCCAGGGGGCGGTCTTTGAGTTCACAGGGCAGGCATGTGTCCCCATCAGCAAGAAACCCGAGCCAGTGGGCTCTGCAAGCTGCGGCCAGGAGCCCTTCTTACCTCGTGTCCACAAAGGCTGTGCTATTTTTAGACCATGTCATGGGCTATGGGTGTAGGCAGGACTCAGGAAGCTGGCTGGGCCCCAGGCCCCGCTGCCCACGGCTCCCTAGGTCACCAACAGGGAGCGCGGGCCACCTCCCATCTGAGGGGCAGCACCCAAGGGTGGTCTCCCCATGCCAGGAGAGTGGGAATTCTGGGTCTTGAGGGCAGCAGGGAGGGTGTGCTGGGAGAGGGCAGGAAGGGTGGTCTGAGGAGGGGCTGAGGGCGATGGTAGGGTGGACGCCTACCCAGAAGGCGGAAGAACGTGCCGCGGCGGAAAACCTCTGTGTGCTCGTATAGCCGCAGGACCAGCGAGGGGCCCGACACATAAAGGAAGGAGCCGGGCTCTGCCAGGGACTCCAGGGCCACGAGGCCGGCCTGCCACATCCCCCGGTGCAGTGAGAAGGAGGCACGGCGGTGGAAGGCCACACTGCCCTGCCACTTGGCCAGCTCCAGAGACCCGTTGGCTGTGACATGGAGGAAGAAGTTGGGTCTGTCTGCTGCCTCCAGGGACACCACATCCAGGTCTGTAAAGAGCCAGGTGCGTGAGGTGAGCGCAGGGAGGGGTCCAGAGGAGGGGCCGAGCCTGGCACGCATCTGTGCTCGGTGACTCAGGACAGCCGCCCGCCCTGTGGAGCAGCTGGGCCTGCTCCTCCAAGCCTCCCTGCCTACTTCTGCCTGCGCGCAGCCCCCCGCACACACCACCTCTCCCTGAGGGGAGTGGAAGGTTAGAGAAGCTGCCAGCTGCCAAGCCTTGGGAGGTGTCTTCCTCCCACCTTCCTTCTCTTCTTTCTCCTTCTCTCCCTCCCTCCCTCCTTCTCTCCCTCCCTCCTTCCCTCGCTCTGCAAACATTTGGAGGACCCTCTGTGTAGCCAGGAGGAATTCTGGATGCTAAGGAGACCGCAGTGAACAGACTGACAGAAACGGCCGCCCAGGAAGAGTCACGTTCAACTGGACACACGGGACGGGCTGGCGGGTGACAGGTTTCAGGGACCCCAGCTTGGTCTTGCTCCACACAGAATCCCAGAGAGTCCGAGCTGGCAGACTGAGGGAATGTGGAGTCCAACCCACAGATGGGAAAACAGTGACCCCGAGAGGGGAAGGGGCTTGCCCTGAGCCCCACAACTTGTCTCCGCTGTCCTCTCTCTTGTCCAAAAAGGCCCAGTTCTAGAAAGAGGGGCTTGTTGCTGGGTGGATAACCCCCAAATCCACATAAGCAGGTGTCCAGGAGTCCCGGCCTGCCACAGCTGGCTATGACGTGGGCGAGCGACTTAACATGCCTGAGCTGTTGTGAGGGGCAAACAATATGGCGCAAGTGAAAGGCCTAGCATGGGTCTCGATGTGTCTTCCCTCCCTGCCCATGTGGCCCTGTCATACCTCCCTGAGCAGCTGTGAGGAGACAGGAGGCAACCAGAGGAAGGATTCGTTATTGGTGGAAATAACACTAAGTGGTATTTGTCAAGGACTTCCTATGTGCCAGACACGATGCTAAGCAAGCCCTCTACCCGCTGGGCTATTAAATTCCAAGAGAGCCCTAGTAGGTGGCACATTCATTCATTCAGCAGCTCATGCTTTCTGAGGGCCCACCATGTGCCAGGCGCTGTTGTAGGCACAATAGGAAACAAAGGGACCCAAATCCCTGCCCTCATGGAACTTACATTTAAATGGAAGGAGGGTAAACATCATAAACAAGTAAAATCTATATTAGGTTAGCAAGGAATGATCCTGTTATTCCCATTTTACAGGTGAAGGAAGTGAGGCCCAGAGTCAAAGTGCCGGTGGAAGAGGGAGGCAGGATTAGGAGACCAGGTAGGCTAAGGCCAGAGCCCAGGATCTTAACCTCCGTACAGTCGGCCCCAGGGATGGGATCCAGGAGCTGGCACGATCATATCATGTTCATACCGTGTCTGTCTCCTGGATGGGACTGTGTCTCTTCCATCCCTGATGCCCCAGTGCCCAGCTCTGTGCCTGGCCTGGGAATAGGGCTCAATGAACAGGAGGGAAGGGAAAAGGCAGGGAGGGACAGATGAGGGAGTAGGGAGAGGTCCTCATAACTAGGTCAACTGCAGAGCCTGAGAATCTGCGAACTGAATTCCTGAGACTGGGATGAACCCTGTGAGACGTGTCTTGGGTCACGGTTCCAGTGGATGCTGGGATGGGCCGCATCCCTGTGGTTGGGGAGACACTGACTAGATGGCGCCAGCAGCCACGGAGGTAGAAATGCTGGTCACAGTGGTCACGCACACCGGGACACACACAAATGGCCACAGGAAAGACTTCCCAGCACTGGCTGAACTGAGGCCTTGGCTGACCCAGGGGCCAGCAAAAATACCATCTAGGGGTCCCTCTGAGCTGGGCAAGGTTCCGGCCACCCCGTCACTACTGAACACTGAAGGGAGTACGGTGCCCACTAAAGCGAAGCCAGTCAGGTCTGAAGACTGTCCGCGACCTGGGAGGCCGTCGCTGGTTCCAGGCGTGTCCCAGAATTCAGGATCATAACCTGAGCCCATCAAGAGCCTGCTCTTCCATTCACAGAAGCAAGCCCCCCCAGAGTCAGTCCATCAGTCAGCGCCCCTCTGGACTTACGGTCTATCCAGTCTCCAAATCGAGGGGAGGGGAGGAGGCAGAAGAGAAGAAGGAGAAGCAGGAAGAGATGGAAGAGGGTGCAGGGGAGGGAGAGAAGAGGAGGGAGGAGAGGAGAGGGGAAAGAGGATTAAGGGCAGGAAGGAGGGGAGGAGGGGAGGGAGAGTAAGGAGCCGCCGTTGCCACCAAGCTTGACCAGAACACAGCAATGGTATAAAGCAAGGTCTAAAGGTACAACTGGACCTTGGCTTTCCTGCTTTCTCCAGGGAGAAAAAAGAAGGCGTCTGTTTGAAGAGACTAACAGGCTGACCCAGAGACCTGTCTCAGCTGGGAAAGGGGAACCTCTTAGAGCCCCACGTTTCTCCAGACACTGCAGATTGCTTAGGGTCTCAGCACCCTCCTCTCCCTCCCTCCACCAAGGGCTTCAGTGGGCTGGAGGTAGGCCTTACCATGAGCCTCGGCCTTGTATAGGGCAGCCGTCAGCAGGAAGTTCACAAGGTCCCCTGGAGCCACGTCCTCCGCGCTCACCAGGACCACGGCACCGCCCACCGCCTTGCTGGTCACCAGGGCACTGCCAGCGGCCAAGCTGGCCAGTTGGTAGGGACCCTTACCTAGTGCTGGAGAGAAGGGGCGCAGTCGTGAGGCCTGCCTCCCTGGGCCTCGGCCCACCTCCCATCCTGCCAGAGGTGGGGAAAAGAGAGGGTACGAGAGAGCTACTCTTGGTCGCTTCCCTCACCCCAGGCCCCAGGGAGCTCGATTCCACGAGAAGGAAAGGGCATGAACTCCAGGCGGGCAGTCCCTGATGGGAAGTGACCCTCTGCACAGCGCCTAAACAGTTTCACAGGAAACCTGGGAACAGGGCCACTCGCGGGAAACCTCTGCCCCACCCCCATGCCTGCAGCTGTCTCTCCACAGGCCTGTCCTGCAGCCACCGCTCTAGTCAGGGTCGCCTCTGGGACTCAACATCAGACCTGGTCTCTGTCCACCCAGTGCCTGAGGGATGAAAGTCAGTGACTCTCAGGCGCAACATCAGTGTTTACCTACTTATCTCAAATGTGTCATTTTTGTGGCTCTTGGGTTCCTACTATTGTTGGTATAGGTTGGAGAGGGCCATGGGTTTCCTAGACAATTGCCTTAAAACCAACCTCACTGCCTCTGGTGTGCCCCCCCCCCCCCGACTCCAGGGCTTCCTCCCCACACGTGCCCGAGCCCCCTTTCTAGCCACACTCCCTGCCGGGACTTATCAATGGCTCCCCATTGCCCTCAGGATGGAATCCAAGAGCCCAGCTTGAATTCAGGGACCCTTCACACCCCATACCCCACCTACCTCCCACACCCTTGGCCCGCCAACTTGAACTTCTCTAGTGCTTCCTTGAAAGAGCCATACTGTGCTCTACCTCATGCCTGTCCTCGTGCTGTCCGCCTACTCAGAGTCCTCCGGGTTTTGTGCCTGGCAAACGCCTACTCAACCTTTGGGGCCCAGCTCAAATGTCACCTCCTTGGCGAAGCTCTCCCTGCACCCTCTCCCGCCACACGCAAACGTCATCCCTCCTCCTCAGCGCTCCACCAGCCCCTGGAGCAAGGCCCACCTCAATCACGGCTCTTATGGGGGGGACCTTGAGGGTGGATCCACGTGTGTCTCCTGGACCACACGGGAAACAGGCAGTGCTGTGCTAGTAAATGCACGACAGTGAACTCTCAGACAAACAAACAAAACCCCACTTTGTAGTGGCTGCTGATTTCCACAGCTCATGGCAGGGGTCAGTTTCAAACCGCCAACTGAACGTTGAGTTGGGAGCACCCCATGGCTTTTAGGGGCCCGTGTCAGCCAGCTCCAGCACACCACCGGGACAGGCCTCTTTGACCACTGGTTCCCCAGCACCCAGCAAAGGGCCCGGACCGGAGAACATGTTGGTAGAAGAACAGAGCAAGGAATGGATGGGTAGGAGGATGAGTAGGAGGACGATGCTAGAAACAGCTTGTCCTTTGCCAGTTATTGCCACCCAAAATGCCACAGAAGGGAGAAAACTCTTCTCAGAGCTGTCTCGCTGAAATGTCTTGCCTGATGTCAGACAGACCTTGCCTGTCCCAGGGACTGTAACTCTGTTACGGATTCGTTCCTATACGGAAAGCCTCCTCATAGCCAGGAGGAAGCCCTTGGCCATTGGGAGTCCCTAGGGGCTAACATTTTGGAGGTCCTGTAGTCCCTGAATTCTCATGCTTCACTGGTCCAGCTCTTATCTCGCAGACCCCCTCACCGGTCTCCTGGCCTCTAGTCTGTCCCCCTCCATTTCACCTGCTATGTTTTGCTGGTGGGACATGTCTCAACCCCAAATCTGATAATGCAGGTAACTGAGGACAAAGCCTTAGACTCACACAGGCCTGTTCCTGGCATGGTACCTGGAAGGGGAGGGAGCAGGGCTCAGAAGTCAAAGGTGAATGGTACCAAGGACCTGACGAGCATCTCTCTGCCAGGATCTGACTTCCCACCCTATTGCCCATGACCCCGGTGATTAAACTGAATAATGAGCTCTCACGCTGGACATTAGCCTCCATTGTTAGTCACGACTGTGTTTTCACCCTAGCTACTGCAGAAGTTGGAGCATTTCCTGGGACCCCGTGACCCTGGCTAAATTGGAAGATGAATCGGACAGGCTGAGCCAAGCTGTAGGTTTTGCCCCCGTCATCCTCAGAAAGAGCAGTTTGCATTTGCCTTCGCCACTCAAACCTTCAGAGACCCAAGACAACATTCCCAAGGGCCTGATGAGCAAGCTTGTGAGGGCCCTAGGGTGGCATACTGGTGGGAATGGGGTTTTTACTTCCTGGTGAAGCTGCCCTGAGTGAGAACGACTCCCAGGAAGCTGGCCTGGCCTGGACTCGAGAGGGGCCACAGGAGCTTCTAGAGACTGAGTTCCGGGGCACCCCCGGCCTCTGCGCTGTCTGGGTTCTCTCCACTTGGTGCGGTCCTGCCTTGTACCATGTCACAGCTCTTCCAGGGCCCCTGATGCTGTCACGGCAGAGGGTGGGGCTGGTGGTACTCAGCCCCCGAGGCTCCACTTGGGGCGGATGGGCTTACCTTTGTTAAAGAAGTCACAGTCATACGCTGAAAGAGAGAGAACAAGACTTCTTGAGAAGCCTGGAACAGATCGGCAGAGCCATCCAGCATCCCAGCTGTCCCAGATCGGGCCTGCCTCCCAAACTCCAAGATCTAGGCATGGTCATTGGACTCAGATATCTTAAGGTATAAGAAATACCACCGCTCCTGTCTGTGCACCTGACACAAAGCTCAAAGCCTGGCCTAGAGGAGGCACTTAGCAGGTGTCGAATGAAAGAATGAGTGAATGGGTGAATGAGTGAATGAGTGTTGGACAGAACGGGGCATTTGTGTGGCCCCAAAGGGCAAGGTTAGAATCAAGGAGTGGGAAATCCAATCACAAATGTTGTAGCAGGTCCTGGAGGAACGCGAGCACAAGATAGAAGTTGGTATTTCAAGAACCTTCCCTGGAAGGGAACCAGGGGCCTCCAGGAGCCGAGGATTTTTCAAGCCCCCCGGCTGTAGTTTCCCCACAGGCTGCGGCAAGCATCTCCAAGTGTGTGCTCAGCGCACCCTCTAGTGGCCCAGCCCAGTACCACAGCCTGTTGCCCAGGCGCCTCAGCCGTGGATTCTGCAGTCCACTGCGGCAAGCTGGGGGACTTTCCAGGGGCACCTAAAGCCAGAAGCAAGGCCATGAGGGGCCAGTTGGGTAGACCGGCGGTGAAGGCTGAGGAGGACCCTCCCTCACTCGTAGGCATGGTCTAAAGAGAGCCACCAACTCCACCCCTTACCCCAAATGCCGTGATCAACACTATCTCTTTGCATTTGGCACTGACCTCTAGAAAGAGCACTAGCAGTGAGACTGACCCACAATGTGGCTATGGGAAAGGACTCACTTTTCCTCATTTGTTGACTCAGAAGCTTGAACTAGGAATTTAGATCTCGAGTCTCTGGTTTCAAGTGTGTACCAGGTCAGTGGGGGGTAGCCTGGAAGAGTCAGACCTGAGTTCAAATGCCATCTCTCTCACTCTTCAGCTGTGCATACTGAGACAAGTTACTCAACCTCTCTGAAATTTAGTGCCCAGCTCTAGAATATGGGACCACCAGGGGTATCTGCCCCACAGACTTGCCAGTCCTGGACTAGAGCAAAGCAGGTGCTCACCTTGCATGCAAAAGGGAAGGGGGCATCAAACACCTCAGTAATTAAGATACATAATATTTTAACACACTGCTTTAAAATTTTTAAAATTAATGCAAAATATCCGTGGTGAACCAAATATCAAAAATTTAAAATAAGGACAGGATCGATGATAGCGCCTAGCCAAGCCACATTGGATCCTGAGGCAGAAGGGAAAATCAATACCATCGACCCTGTCATTACTTAAAACTTTGATATTTTGTTCATCAAAGCCACAGATATTTTTGCATTGAGTTTGATTTTTTAAAAATATTACCTTAAAATGTGATTTATCTCCATTACTGAGTTTTTGGTGCCTCCTTAAATCTTGTGTCCTAGATGAGATGTCCCTAGCCCTGAATATCAATGAGCTAATGCGCAGAAGGTCCAGGATTGGACACACAGCAGATCCTCAGTAAATCTGGGCTCCCTTCTCCTTCATGAAGGATTTTTACTGAGAAATAGAGGGAGGGCCACAGAGCACGACCACAGAGCCTCTGTAGTGGAAGGGTCTCAGAGGAAACTGGGCACAGAAAAGGGAGGCCAGAGGCAGATTCTTCTCCATCTTTTTCCTCAGGTCATCCTTCCTGGAGCTCTCAGGGCTCACGCCAGGCCAGCACCCGTGTCCCCGTGAGAAATGACAGCGACCTCAGCGACAGCACAGGGCACGTGCCCTGTGCCTCACGTGTGCTAGCTCACTGAACTCTCACAGCACCCTGCGAGGGAGGGCTCTTAACCCTTGAGTAGGAGTCCAGAGTGTGAAGAACGGCCCCAGGTCACCCCGCTGGGTGGGGCTTGGGCCTGAACCCAGACAGTCTGGCCCCAGAGCCTGTGGGATAACCACTGCACCCCAAAGTGAAGTGTGCTGGTGCCAGGAAGATCACTGGCGTGCAGGAACAAATGATAAATAATAGGTGAATGAATCATGTAACTTTCTATATATTTTATTTCACTATTTAAATATTTACTCTTGTATCTGTTTGATGATACACATGTATACTACTAATAGTACATATATGTACGTGTGTCTGTGTATGTGTATGAACACATACTTGAAATATCTTTACTGGATGGAGCATGCAGCCCAATGCATTTGCAGACCACCGTTGCTCTAAATAAACCGATGTCTTGTGCTGCCTCTGATGGGGCCTGTGTGTCTTAGCTGACAAGGGCTTTTAATTCACTATCCCATTGGATACTCACAATAAACTGGTGGGGCAGGTTTTCTCCTCTTAATTTTTAAGATGAGAAAATTGAGCCCCAGAGAGGCTGGGTGACTTTTTGGAGGCCACACAGCTTACAAATGGCAGGTGTCAGGGCTCCTGACTTTCCTGGTAAAGTGGTTAAGAGCACAGATTTGTAGCCAGACCACCTGAAGATGAGCCCCGGCTCCACCACTAAGCCGTGTGACCTTGAGCGTGACACTCCACCTCTCTCTCTGTCTAACCTGTTCCCCGGCTGTGAAACAGGAATGAACTTACTCAATAGGGGATTTTACGAATTCAGTGAAAGATACGGGCACACTAGTTGGTGTCTAGCTGGTACCGAGTACTCCAGAATGCCAGCCAGAGTGATGGTGGCCCCCGGACCTGCCTGCAGAGGCTCCCCCACCCCCCGCGCTGGGTGACCGGTCTGGGTACTCACGGCAGAGGCGCGGGGTCCGCCAGTCCACGGCCACCCCGTGCTGGCAGCACTGGTGGGCATAGGCGGACACGCTGGCACAGAGACACTCACAGTCACCGCCCCGGCTGCACCCACAGGTGTCTGTCAGGCAGTTTGAGTAAAACCAAGTGACATCGACCTGGGGGAGATCAGAAGTCAGAGGTCAGAGGACAGCTCCTGAAGGTTAGCCCTTCGGCTTCTCAGCTGAAACCTCCAGCAGCAGGGAGCCGTGTTAACATGAAGGGACCACGGGCTGGGGTGAGCTGCCCGGCAGGCTGAGGGCATACAGGGAGCCAGCTCAGACGGAAACAACTCCACGGCCCAGACAGACCCCACTTTTGAGAACTAAGCTCCCGCCTTCCCCGGGGCTACGCTGTTGGATCCAGAGCTAACGGTGAGGCTGAGAAATAGACATGGGCTATGAACGCCCAGCCAGGGCCAGAGACAGCCATGGCTGGGCTGACGGCAGCCTTTGAGGCCCTGGGTGGGGGGTGCCATGCTCTGTCTCCACGGAGGGCAGAAGAGGCAGCAGGCCGACATGCCAGGGCACGAGGGGTTTGTGTCCACTGTGCCGAGAAACTTCCTCACCAGGAGGAAGAGCCAGATCGAGAGAGGTTTGAAAAAGGCATGGAAGGTCTTTGGCTGGCTGTCCTAGGTCACCTGGGGAAACAGGACAGGCTCATCGGAGCAGGCTGGACGGAGGGGACTGGCAGAAGTGGGTCTCCTTTCTAGACCTGCGGTGCCTCTCCTGAGGCATGGGGCTGCGGGCTCTGAGAGCAGAAGGAACCGCAGAAAGTTGGGGCGGGGCTCGGGAGAACTGGGGCTGGGGTCACTCACCACGGGGTGACAGGTCTCAAACACCTCGCTGAGCAGGATGCTGCACTCCTTTCTGGCAAACGGTTCTCGGAGAGGATTCAGGACACATGTGTCCCAGGGGTCAAGGGTATCTGGGCACTGCGAGGCAAAGGCAGGGCTGTTGGTCTCCCTACCCCCACGATGCCTGGTGCCTGGTGTGGTGGACAGACACTTAGCGTGGCCCCCTTGATCCCCTGACTCCTGAGGTTTAAGTCCTTGAATAATCCCCTCCCCTTGAGTGTGGGAAGGACCTATGGCTTGCTTCAAACTGGCAACAGAAGGCAAAGGTGATGGGATGGACAAGGTTATGTGTATGTGATTGCATTTTTATCTTACATAAGATGGTAGAGCCCATCTCCCTGGAGTCTCCCTTGCTGGCTAGGAGGAAGCAAGCAGCCATGGAGGGGAATCTCACATGGTAGGAATGGCGGGTGCTCCCTGGGAGTCGAGGGTCCTCTCTGGCCAACAGCTAGCAAAAAAGCTGAAGCTCTCCTCTCTGCTTCTCTAAAATGGGGGTGGGCTGGAGCACACTCTCCCGAAGCTGCCAGAACAGCCTTGTCCCACCTCAGGATTACACTGGGGTCCAAGCCATGACTGTCCCCCAACCCCAGTCTACATAAACTCATCTTCGTCTACTCCCCAACAGAGAATTAGGGACCTAAGATGACTCAGTCCAGAAAAGGCACATATGTAACATTCATATCACCACTCTCTACTGCTGGACCCACGGAAGACATAACTAATCAATCACAGATCTCCTTCTAGCTGAGCCTGATGCAAGTCTGGGTATTTCTCAACACAGCTTCCCAGGCCACCTCTTCTGACTGATCAGAGTTGTCACAAGAGGTTAAATCCAGTTTCCAACCCTCTCGTGGCACAGTTCCTTCAGAGGACCACGGACAAGATGGAACCTAGTCAAGCTCACCCAGCAAGTCACTGGATGATCCAAGACAAGAACCTCGGTCTCTCGCTCTTGGTTCAGTGCTGTTTTTCCCCATAGCTCACAACTCGGGGGCCTCAGCCATCTCCCCAACCCCAGGGACAACCTCCACATTTCTGCCTCTGCTAAAGTTGTCCTCCCTCTCAGAGGCCTTCTCTCTGATACATGCATCTTTCCAAATATGGCCTTTAAGTGCCAGTCTACTCCCATCTCCTTCGCGAAGCCTGCTCTGATTGCCTCAGTCCACATGGGTCTCTCGTGGACTCTCCTCTGGACCGACCCAGTGCCAGGCACCGGGGGCACAGAGATGGTTCAGATGGTCATGTTCCAATAAGCCTCATCTTCCCTAGTAAGTGGTCATCTCTCCTCGGACAAAGATCTCGTCTCCTTCTCAGCCCCCACCCTCCCATGAGGGCTGGCTCCGGGGCACAGGGGCAGCCTGATTTGTGAGACGGGTGGTCCACGCCCTTGGGCCACAGGACAGAGTTGAAGGCCTCTGGGTCAGAGGCCGGGAGAGCCGTTGCACAAGCAGTCCCACTCACACCCATGTCCCTGACCTCGGGCCAGCACGGTCCGGCCAGGGCCCATCTGAGGGAGGGAGGGAGCCAGCCTAGGGAGGCTTTACCTCGACTGCAGCCCAACTACTGCCAAACTCCTGGGGGTTAGTTAACTCTAAATTCTCTGGAGTCCTCATCTCGTTGATGGTTTTCAAGTCAAAGTTCCCACAAAGTCCCGCCAACTGGCCCTGAAGGAAGAGAGGACACTGCGGTCACCTGCAGGAACACCAGGGACGAGCAGTTGCCATGAGCCCAGGAGTCTGTCGTGGACCCGAATCAACTTCTGGGGCCACGATGTAAAGAGGGATAGGAGAAGAGTCAGAGGAGAGGGGCGCAGACAGGGCGGGAGGCATGATACTCCCGGCTCCTCGGTGAGGGGACAGCTCATGCAAGGATGCCCAGTGGCCTGGGTCAGCCCCAGGCAGAAGCGGAGGGCCCTGGGAGGGTCACTGCTCACACGAGTACCTGCCACTGTGGCCCGGCCTGGATGTGCACTGTGGTTCTCTGGTCCCATAGGAGGGTGATGTACTCCTTTGGGAAGTGCACCAGTGTGAAAAACCCCGCTTGCCATGTGTGGACCTCCTGCTTCTCGTCCAGGAAGCTCTCAGGACTCTAGAGGGACAGAGATGGTCATTCCTGAGGCCCGAGTGTCCCCCAACACCTCGGTCAGCTGCCCAGCCCCAGGAACTCACGCCTCCCTCACACTCTGACATTGACCGCTGTGTGCCTGACTCTGACCAAGGAGTTCAGTCGGGGCTGCTGACTCAGCAGCCCCAAGGAGCCGGGTCCCCAGCCCTCTTCTGCCCCAGCCCCTACTAACATACAGACTGTCTGTACAACCTGAACCCGCACCGGGCCTTACAGGACTTCCCGAGTCGTCATCGAAGATAAGGAGTGAGTTCCCGACGTGGATGGAAATAAACTTCCTGCAGATGAAGCCAGAGCTGTAGCAGTCTACGTTCTCAACAATCACGGAGAAACTGAGGTCCGACGTGCTCTGAGGAGAAGATAAGTGAGTTCGGTAAAGCCAGGGAGAGAAAAGCGCCTGCGGACAGGCCCAGAGGTAGTGGGGCATGGACTCCGATGTGGTTTTCAATCCACTTACACCTCTTATTAGCTGTGTGACTCTGGGCAATTTACTTCAGTTCTCTGAAGCTCAATTTCACTGCTGGGTGCCTAGTGCAGTGCTTAGCATGTAGTCATCTCCAAAAAGTATCTGACGGAGGGAGGGACAGACGGATGGATGGAAGGATAGATGAATGGCTACATAATGGGGATGACTGGTGTTGACAGGGGCATATGGCAGGGGTCCTGTCTTATATACACGATGACAATATTGTAAGCCTTTTTGGAGGGCACATCGCAAGCACTGAATAACATTTTATGTGTATGCAACTTTTTATAGCAATTCCACTTCTAAGATTCTAGAGATACATCCACAAAAGTATTCATTGAGCATTTAAATATCAGTGTCAATCTAAATGTCTGTTAATGGGGGGATAATAAGACAAACTAGAACATGCCCTCTCTGTAGAAGTTTACAGAGAGAAGGATGTACTGATAGTACAATGACGAAGGTATGTAATATTAAGTGAATACAGCAAATTGCAGAATCCTATCCATATAAACAAAGTACATGTGTGCTTGTGTGTGTGTCTGTCTCATGGAACAAAATCTTGCAGGATTCACACCTAACTGTCACGAGCAGGGGATGGGAACAGAAGAGCTGTAAAGAGAAACATTTATTTATTTATTTTTTTTTTTTAAAGATTTTATTTATTTATTTGTCAGAGAGAGAGAGTGAGAGAGAGATCACAAGTAGGCAGAGAGGCAGGCAGAGGCAGAGGCAGAAGCAGGCTCCCTGCCAAGCAAGGAGCCCGATGTGGGACTCGATCCCAGGACCCCGGGATCATGACCTGAGCCGAAGGCAGCTGCTTAACCAACTGAGCCACCCAGGCGTCCCGAGAAACATTTATTTTTAATACATGCTTCTATATTATTTTAAACATTGGTGAAGAGCATGCATTATCTTTGAAATTTAAAAATTAAAATAGGGTCAATTATCTGTCTCTTGGAGTTCCATAAATTATGCAAATGACCCCCATACAATGCCTGCCCCATAGCTAGGACTCATTCCATAAAAGGTTTGTCATTATTATTACTCTCACTATTCTATAATGAGACAGGCCCTTAGCAAAATCAAGGATCCCTGGGCATGTCTCTGGCACTCTCCCACCTGCCTTGTTGGTACCCATTTTCTCCTTCTGGAGAGGATCCTGCCTCTACTGTGCCCCCCACCCGACATCGCCATCCCTTTTCCTTTGCAGGAGCTGATGGCTTTCGCACACCGAATCTCCCATCAGATTTCTTACTTCAAACCTGACACTGGGTGTGCCACCCCCCGGTAGGGTGACCTCAGGCAAGATACCCAACTCCCCTAAGCCCAAGTTGCTGCCTCTATAACATGAGGTCAAAAACTCTACTTCATAGGGTTGCTGTGAGAATTAAGTAAAGGAATCCACAAGATTGGCTCAGGAGACCACCAGGCATACAATAAAAGCTCAAAAAACATGAGTTCCTATTACAGACAGGAAAAGCCTTGGGACCCACCGGGGCAAGGCTGTAATGGTGAGCGGCCCAGCAGTGGGGGATTATAGACCGGCGAGCTCTGTCTAGCCCTGAGCCTGCCCCTCAGCACTTCCTTCAGTTTCTAGGTAGCCCTACCCCCCAGGCTTAGATCCCTCCACCCGCCCGATTAGGCATCAGACTGGAGTCTAGAACATCACCACGCCGGACAGGTCCTCGGCTTCCACTGCCCGGGGTCCCCACACAGCCAGCTGGGCAGACACACCCCGGAGCTCACCTTGACCAGGTGCACCTTGCACGCCCCCACGAAGTCGAACGGGAGCCCATCGAATGTGCGGTAGTGCCGGTCTCCATAGGCCGTGCAGGTGGAAGCGCAGGGGTGGAGGGCGCACCGGAACGAGCCGTGCTGGCACACACTGAAACACAAGGGCCCAGACCGGCTCCCAGGGCCCACGCCACACGCACTCGGAATATCCACGCCAGAGCCCGTGCCTGCACAGTGCCCGCTCTGTGCCCGCTCTGTGCCCCCCGGCTAGGGGGGGTCACAAACACCATCGACCTCCAACGGAAGCCCGGAGGTCACAAAATCACGTTCGTGTAAACATTAACAAAGACGTCCCCCAGATTTCTGTCTACGCATACCCTTGTGTTTATACACACATCCCTGTACGGCACACAAACACACCACGTGGGTAGAAACATGGGGGAAGGGGGAACGCTAGACGGTGCTCACGATCATGCTGCTCGTATCCATCCTCATCCCCAGCAAAAAGCAGAGCCTGAATGGTACCCTCACTTACCACGTATGGCAGGGAGACATGACCTGGTCCCCGGGGAAATACTCCTTCCCCTTCCAAGTACATGGGCAATCCTCTGGCAGGAAACATGTGTCCCCGTGTCTGAGTAAGCTGTAGTGACAGAGCAAGCAGGTGGTCAAGCCAGCACGTTTCCCATATCTGCCATCTATGGGGGACCCTGCCTCCACATCGATACCGCAGGGCGGCTCTCAGCATTTGCTCCAGAAAAAACTGATCATGTGCCCACCTACCATCCTGCTGCTGCCCAGAGCAGCTCAGAGGTACCTTGGTAACTGGAAAAACCAAAGACAGACTTGGCCCACCTCGGAAGCCTCTGCCATCCATCAGGAAGCAAGGCTCGGCTATACCAGCTGCATCCCTCTCAGCCAGGCCGGATGCCAGTTGCCCCTTAGGCACTAGCTGTACATTAATAAACAGATAATGAACATGGGCATTGGCCCTCCATGAGCAACCAGCAGACCTGTGCTAAAAAGAAATGTGAGGAATGCCTGGGTGACTCAGTTAGTTAGGGGTCCGACTCTTGATTTCAGCTCAGGTCAGGATCTCAGGGTCCTGAGGTCGAGCCCCTCATTGGGTTCTGCACTGGACGTGGAGCCTGTTCAGATTCTCTCTCTCCCTCTCTCTCTGCTCTTCTCCCACTCTGCTCACATGTGCCCTCTCTCTCTCTCTCAAAAAAAGAAAGATGTTAAAGAAGGTTTTTCGGGAAGATGGAAACTCAGATTCACATGAAGGAATGAAGAGTTCTAAAAATGGAAAATATGTTGACAAATAGTTCTAGAAACTGCTTCCTAATTTCTCTAAGAGATAATGGAGCATTTAGAGCAAGGTTAATGTCAATGAATTGTGAGGTTTACAAAATATGTCGAAGTAAAATGTATGAGAATAATAGTACAAAGGACAAGAAGTAAGTAAATGAAAGTATATTGGTACAAGTATTTTACAGAAAATGATAAAATATTAATTCACGGTAGACTGATAAATGAAAGATACATATTGTAATTTCTAGAAAAAAACACAAAAAATGCCAAGATATATAGTTAAAATGAAATAAGGGAAATAAAACAGAATATTACAAAATAAAAATATGTATAATAAAAATAAAATTAAAAATATAAAAAATATTTCTCTTGATGGCTGCATAGTATTCCGTTGTGTATATATACCACATCTTCTTTATCCATTCATCTGTGGATGGACATCTAGGTTCTTTCCATAGTTTGGCTATTGTGGACATTGCTGCTATAAACATTCGGGTACACGTGCCCCTTTGGGTCACTACATTTCTATCTTTAGGGTAAATACCCAGTAGTGCAGTTGCTGGGTCGAAGGGTAACTCTATTTTCAACTTTTTGAGGAACCTCCACACTGTTTTCCAGAGTGGCTACACCAGC
>CM052884.1:60900396-61110607 GCA_028534135.1 Potos flavus | reverse complement strand
AAACAAGAGGGGATCAGGAAGGAGACAAACCATAAGAGACTCCTAAACTCATGAAACAAACCGAGGGTGGCTGGGGGGTAGGGGCGGGTAGGGATAGGGTGGCTGGGTTATGGACATTGAGGAGGGTATGTGCTATGGTAAGTGCTGTGAAATGTGTAAGCCTGAGGATCCACAGACATGTACCCTGGGGCAAATAATATATTATGCTTTAATTAAAAAATAAAAAAAAAATTAAAAAATATATATATATATAAAATATAAAAAAAAAAGACCAAAAAAAAAAAAAAAAAACCAATAGGACAAATAGAGAACAAATAACAAGATGGTGATATTAAATCTAACCCAATTACATTACATCCAAACATATAAACTCTTCAATTAAAAAGGTAGAAACTATAACCTTGGCTAAGAAAGAAAGACCCAACAGCATTCTGTTTACAAAAGACACAATTAAAATATACAGGCACAGATACATTAAAAGTAAAATTATAGGAAAAAATACTATGCAAACACCAGTTATGAGAAAGATGGAGTGGCTTTATTAACATCAGACAAAGTAGACTTCAAGCCAAGTAGCATTAACAGAAATAGGAGGGATATTTCCTGACAACAGAAGAGTCCATTTATCAAGAGAACATAACAATCCTAAATGGGCATGCACCAAATAACAGAGCTTAAAAACAGAAGCAAAAACTCATAGAAACGAAAAGGAGAAAGGAACAAATCCACAATGACAGTTAGAGATCTCAACACTCCACTCCATTAATGATAGAACAAAAGAATTTTCAAAGATGCGGGAGATCTGAACAACTCTGACAATGCTCTTGACTTCACTGACAATTTAAAAACTCTCTGTAGAGAACAAGGTGGAGTAACTCATGTCAAGCAGTGGCCTGTGTCAAACAATGACTCAAGCAGCTAAGGGCATTGCAGCTAAGCCCAGCTATCGCTGAGACCAGCACGAGCTAATGACACACTCAGAACTGATAACCAGCAGAAACAGAGGAGATCCATCCACTAAGGCCCAAGACTGATTATATCTCTCTTAAAAGGGAGGATTTTTGCCGCCAACTGTCAGACTCCTCAAATATGGACTCCTCTATGTCTGACCACTTCAAAAAGGCAGCTGCCGCTGAAGGTTCTGCCTGATTGATCTCTGAACAGAGCAGAGATCCTTCACTCACTGCTTGCACAGGAGAAGCAGGAAGCGCTGGGAGCTGACCTGGACCGGACCAAGGCCTGATCTCAACCGTGCACCCCCAGACCAACTTCACATTTGGTTTGTTAACGTCCTACTTCCTGTTCTATCACATCTCTTGTGTGACTTGTCTTGTGTTTTGCTTTGTGCGACATGTAAGAAGCCAAGTTAATCACATGGGGAAATGTCATTGAGTTTGGAATCCTGAATCTGCTTTGTAATTATGTTAACCTTGCTTTATGACTGAATAAAGCTGACACTATAGAAAGACACAACCTGTGTGTGCACCTTCCTAGCGTGCTCACGACACTATCCGGTAACTGCAAAGTGCTCATTATTTTCAAGCATTCATGGGACGTTCACCCAGACAACTATATTCTGGACCATAAAACTCAATAAATTTCAAAGGTTTGAAATTATACAAAGCATATTCTCTGATCACGGTGAAATTAAATTAGAAATCAGGAACAGGGGTGCCCAGATGGTGCAGTTGGTTAAGCATCCAACTCTTGGTTTCGGTTCAGGTCGTGATCTCGGAGTCATGAGCTTAAGTCCCTTGTTGGGCTCCACGCTCACTCAGCACAGAGTCTGCTTGAGATTCTCTCTCCTCCTCCCTCTGGCCCTCCTGCTTGTGCCCTCTCTCTCTCTCTCAAATAAATAAATAAATCTAAAAAAAAAAAAGAACTCAGGAACAAACAGGTATAGAAAAAAATCTCCAAATATTTCAAAATCTAGTAACATTTTTTAAAAGATTTTATTTATTTATTTGACAGAGAAAGAAATGGAGAGAGCACAAGCAGGCAGAGCAGCAGACAGAGGGAGAGGGAGAAGCAGGCTCCCTACTGAGCAGAGACCCTGATGTGGGGGTCGATCCCAGGACCCTGGGATCACGATCAAAGCCAAAGGCAGACACTTAACCGACTGAGCCACCCAGGCACCCCTCTAGTAACATTTCTAAATAACTCATGGGTCAAAGAAGAAATCACAAAGGAAATTAGAAAAGATTACAACAAAGATAATGAAAACACTTGGGATAAAAATTTGTAGAGTGAGCTAGACCAGTGCTTACGGAGAAATTTATAGCTTTAAATGCTTATACTAGAAATCACAAAGGCTTACAATAAAAGATCTGAACCAGAAATATAAGAGCAAGTTAAATCCAAAGTAAGTAGTAGGAAGAAAATAATAAAGATAAGAGCAAAAATCAGTGAAATAGAAAACCATAGGAAAAAAAAATCAATGTAACCAGAATAGGGTGTTTGAAAACATCAATAAAATTGACAACCCCCTGCCTAGACTGGATAGTAAGAAAAAGAGAAAAGACTCAAATTACCAGTATCAGGAGAAAAGAGAAAACATCATTGCAGACCCTAAAGATATTAAAAGGAAAATAAAATAATACTTTTATGATGTAAAGCCAATAAATTTGACAACTTAAATGGAATGGACAGCAAAGACATCAAATACCTATGAATAAATTCAAGGATGTGTGTGCAAAACCTTTCCAAGAAAAGTACAAAACACTGCTGAGAGAAATGAAAGGAGACCCAATAAATGGAACAATGCTATATTTTTGCGTTAGGGGACACACTAGAGTGAAGAGGTCAGCTCTCACCAAACTAACTTCTAGATTCAACACAAAACCAATTAAAATCCCAAGGGCTTTTCTGTAGAAATTCTCTAAATTTACACGGAAATGCAAAGACCTAGAAGTGCCTAAAAAATCCTGAAAAAGAACAAAGTTGGAGCACAATCACTTTCTGATTTCAAGACTTACTATAAAGCTTCAGAAATCAAAACTGTGTGATACTGGCCTAAAGATAGACAAAGAGATTAATGGTACAGAATAGAGAGTCCTGAAATAGACCCACATTTAAAGATCAATTGATTTTTTTTAACAAAGGGACCGAAGCAATTCAATAGGGAGAGAAAAGTCTTTTATTAAAGTGGGGCTAAAACCGCAGGATGGCCATCAGAAAAAAATAAAATGAAATTTGACTCCATTCTACAATATAGAATCATTTCAGATAGATTATAGATCCAATGTAAAAGCCAAAATCGTAAAGCTACCAGAGGAAAACATCAGAGAATGTCTTTGCAGCCTTAGAATTGCAACTACTGAGGACACGGAGACCGTTGATAATAAAGGAAAAAAAATAATAGATTAGACGTAATCAAAATTTAAAACTTCTGCTCATCGGAAGTTTTTAGGCTTATTAAGATATATTAAATAAATACATATGCAAACCAAGGGAGGGAGAAAATATTTGCAATGTGTATATTTGATAAGGAAAGAACTCTAACTCAATTTAAAGAAAATAGTCGACCAAATAAGATATGGGCTAAAGACTTGAACGGACACTTCACAAAGGAATATATACAAATGGCCAAAAAAAAAACCACATGAAAAAGTACTCATTGTCATTAGGGAAAATTACTAGTTAAAATTACAAATTAAAATAATAATGAGACATGACAAGCAATGAGTACCTTTCACGGGTACCTATACATGAGCATTTACATTTGTCAAAGCATAGCAAACTGTATGCTTAGAATCTACACATTTTACTGTTCATAAGTTATGCCTCACTTTAAAGAAATTTATTTATTTATTTATTTAAAGATTTTATTTATTTATTTGACACAGAGAGAGAGCGATCACAAGTAGGCAGAGAGGCAGGCAGAGAGAGAGAGGGGGAAGCAGGCTCCCTGCTGAGCAGAGAGCCCGATGCGGGGCTCGATCCCAGGACCCTGAGATCATGACCTGAGCCGAAGGCAGAGGCTTTAACCCACTGAGCCACCCAGGCGCCCCTTTAAAGAAATTTAAAAGGGAAAAAAGCAGTGAGGTACCACAAGTTGACTAGAAGCTGTATAATTAAGGGGAGCCACGATTTTGTTGGGAGAACCCCCAAAATGTCAGCTTTTGTAGATTTTTTTTTCTCTTGGCCCAGCCCATTTTCAAGACAAGAATCCTCTTCATCTCCAGCCTGGGAGGCAGAAGCTTCAATGCCACTATTGTGGGAACCAAGCTGGGGAAGAGGGCTGGGGTCCCACTAGGTTTTCATTTAATCTCCCTGTTTTCACTTTGCATCTCATTCCTCCTGGTGCTCCTGAGATCAAAGTCTCTGATGTGGTTGGTTTCTGCAGAAACTTTTACCATCTTTCTCCTGCTGGATGGGGTTAGGGCAGTTGTGTGACCCCAGGGCATGGGGGAGGAGGCCTGGGGGTTGACGGCTCCTTACACAGACTTGTGTGGGACATCCTCCTGTCTCCCTGCCACCATCCCACCTTCTGAGATGTCTGGAGCCTCCTGTCCCTGAAGCTGTCAACACAACATAGGTTGTTTCTCCTTGGCCTCCTCCTCTGCAAGCAGCAGCTGCCAATGGCGGCTCTTCAAGGTCAGTTTCCACACATCCACCCTTGTTCCTTCTTCAAAAACTATTGACCCATCTCGTGCCACTGTCATTCCCATGCCTGGCCTCTTTGTCCCTGGGGACTTACAGGGTTGTGCTCCTCCCTCCCTCCCTCCCTCCCTCCCTCCCTCCCTCCCTCCCTCCCTCCCTCCCTTCCTTCCTTCCTTCCTTTTTCTCCATTACCAGCATTTCGTTGTGGGAGGAAGCAGGAAAAAAAAGCATGTGCTTAATCCACTGTTTTCCCTGAAGCCACTTAACCTTCCTAAGTCCGTTTTTTCATGAGTGAAACAGGAATAATGACACCTTCCTCAAGGTCTTTATGAGAATTTCATTACAGACCTGGGCACACTGCCTAGCACTAGTAGATACACAATAAATATTGGTTTCTTGTCCTTCCTCTACCCGTAATTGCATCAGACACCAAGAGTGGGCTGACTCACGCCTTCCACCTTGAGCCCAGGCCTTGTCTCTTGCCACCTCCTGAGGGGTCTTCCCTGCTGCCCACCATTCACTGCTCCCTCCTGGCCCTATGCAGGCCTGCTTGCGTCCCTGAGCACCTGCTGTGTGCCCACCACAGAGAGAAGCTTTGGCCTCTGTCCTCAAGGGGCTCTCAGTCCGTGGAGCATCCTCTCCTGACCTGTTAAGGGATCCTGTCACTTCAGGGTCCCCTCAGGGGACCTCTGCAAATGCATGGCACCCAAATGAGGAAGACAATGCTTATCTGCTCACAGAGTGGTCACTCTGTGCTACTTTACAAATGAGGAAACTGAGGCTCAAGGAAGTTAATTAACTCATCAAGTAAGTGGAGGAATCAAGATTCAAGTCTGACTCTAGAGTCTGTGCTTACAACCCCTGTACTATACTGCTTAGTGGCCCCAGGGCCCTTGGCTCAGCTGCCAGATACAAAGAAATTTAAAGTGGCACAAACAGCCCTAGTGGCTCCTCCAGTGGCTCAGAGTCCTTTGGAGCAATACATGGCTCCCAGAGATTCTTAGCAATGCCATGGAGAGCGGTATGGGGCCCAGGGTCCCAGAGGATCCCAGGCAGGGCTTGTTAGAATAGTACTTGGGCATCCTGGGAAGCCCCTATCCCAGCTCCCAAGAGGACATTCCAGAAGGGCAGGAAATGCCTGTCCTTTCTTTACAAGTTGAGGCTCTAATCATTTCCCTTTGACAAGCCCCTGTGGAATGTGCATAAGCTCCTCATAGGGCATTTGATACAGCGTACAAGCCACTATGGCAAATACCCCGAGAGGTGATAGCATTCAGTATTAAGAAAGGGAAGGAACGAGTCTGTCCAGAGCTCTTACTACCCAGTGCCTGGCTCCTCGCAGCCACTGCCTCATTCAAATCTCCTAAGAGCCCTGCAAGGTGGTATTACTACCCTCAATTCACAGAGGAAACCCAGGCGCATTGTCTGATGTCCCATAGGCAGGGACAAACGTTCAGGTGGCTGGGCTGTGGGCTTGCCCCCTCCCCTCCACCCTCTGGACTGTGGATGTTGTTAGAGCAGCTCTAGGACCTGAACTGAACTCAAAAGGCCTGGAGCAGAGGAAGCGGGTTCAGATGCTGCCCTACTCAGCCGTGTCCAACAACCGACCAGCAGCACCTTACGGACAAGGAACGGATCCCCAAGTGGCCACGTAACTTGTCATGGGTCACCCAGCCCATCAGAAGTCTTCACATTCTATCCATCCCTCTGGAACCTGGGGCTTGAAAAGGGAACCCCACTCTGGCTTTTCGATCTAGGAGTTAAACTAATCCCTACTGTTGGATAATGTTTTAGAACCGTGCTGTTCAAATTGTGCTCGCCAGACCAGCAACATTGGCATCTCCCAGGAGCTCACTAGAAATGCAGTTTCGGGTCCCCCCGCCTCCCTGCCCCCAGACCTCCTGAATCAGGGTCAGATCCCCGATGATTCACGTGCACACTGATGTTTGAGGAGTAGAGCTGGAGACCACAAAGCACTGTCCTGAGAGGGATGTCCCCGAATCCTTCGTTCCCAAGCCCCTCTGGGCAGGAGTCATCGGCCCTCGTTATACACTCGAGGCCACGTTAGGGAAGTCACAGCATGGATCACTGGCACGACTGAGCCCAGCTCTCCCAGTTCCACCTGGCCTCTGTGGTCTTGCCACCATGGTTGGCAGTGAGCGACCCTCAGTTCCTGACCCCAGAGGCCATGGCTCTCTGTCCTCAGAGAGGCAGGCCTGTACATGCAAGGCCAGCGCCGCGAGAGGCCTTCAATGGCAGACATTCCTCACAAGCTCCTCTGGGGCCTATGTGGCAGCCAGTATCGCCCACACCCCGCCAGCTGGGCCTAGGAGCCTGTGGATGCTCTTGCCTGGGAAGGGGAAGCTCCTCACCCACATGATGACCTTTGTTTAGGGAACCAGACCCCTGGCCTCAGAGAGCTGCCGTGCTCTGGCCAAAGGGCAGGATCTGGAGTAAGCAGAGCTGGGTTCGAGTCCCGGCTCCTAGGCCGCCCACTTCCCTCCACCCTGCCCTTGGCCTTGGTTTCTTCCTCAGCAAGATGAGAGTAATGATCCTTCCTTCCTTTCTCCCAGGGAGACTCTGAGATGGAAGGAGGTGATAACATCAAGTTGTTCATAAACAGTAGAGCTCTCACTGACTGTTCCCTCCCCTTCCCACCCTGACCCCCTCCCCTCTCACTTCCCTTGGCTGCCAGGCCTCGGCCAGAACTCCCAGCTGACCACCGATCTCTGGCCCGGCTGAAGGACACAGCCTGGGCTGCCAAGTCATGGGATCAGGCACCCAACTTCTTCTCAGCCCAGACCTGAAGTCAGACCAGAGTCGGGAACATGCCCTGGCAAAGCCGGATGCCGGGCCCCAGCAGCCCCCTCAGCGTCCAGCGCACCCACAAGGCACGGCCACAAATCTCAGCTCACGCGGCATCTCAGGCGCCTGGGAGGGAGACTATTTCCGCTGGGGGCAGGGAGCCTCGCTTTTTGGAGTATTACAGAGGCCCCAGCCCTCCACCAGGGGGGCCCTGTCAACCTCTGCGGGGAAAGGGGCTGAGAGGTGGAGCGTGGTGTCTCTCCCACGGGTTTCACCTCTGGGCGTCTAGAGTAGGCCACACACCCTATTCAGGACTCTTACTGCTGTCACTCATGTGTTCCTCACGACAGCCTGGGGAGGTGGCAGGCATTATTGTTATTACTTCCATTTTACAGATGAAAAACTGAGCCTCAGAGAGGCTAGGCCTTTTCCTTGTCCCAGGTCACACGATGGAAAGAAGCAGAGTCGGGGAGAATCCACTCCGGGTTGGATCCCCACACTGCCGCTCTTTCTCAGACTCTGTGCCAGCCGTTCCGTGATCACTGGCCAGCCCGGGCTGCTGCCTCCCTGCACGGCTGTGTGAGGAATTCCCTGCCCCTCCCCTTGCCCTGTGGTCCCTGTCTCTGCCTGCCTTCAGGAGAGGGGAACCCCGCAGCATGGGTACATACCCTGGGGGACAGGCGCAGCCCGAGAGGCAGGGGCCCTGGGCTGGCGTGCTCAGGTTCAGCAGCTGCTGCTCACACGTCCTCTCTCTGCTCAGAGTGGGGTCGGTGTGCAGGTCGCTGCAGTTCACGAAGATCTGGCCCACCGGGCAGGCAGTGGCTGCAGGAGAAGAGGGTGGCTGCTGGCAGGAGCTTGGACGCCCAGCGGGATGTTTGGAACACCTGGTGCCAGGGGTGGGCTCCTGGGTGGCAGTGGTGGCCGGGGAGACACGGGGACCCGACAACTGGAGGACGCAGGGAGAGAGGGGCTGTGATGCTTTCAGGGGCTCTTGGATGCACCTCGTAGAGGGAGGGTGGGCTGCGGGCTGTCACACAAGACAACCACTCCTTCTAGCAGCACCAAGAGTACCACGTCCTCTCCACCGGAGACTGTTCCGGGCACTCCACATGCATTTTCTTACTGAATCCTGCAACAGCTCTGTGAGGTATTATCATCCTCCATTTCCCACCTCATGGAAAGAAGACACTTCTGCTTTCCAAGGCATGATACAGTGAGAGAAAGTGCACCCAAAGAGACCAGGAGAAGAGCCAGCATGAGGAGAGCAACACAGGGTGACAGGATGGCCAGAGGGAAGTCAATTCCCCATTACCTAGGTTTCTGTGCCATGAACTCCCTCTCTCTCCCTGAGCCTTCAGTCAAGTCGGCTGTGCACACTTACACCTGTGTGACTCATCTTTTTTAGGGAAATCAATAAAGGGGAGGTGAGTTCCACGCTCAGCTTAGGATGGAACAGAGAAAAGAATAGCCACAGGAGATGAGATAAAAGTCCCAAAGAGGAAGCGATCTGAAGCCGGAAGCAACAAAAAAGAAAATCACAGAATTTTAAGTTATAAACAAAAGAGGAAACGAAGGCTCAGAGAGGTAAAGTGAGTTACCCGGAGCTGCACAGCTTGCAAGCACTGGGCAAAGTTTGACCTCAGGGCTGGCAGACCCTGGAGGCCCTGCTCTTTGCCACCTGTTTTATGATTATTCTCTGAACCTTCTGTGCCAATGCCTGTCCTTAGAGGCCCTCCTCACCCTCCTACTCCTGGCCCCTGCTTTTCCACCTCCACATCCCTCACAGGCTGATCCACTGCCATGCCACCCTACCCCCATCTCTATTACCTGGGAGTGCCTCAAAGACCCAGGCTGTCCTCCCCATCTCTGTGACCCCCAGGTCTTGCACATGACTGGGCAGACAGCCTTAGTGGGACGACTGACAGCTCAGACCGAGGAAACCCAGGACCCAGGGGAGGTCACCTCCGCTGGCTGCCCCTGGGGGAGACAGTCTCAGCCTCTCCTTCTTGGGAAGCAGGAGAGACAGCCGCCAGGATAGGGCTGAGGAGGAGCCAGGATTTCTGGACTCCACCCTCCAAACCGGAGGCTTTCCCAAGAAGGCAAGGAATACAGCAGGCTCAGTGTAGGGCAGGAGGTGGCCGGGCTTTCCCCTCCTGATCTGTCCCCAAGCTCCCTACTCTCCTCTCCATAACCCCACTAGCATGGAGGAGCCCCCAGAAGCTTCCCTCACCTTCCACCTTACCTGGCGCTCTGCTATCACAGCTCATGACTCCATCTTTGCAGCGGCTGCAGAGAGGGGGGAGGTGGGGGTGCACTGGGATTAGCTGGCTCAGACAGACATCCCCACTCTGTCCCTGGCCCCCTGCGCAGAGGCGGACGATGAGCACTGCTTTGTGGAAAGATCTGCTGGGCTCTCTTGTCTTCAGTCAGCAACTTCCATTTAAAGCGAGGACACTAACGCTGCTATCTAGGGAGCTCACCAGTGGCCCAGAGACGGGATGTCGCTGTCTCCAGGGGGATAGTCCATTCCTTGAAAGTGGCAGGAGCACTGGTTCCTGTAAAACCCAGGACCAGAGAAAAGTGAGCTGACTTGGGAGCTGTGGCAGCGAATGTGGAGGACAGGGGCCTCACCCCCCAACAGCCAGGGGCATAAGGACACACACAGAAGTAATGGCGTCGGCCGTGACAGGTGACACATCTCCAGGGAGTGGGGTAGCCAGACTGGCACCAAGGACAGAGGTCAGGGCCATCCACCATCGCATTTTGAACACGGGGCTAGGCCCTCCAAACACGTCATCTCATCTATTCCTCACAGGGTCCCTTATGCTGTCTTTCAGCTCCTCTGTAGGTCCACGGAGGGCAAAGACCGTTTCCTCCTCACACACCTCCCACAGCCCTTGCCAGTCCTGGCCAAGTGCAGGTCTTGGAGCAGACCAGTTGAGGACTGGAAGGGATGTCTGAACTCATCTGACCCCTGTGTTTCTCAGTCACCTTCTTCCTCTCCAACCCTGCCCCCCATATAAACCTCAGAGGCCCCTTTGTTGGCAATACTCAACTGCAGGGGGTGGGGATCTCAAAGGAGGATCCTATAGTTTAAAAAGGTCCTGAGGGATTCCAGTACACCCCCTACAGGAGCCTCTTTCCAGCCCCCATCCCTCAGTGAATGTGATACCATTTTAGGGGAGAAACAGGTCAAGAGGGGACCAAGGGCTTTACCAGTCGGCCCTAGGATCCTATGAGGTCACCACTTCCCACCTCTGCCTCCAGCCACACTGAGAACATGCCACAGCCGGCCTCGGGGCCGTCCCTGTCCCCTCGGCCTGAAGCACTCTTCCCTGACGTCCCCCCATCTTTGCTCACATGTCACCTCAGTAGAAAAGCTTTCCTTTCGTGTTCACCTCATGAGACATAACAGTAACCTCTCCCTGCCTGTTTAGCTTGTTACCACCAGACCCTTTAAGCGTTGGTTTATTTATTATCTGTCTTGGCACAAGAACGTGAGCTCCATGATGGCAGGATTCTGTTTTGTTTGTTGCTGAATTTCCAGGGCCTAGAATTGTCTAGAACACACTAGGCGGTCAATAAATATTTGTGGAAGGAGAGGGGAGATGAAGGGAGAGAGGCTGTCTCCATGGGGCTGTTATTTTGTCTCATGGGGAAGCCAGGCTGGACTTCTAGGCCTCAGGAGCTGGGGCTGAGGAAAAAGGCCTGAGAGGGGAAGAAACTCAGCCACCCAGCGACCTAGCCACCCATCAAGCTCTATCACGTGACTGCAAGATGAAGGAGGGACATGAGAGGTGCAGCCAGCCTCCCTAGCCCCAGATGCCCTAGAGACCCTCAGCCCTCCCCTAGCCCCCCTCCCAGACAGAGGTCGGGTTAGCCCGCTCACCTAGGGACACACAGGTCAGCCTGGGTATCCAGATAGGTGTCCGGTGGGCAGGTACAGCCTTCTACACACTCGTCCCCGCTGAGGTCGCTGCTGCCTCTAGCCCCACAGGCCACAGGGCCAGCCAGATCCTGGCAGGTTTGTCCACACAGGGCCACACAGGGGCTGTACTCCTTGGTGGCCTCACAGGACAGTGCTGTAGTGGGAAATGAAACTGCGTGCTTTGTCTCCCTCAGCCCCACAACTGTGTGGGAGTGGGGTCATCATCCTGAGGAGAACGGACAACCAGAGAAGACATTTATTCAAGGTCACACAGCAGGTCAAGGTCAGCCTTGGGATTTGAACCGGGGTCTGACTGCCGAGTCCCACTTCCTCCCACTACACTACAATGGCAGAGTGGCAGGGGCGGGCCCCCCTTCCCAAGCCCAGTCTGGGCCCTGCCATTGGCGTTTCTTTTTCTCTACAGGGCCTTCCTCTCAGGCAGCGATACTGGGGGAGGGTAGAGGTCACCCCTCACCCCTGCACCCGCCCCACCACTCACACACCAGCACACGCCATGCACAGGTGGGTATTATACATACTGCCCTCCCTCTCACTTCCACGTCTGTAACACACATGGGCTGTGAAGATCAGTTGTGCCCCAGTTAACAGCCTCTTGGGACCCTCTGTCCAAAGACTCCAGGCTTCCCTCTCCTCATCTGGCCAGCATCCCACTCCCTCAGGGTACCCTACACCCCGGAGAGCCAGACTGTCAAGCTCAGCTGTTCTCACCCAGGCCACACAACAAAGTCTCCATTTAAAAATGCTGATGCCCGGCCCCATGGGCAAATATGTTGTTTTCATTGATACTGAATGTGGCACAGACATGTGCATTTATTTTGGAAGCTCCTATGGTGTCTAATGTGCATTTGGGGTTACAGACCACTGGTCCCGTCCAGTCACCTCTGGAGAAACTGACTCAGAGAGGGGCAGGGCCTTGTCAGGGACACACAGCAATTACCTGCAGGGCTGGCATAGAACACAGGTCTCCTGACTTGCAAGACAGTCTTTTCATTTCTTCAACAAACATTTGCTAAGAGCTTACTGCAAGTGGGGCCCTGTGCTAGGGCCGTGGGTCCGCAGACAGCTGAGACCTGGGGAGGAGTGTGGCCCAGGTGTGTGTGTGGGGGGGGAACAGGGACCAGCTCACGCCCACTGAGCCCCGTGTGCACTGAGGGCGATGGGAGCCAGTGATCTGGAGAGGGTTCACTCCGGCTGCAGGGAGGCCTACTGGGAAGCTCTGACCAGGGTGGTGGCTGTGGGGGTGGTGACGAGTGAGTGCATTTCAATCTCCAATTGACAGGCTGGAGGAGAGGGTCACAAAGGAGCGGTCACGTGTCACACGTCCTAAGTGTCAAGCCTGGCTGGCCAAGGGCACGGAGAGCACAGAGGAGGGGTGAGGCAGGGGTGTCAGGCGGCAGGGGGACAGGGAGACACTCGGGTCTGGAGCTTGGGCTCCTCCAGCCGCCCTTGTGGGGACACAGCCGCGTGGGGCACTCACCACAGGCTGGCAGGTGGGCTCGGAAGTCAATGGGGAGCCCGTGGCGCCGGCACAGGTGGGCGTAGTGGGCCAGCGTGGCACACAGGCAGGGCTGCCCACAGCGGCAGGCGTCCTGGCGGCACTGCTCAAAGTAGGGCACGGGGCTCAGGTACGCAGAGCAGGGTTCGAATGGCTCCCCGGTGAGCACACTGCAGGACTGCACAGCGTAGGAGGCTGGAGACAGGCCGAACGGGGGCAGGGAGCAGGGATCTGGTTGGCCTGGTGCCCCAGGCCCAGCCTCTTCCTGCCCCGCCCCTGTCACAGTGCAGGGGGTTGTTGGCGTGAGAAGGTGGGTGCAAGCGTGCGTGTGCAGGAGGGATGTGAGCAGGTACCAGAGTGCGTGGCTGGCTGGGAACGTGTGGCTATGGTTCGCTAGTGACTATGGCTGTGACTATGGCTGGCCACGGGCATGGGTGTAAATGACTAAAGGAGAATGAGTGTGTGTTTGTGTGTGTAGTGTATTCATGCAATACAGCCCACTGTGCGCGGGGCGTGAATCCACAGGCAGGAAGGGGACACAGGCGTGAACAAAACAAAAATCCTGCCCTTGGGGAGCTTACACTGTGGTTGAAGGAGACCTCCACTGAACAATGGCAGAGTGGAATGGGAAGACCTCAGAGCAAGGGAAGGAGGAAGGATTACAGGCATTGGAGGTGGAGTGGGAGGGCAATTTTAAACCAGGTGGTCTGGAGGGCCTCTGTGGGAAGATGAAGTCTGAACAAAAATTTGAAAGAGGTGAGGGAGTAAGGCCTGTGTTTAGTGAGGGAAGAGCATTCCAGGTGGAGGGAATGGCAAGTCTAAAGGCCTGGAGCAGAGAGCGTACCTCGCTGTGTAGGAAGAACAGCAAGGAGGCCTGCATGGCTGCAGCAGAGTCGGGCGGGGCGGGTGGGGTGGGCAGAGAGTGTAGGGCCTGGTGGGGCCACTGTGAAGGCTTAGACTTTTGCCTTGAGACGGGGGAGCCAGTACAAATGTGTGTCTACACAGCAGGGGTAGAGCCTGAGGCTTCTGTCTGCCTGACCCTTCCCAGAAGGGAACCACGGTCCCCTCTCGCCAGCTCCACCTTTTCTCATCACGTCTGCCCAACCTGACCATGCTCCCAGGCCCGAGTTCCCATCTCATCCCTCTCAAACCAGTCTCACCGCACCCCACTCCCCCTCAGCCTCTCCCCTCACCTCACCTGCTTGCAAGTGCACATCGCAAGGGTCCAGCGGGGAGCCAGAGACCAGCGGGGAACAGGCAGACAGCGTTTTCCAAGAGTTGCCAAAGAGTTGTGGGGTGCTCTCAGGCACACCCACTGGGGACCTGCAGTCATGGCATAGCCACACTCACAGCCTTGCCCACGTGGACTCAGGTCCACGTATGCACAGCATACACCCATATATACTAATATATGCCAGACAGGCCAACAGCCAAGGGAGTCTACACAGTCCCATACAAACACGCACAATTATGGATGTACACACATACGCACCCACACACATATTTAACAGGCTCCAAAGGGACCCAGAACTGGCTTGGGGCCACGCACTACACCATCTTCACCACCTGGCCCCAGCTCCTCATGTCAGAGAGAAACACAGACACCATGTGAACCAAACTTCACTGGATTAAGACTTCATCCTCCCTTCGCCATGAGCAGTTCCTGAAAGCTCCTTTGCCCTCCCTTTCCCTCTAGGTAGGAAATAGTCATACAAGGGGCAATAAAGGAAGAAAGGGGGAAAAACATGTTTCCCAGATATCACCAGTCTCCAAGAGTCACCAAACACAAGAGGATGGTAGGCTGGAGAGATCATGTTGTGCAGGGGTGGGACAGGTTCTGCCCGGCACTCACCACAGCCACGTCACTGCTGCTGAGCAGTGAGAGCACTCAAGCTGCCCACAGCAACTTTTCTGCCCAGAGTTCACATTTAGGAGGGTGGCAAGCAGCCCACACACTAAACCAGGGTCTGTCCCCACCACCCTGGCCTGCTGCTCTAACATCAGCCCCACCAGGCAAGACAGAGTAGAATGCTACATTTTTCATGCGCATGCATTTAAAAGCTCTCAGTTTCTTCTGATTCTTATTTTTCTGAAAGAATCTGAATTCTCATTTGTTGCTGAAGAAAGCCTCTCGTTTACTCTAGATCGCTTAATGCATATAACTTGAAAAACTGGCCAGAACCTCTCACCTTCAAGATCAACCCTTTATTCTCCTTTCCGGAAAGTCTTGACTCTTGTCCCCTCCTAAGTTCCTAAACTGTATGCATGCCCAGACAGTCTTTCCCTCAGTTCTCTGTCAGTCCCTGGGAAACAGCCTTCCCCTGAAGGTGGGGCGGTTCACAGGGTGGAACCCTCAAGTACCAGTTAGGAAAGATATGTGGCTTAGACTGGCCTGATGGGATAGAAAGCAGGAGTCTGGGCATCAATGACTCACTGGGGGCTTACACTCATCTAAAGGTATTCACGGTCAATTCAAACAAGGAAAACCGTGAACCAAACCAAACCAAACCCAGCCTAAGGTCTACCAATTTTAAGACTTCACTATAAAGCAGTATTTCTCAAGGTATAGTCCATAGATCTCTTATATCAGAATCGCAGTGGTGACTTATTAAAAACAGGATTCTTGGGCCCCAACACAAATCAGAAACACGAGAAGTAGAGCCCAGGAGTCAGCATTTTAACAAGCTCCCCAGGTGAGTCTTCTGCACAGAGAAGACGGTGAGCCATTGCCTTAAATAAATAGGCTTTGATTTAAAGGCAGAGGATTAAATAATCAGTGGTGCATGTGCGGCCCAGCATGAGACCAGGGGAGTTTGCAAGACATGTTTTCAAGAGGAGACTCCGGGTACTCATCCTTCAGGGACCCACCCCCTCCTCTGCTTCCGGGGCGGGGGCACGTACAGGAAGTCGTCCTGCGTGTTGCCGTTGAAGGTGCCGCAGAGGCCCACAGTGTCGTCTGCCCATCGCTGGTCCACCTGCAGGTACAGCCGCAGTCCTTGGCGGTCGTAGAGCACCCGCACGCCCACGTTGGTCCGCACCCGCAGGAACATGGAGGACAGCCTCCGGATCTCAAAGGCGTCTGGGCGCAGAACCACAACAGGGACCTGGGAAGTTCTGCCAACATGCACCCCACCCACGGCCACCACCTGCATGACCCTCGCCGACCCCTAGAGCCAGCCAGCCCAGCCTTCACACCGGGTGAAGCCCTGTGAAGCGTTTGGCTTGGGAAGCCTTTAGGAAATCCTGTTCAGGGATGAAATCAGGACCCGGGGATAACATGATGGCAGCCCTAGCTAAGAATTTTTTTTTTTTTTTAAGCATCAGGTGCCAATTAAAGTTTTGCCTCCATAAGGAACTGATAATATTTCCTTCTGTAGCACAGGAGAATTCTGTAACTACCCATTTTTTCAGTGACCAGGAAGCTCATGATATGATTTTGGATTCAATTGTAGCAATTCAATTGTAGTAAATTTTTCATTTTTTGTGGCTTGTATTTCTTTGGTCTCTTTACATTCCCTGCATCCCCATTCCTCTCAGTCTTGAACCCTTATTCTTTTTTTTTCTTTATAATTTTCTCTGGCGCTATCTTATTTCTTAACAGTTTTGCCATTTTGTTAGATGTGCTTCCTACAAGATACCACAGATCCCTTGTGGAATCGAACAGGATAATAAGTAATTAAAGAAGAAATAGGGTATTCTGGGTGGCTCAGTCAGTTAAGCGTCTGCTCAGTCAGTTAAGCATCTGCCTTTGGCTCAGGTTATGTCTTGGCGTCCTGGGATCAAGCCCTGCCTTGGGCTCCCTGCTCAGTAGGGAGTCTGTGTCTCCCTCTCCCTCTGCTCCTCCCTCTCCTTCTCCCTCCCCCCCCACGTGTGTGTGCTCGCTCTCTTGTTCTCTTCTCTCAAATAAATAAAATCTTTAAAAAAAAAAATAGAATGGGAAAAGAGAAAAGAGACCTATTCATATTCTCATGTTAGGAGAAGCCATCATGCTACTGTAAAGCCTATTGTCATGTTGGGATGGGAAAAAGACCATCTTGCAAGTCCAGAGTCCACGTTCCTGGGACCCAGGTGCCCCTCTGGCCTGATTCACCCAGTATTAGAGAATGTGAGCTCTTGCCCATGTGGCAGTGCCTTTAGCCAGAGGCAGTGCCTGGAAGAAGAGGCCTGGGCAGGCAGCTCCCAGCTAGCTCTCGTCCACCAAAGCCGTACCATCTGTGTAGGGTGGGGTGACCTTGTACTGGTCAAACAGAAGGACATCCCCCGCTTGGGTCAAGGTCACCTGCCTCCGAGGGTCCTGATGCAGAATCACTGATACTGACTGGACACAGACTCCATCCTGGTTCTAGTGAAAGAGGAAGAGAAATGGGGCAGAGTTATTCTGTCTGTCCTGCTGGTCCCAACAGAACCCCCAGGAGCAGGGATTCTAGTGTACTTCAAGGTCAGGGGCAGACTGAGACAGAGCCCCAAAAGATATTAAGAGTCCTCTAACCACATGCCTCATCTGGGAATGGGAAGGCAGAGGCTTGGATTGGAGAAGGTTAGTGGCAGAGCTGGGATAATGCAAATAAAAAGATAGTCAGCTCTTATACTGTCTATGACACAGAGCAGAGATATACCCCTGGGTGGCCCAGAGTCTAGCCTCAGAAACCCTCAGAAAATCCCCACTTGAGGACAATATAGGACTTTAATCTCATCCTTTTGTAGGTATTTATATAGTTCTTTCCTTGTGTCACACCCTGCAGAATACTAAGCTCCACTCACAGGCAGGCCAGGAAATGAGCTAATACTATCTGGGCCTCAGGTTCTCATCTCTGAAATGGGTAGTAGACATCAGGCCCATTCATACTTCCATTCCACAAGAAAACATCCACACAACCATACAGTGATGAACATGTCAGATATATTCATGGAGAGTACATATTTGTGTGGGACACAGACATTAAACAAGTAATTACAAAGTTAGCTTTTAAATTATTATTGGGATCAGTGTGCAAATAGGTGTAGGATGCTAAGAAAGCATATAGCGAAGGAACAAGACAGTCTGCAGAGGTAGGAAAGGCCGTGCTAGGGAAAGATAATGATAATGTAAAAATAATAAGAAAACTTTTAATAATCCTATATTTATTATAATAACAGCTAACTTTAATATAGAGTTACTATGTTCAGGTACTATTCTAATCCTTTTATACATATTCACTCACTTAATTCTCATAGCAACCCTATTTAGTAAGTATTACTAATAACCCCATTGTGCAGATCAGAAGACTGAGGCATAGGAAACCGTGACAGGTGAGCTGAGATCTGAAGGGTCCATAAAAGGTAGCTGGGCAAAGAGAAAAGGCAAGGAGGGGGACATCCAGGTATAGTGATCAGTCCGTACAAAATTCCCTGACACGGTTGGGCATTTAATGCATCCAAGCACATAAAGGAAGACCAGAAGGCCAGAGCCCACTGAGCAAAGGGGTTTAAGACAAGGTTCAAGAGGTAGGCAAGGGACAGCTTAGGCAGAGCTTTGTAAAATTTTTGGACTTTATCCTAAGTCCAAAGATAGCCAGAGAAAGGATAACCTGAAAGTGATATAATCAAACAGTGAAATGAGGAAAGGATTAGAGCTTGAAACTTTTCAGAAAGACATTGTACAACAAGCTACGACCTTCCAAGCTCCTTCCCAAGGAAACATAAAATCCCTGAAACAGCTCAAAAACACTGTCTACAACATCACCTTTGTCAGACCCACTTATCCTCTGGTCCCCTCTGGACATGTCATTGGTGCAGGAAGAAAGCCTGCATCCTTTAGTCAAAATCTTGGGTTCAAGTCTTGATGTCACTGAAGGCTAAGACCTTAAAGACCTCATTTAACTTCTCTACACATTAGTATAATTTAAAAAAAAAATCATGTAAGGTGTAAGAGGGTCCCAGGATGGAGTGCAAACTGTGACAAAAGAATCTAACTCTATTACAAATATATAAAACAACCTCACTGAAAGGGAGAGAAGGGAAAGGTATTGACCTAGGTAATTTGGAAGTAAGTGAAGTTTGTTAGACTAAAGGCAAAAGGAACTGTGCATAAGCACTGTACTCTAGTTGATAAAGTTCTTTCCCATGGGTACGAGTTAATAATTCCGGTACCTCCATACATGTATACTGGAATTGAATAATTAGATAGATGGTGGATGGTGGAAACCAGATTGCTCACTGTTGGGGTGGGTGTTTACAGATAAGCAAGGGGAGAGGCTAGAATGACCCATGTGGTAATAGATTAGAGTTGGAACACCAATATGAACTCCTGTCTAGCACATATAGAGAGCTATTGGTAGATTATCTGTAGATATGTGTATGTACATTGGTTATACAAGGATATTCATAGGTTATACATATTATTTCCTTTTTCTGTCAGCTGAGAAGATCTAAAAGAAATGATACCCAGTAGCCATTGAGCACAACCAGTACCCCAGATCTTGGTTTCTAATACAATTCTCCAATAAAAAGATCCCAGAGCATCTGATAACATTTTTTCAGAAATGGCTGATTCTAGGAAAGGAACAGGAAATATGCAAGATGAGCCTGGTGCATCTTATAGGACCATACAGTAAGACAGTATACACATGCACGCGAGTGTGCATGTGCACACACACACACGATCATGGGGCTATGTCAAAGGGACTCTAGAGTCAACTGGAAGGCTGCCCAATGGTCAAGTCAGAAAAATTTGAATCACAAAATAAATAAGGAAGCATTGGATTCTACCCAAAGTATAAAATAAATATCCCTGGGTCCATGCTGACATAAATGACTGAAAGAAAATACGTGAAGGAAAAAAGACAAATGTCCTGTGCAGAAAAATTCCAAATAATGTATGTAGATTCTATGCCTCCAAAAGCAGAGGGAGCATAACTTCCAACTCTTCAGGTGTGGGCTGAACACAGTGACTTCCTTCCAAAGAAAACAGTATAGTAAAGGGGGAAAAGAGGGGCAAATTTACAGTGGAGAACGTAACAAACACCACTTCAGCCAGATGACCAAGGTCAACCTCAACAGTGACAAACCATGTCAGTATGTATGCACCCTTGATAAGATGTGATGAAAGTAGCAATTTACCTCTTAGCTTCCTCCCCAAATCCATAACACTACTCTAACCATGAGAAAAGCATTACACAAGTTCCAGTAGAGGGGCATTCTACAAAATATCTGATCAGAACTCCTCAAAACTTTCAAAATCATTATAAACAGAGTCTTAGAAACTGTAATGGCAAGGGGGCGCCTAGGTGGCTCAGCTGGTTAGGCATCTGACTCTTGATTTCAGCTCAGGTCATGATATCAGGGTGGGGAGATCAAGCCCCACATGGGGCTCCACGCTGGCATGGAGCCTGCTTAAGATTTTCTCTCTCTCTCTAAAAAAAAAAAAAAAAAAAAAAAAAAAAAGATTTTTCTCTCTCTTTCTGCCTCTGCCCCTGCCCCTGGCTCATGCATGTGCCCTTTCTCTCCCTCTCTCTCTCAAAAACAAACAAACAAAAACCAAAACAAAAAAACAAAAACACACACATATAAAAAGGAAAGAAAGAAACTGCAACAACAAGGAAGAGCCTAGGAGACACGATGACTAAATGTAATGGGACATGTTGAAACAGAGAAAAATGGTATCAGGTTAAAAAAATAAATACGGAAATATGAGTAAAGTGCAGACTTCAGTTAATGTCTAAACAAACATTGGTTCGTTATTTGCAGCAAACGTACCATTCTAATGTATGAAGTTAATGACAGGAGAAATTCGGTGTGGGGTATATGGGAACTCTATGTACCATCTTTGCATTTTTCCGTAAAATCTAAAGCTACTCTGAAAAATAAGGTCTACTTGAAAAAATACTCGAAAGGCTGTAAACACTACCCTGATTTTGGGGTGCGTGTATTAAGAGGCTGTGATAGGCTTTCTGGACTTCCAACCTTGGTTCTGGCTCAGCTCCCCCTCCTGCTAGCTGGGGGTTATTGAGAATACCTCAAGCCTCTGTAGGCCTGTCTTGTCATATTTTAACTGGGGAGAAAAATAATGATGAGTACATGGGGGTATTTGAGCCTTAAACTAGATGTCCTGTGCAAAAGTGATTCGTCAAAGTTCAAAGTACTGTGCAAATACTTTACCAGCATCACCCTCCCCCCTCGTGTTCACCCAGGACTGACGTCATGGCTTCATCTTTGACTCCTCCTGCTTCTCTCCCACACACCCTGCACCCTACCAGCCAGTCAGTCAGTTGCCAAGTCCTTCTGCATCTGCCTTAATATATTCTAGAACATTCCAACCTCGTTGCTTTCTTTCATATGACTTGATCCTCCTGGATTGCCCTTCTTCCCCATCCTCAAATGGACACATCTTATTTCCATTTATCTTTTTAGGCCCACTTTTTAGGTTTTCAGCTCAAATGCCACCTCTACCATGAGGCTTCCCCTGATCCTTTCTTCTGACCCATAGGAATATTTCTTCCTCCACAGAACTCCCCTCTGACAGCACTGCTCTTGTATCTCATAGCGAAGCACCTGACCTGAGGACATGACTGACTCCCTCACGGGGCTGTGAGCTACTAGTGGCCAGGACCAGGGTCTGACTCATCTGTGTAACCCTCACTGTGCCCTGCACACAGCCGGCAGAGGGCTGGCCTTCTACCGGCTCATCAGCATGGATGAAGTCACAAGGAGGAGACCTGGCTCATGGTAAAAGGAAAGTGCTATCAAGAGGCACTGTTCAGCAATGAAGCGGATTATCTCAGGCCGAGGCCAGCCGGCCGCCATCCAGAACGCGGTAGAAAGAGGGCTGGTAAGGGACCTCCAAGATCCCATAGCCCCAGGCATTCTAAGACTCTAGAACTTTGTAAATGGGTAGGCGTCCCACTGGGCCGTGTCTGTCTGCTTTGCCTTTTCTTTTGCCACCCTCAGGATGAGGGTAACCTGGCTTTTGAGGACAAGTATTCTTCGGATTCAGAGAGCAGCCAAGGGCAGATCCCGGCCATTCTCTGGCAGAGAGGGGAGGGGGGGTTACTCAAGCCTCAAAAGGAAGAAAGCACAGCCTTCTCCCTTGTCCACAGCCCAGCCTAGGTCCCCAGGGCCGGGAGGGGCACCTGTGAGTGATGTCTGCTCACCTGCCTGACATCACTGGGGAAGGCAGGCAGGCAGGGAGGTGGGATTGGGGGTGGCTGCCCTGGCTATGGGTGTGAGTCCCTGTCCTGTTGTGCAGGAAGGAGCCTGAGTGTAGCCCAGACCAGGGCTCAGGGAAAATGCAGTCACTGAGAGACACACAAACACACAACTATCCCAGACCAGCAATTTGGCCATTTTCTCAGTTACAGTCACAAGTGGCTGACACAGCTCAGGGGTCCCCTCCTCTAGGAAGTCTTTCCAGATCCATGCCTCCTCCCACCTGACATCCAGGTAAAACAACAACAAGGAAAAGCCACTCTATGGAGATCTACCCTGTAATGTCCACATTGTCCCAGCTCCGGTAACATGGTGGATTATGGGGTCACGTATATGCCTCACCTACCAAACCTCAAGGCCCAGGAGGGCAGAGCCAGATCCAATTCATCCCAGTCTCCAAGACCCAACATAGCTTCTGACACAAACAGATGTTCAGTACTTGCTGAATGAATAAATGAATGAATGAATGAATGAATGAATACAGAGATGTCAAAGGTACAATCCAAGGAAGCAGAAAAGATTAAGTTAAATTAGACCCATTTTAGAGATTAAAAAAAACAAAACTGAGGCCCAGAAAAGGGAAGTGCCTCTCCTCCAGCAGATGTTCTAGAGACAGAACGTGGTCTCCTGCCCCCTGGCTTGGCCCAGAAAGAACAGACATCAGGGTGGGTGGGCTGTGGAAACCCTGGGGCCCTGCCCTAAGTCCCTCAACCTCCCTAGGAGGCAGAGGGCAGGGGTGGCTGGCTGGATTGGGCCTGAGGTCCCCAGCCCTTACCGGACCACATGGGGCATTCTGCAGCGTCACTGTGAAGGTGCCCGAGGAGCGGCTCTTGGCCAGGATGTACTGACACGTGGCGGGGAACGTGTACCGGCGGCCGTCGAAGGTCGTGAAATGGATGTCGCCAGTCACTGAACACTCGGCTGAGGAGCAGAGAGAGGTGCCTGACACATGGGAGCTGCCCCACAGGGACGGCCTCTCCCCTGCAGGCTCTGAGCATGAGGAAGAGACGGCTCCCTGTCCTCAGGAGTGCAGGCCGTGTTTGGAGAGCTGGCCCTCTTTTTGACACTCTGGTCACTGGGGAGAAGCAGCCCTGCCCCCACTGGCCCATCTGAAGGGAGATACAGTCCTGCCCTAGACATCTCCCCCTGCCAGGAGACCAGGGCCTGAGCTTGGGGACCAGTCTCTGGCCAAGCCCCCCAGGCTCAGGAAGGCCTTTAGATAGACCCCCCACCCTTAAAAACCCTCCCTGACAGGGGCTAAAGCAATCCCTTAACTAAGCAAAATGGCTCTGAGGAAACAAAGTGAGTCAAGCTGGAACTGGAACTGTGGGCCTGGCCCTCCGAATTTCCTGCCCTGAAAAGCTGTGAGACTAGAGGAAGGGGTTAGAGTCTGAGGTGGGGGTCAGACATACCTGGGCAGACGGCAGAGCTGCACACCCACTTGCCTGCCATGCATGTGCTGAAACACAGAGACCAAGGAGGCACGGCTCACTTCTCCAGGCCTAGGATAGATGCTGGAGGACTGCAGGGTCCACAGAACTCCTGTGCCCAGCCCTCAGTCTTCCTGTTTCTACAATGGGTGGTAGGGATTTCCTCCACCTCCGAGGCTTAGCTCGAATGAGATCTCCTGGGACTTAGAGATGCTGAGTGAGGGCCCTCATGTCCCCAGGGCTCCCAGACCCCAGATGGGCAACCCTGATGGAAAACCCTGGAAATCACCACTCCCCTCTCCCCCCCAGCTGTGGACACAGACCAGGCATTGCAGTCTTCTTTCACCACAGAGCCAGTCGGGTACAGGGTCCCATGGAACTCGCAGGGACACTCAGCTGGTGCCACGCAGTCCCCGTCCTCAAGGATCAGCCCTAGGGTGACAGCAAAGGCCCACCTGACTCACCTCCACTCCTGTTCACAGACTGTCTGTGGCTGCCCAGGCCTGGGACAAAGATCCCCTCATCCAAGCTTTCACCACCATGCCCACTTTCGAGCTTCCTCCTGCATAAATCCTTGGCTCAGGCCAAATCGGAATCGCCTCTGGGCAAATAATCTCACCTCCAGACCTTTGCATAATCTCACCTCAGCACCCCAAGCAACCTGCATACTGACTAGCTTCTCTTCTCCACCTCTCAAAAGCCTGTCACTGCATCAAGAACCGGCTTAGGTACCACTTCTTCCAGGAAGCCTTCCCTAACAATCTCTCTCCACACTGAATTCCTATGTCTCTGCTTGTCAGAACCCCTGAGCAGGTCCTCACTACATTATACCTTAGACGGGAGTCATAGGGATTCGTATCTTATCACCGCAACTGGATTCTGACCCCTAAAGTCAATAGTCTTATCTCCCATATATTTTTATCTCAACCCCTGCCTCGCCAAGTGAGCTGCACATAGAGATGTGCTGCAAATTTATACCCCCTAAAAAACGTGGGTAAGTGTTTAAGCAAATGCCTGTGCGATAAAAGAACAAATGAACGAATGAATGACTTGTCCTGGTCAATACACCTTACAAAGCTCAGTCCTGATCAAATGAAACACCATGATGGACTGCTCGAGGGCCACAGTGCCACCCCCCCCCCCGCCTCCCTGAAGCCAGTCATTCATTTATTCCCTTGTCAGTTGTGTGTCCCTTCCTTCATCCATTCCACAAACACGCCCCCTCTAAGCCCCTGCTTCATGCTCATCTGTGCCAGCCCAGGAAGACGCTGCCAGGCTCCCGCTCCCCCTCACCTCCCCGGCATACCGTCGGGGCAGTAGCAGCCGTCCACACAGGCGATCTCACTGTCCACACACGATGCCCGGGACTGGCAGGAGGCCGGGCAGCAGGCGATGCACTCGTTGTACATGAAGGCCTTCTCCTTGCAATGCACGGCTGCGGGGAAAGGGGGCGGTCTGGCCCGGGCTCTGCCGGGACAGGACAGACCCAGCCCCTACTCCAGGCCTTGGGGCAGGGGGCAGGAGGGCTGTGATTTTCCTGCTCCTCTACTCCCAGTGGGAGCACTGGGTGACCAGGAAGTTGGCCATAGCCTGGGAGGCTCTGAGAACGACCCTTAGCTGGCTCTGGGATAGGGCAGTCCTTCCACTCTGAGCCTGTCTGCTCCTCGGTCACAGGAGGATGGGGCCTCAGGCCTTACAGCTCCAACAACTGTGGTTCTGTGCAGGACAGGACATTGAGCTGAGGCCCGAGGAGGCCACCCAGAGCCCCAGGACAGAGCTCGTGTGAACCCCTCCCTGCCCGCCAGCGGGATGCCCCTACCGCATTGCCGGAGCTGGGTCCTCCAGTCCTGCAGGGGCCGTCCCGCCTGGGCACATGCTCGGGCGTACTCGGCCAGCGCCCGGCACCAGGTGGCTTCGTGGCCCAGGGACCTGTGCCGGGAAACCGAGCGTCACACCAGAGTGTCACACCAGAGCCCCAATCTGCCACCCGCCCTCCAGCACCCTCTAGAGGCTTCCAGGGCTCAGGGCACCCCTCCTTGTCACACAGCTAGGGAAGGGAGACTGGGAAGATATCTACACATATACAGACTGAGGCAGGACACCTGGGTTCTAGTCCCAACACTGCCATTGACTTGTGTGACCCTGAGGGTGTCAGTCCCCATTTCTGGGCTTCGGAGACTAGGGAGGCTCTGTCCCACCTATGCAGATAGGAATTTCCGAGCTTTGGGAAGCCTATCTGTCAGGGCCTGGGATTATCAGGCTCAGTGGCCCATATGCTGAGCCCCCCTGCCTCCCTGCACCCCTGCCCCTGCAGTACTGGGACTGGTCTTCCCACAACCCAATCCCAGCTCCACTCCGGGCTGCCTACTCACTGGCAGAGATCGCTGGTACAGCTGGCTGCGAAGGGCAGAGGGCTGACGTAGGCATGGCAGGCATCAAAGGGGGGGCGCAGGAGTGCCTCGCACCGGTCGTACACACCCTGGGGAAAGGACCAGGAGCAGAGCTGGGGGCTGGCAAAGCCATGCACGGCCCTCAGACTTCACCAGCGCCCCCACACCAAACCCCAATTTGAGCTCAAGAGAGAGAACGAGAATGGTGGAGAAAAAAGGGTGGGGCCATAGGCACAGACGAGCCTGGGCCTCTGCAGCCAGTGACTTTCCAAGATGTGGACAGGAAATGAACCTACGGCAGACGCTAGGATGGGTGGGGGGAGGTGCTCTCCCCAGGGTCCAGACCTGCATGGTTCCCGGGCTCTGCTGCAGACACGGTGGGCGAGGCAGGGAGGAAGTCGTAGGCCTTGGAGGCTGGTTGGGGGCCTGCTCCTGCCAGCTGTGTACAAACTCAGCCACGTCGTCGGTCAGCTTCCCTGGAGGGGAGAACGAGCATGACCACAGCTGGATGGCGGGGAAGGGGCCACGGAGGCAACACCGTGCAATCAAAAGACAATGAGTATGTGAGCCTGGACAAGCTCCTGTACCTCCCCGAGCCTCAGTTCTCCCACATGTGAAACAGGGCAAATAGTGCCCCCATGAGTTATTGCAAAGACTCTATGTTAAGTGTTCAGTATGCTGCGGGGGCTCAAAGGGATCGCTTCCCTTCTTCGGGCCAGAGTCGCCACAATTTGGCCCTGTATGCTTCACTCTTACTTCTTACCACAGCTCCACAGGCATCTTCAGCTCCCTTGGGGCCCTTTCTCTTCCTGGCTCTCTCTGGCCTTCTGCTCCCTGCCCCTGGAACGTACTCATCTTTCGGGGTCAATCCCCCCTAGCAAAGTGCCCTCAGATCCTCACACAACCCTAGGAGGGGTTCTCCTTATGACTGTTCTACAGATAAGGAAACTGAGGTTGAGTGGTTAAGAACATGCCTGAGGCCACACACTGGGTAGGAAGGGGCCCCTGGACTCCCGCTGGGTCTTCAGTACCAGGACCCCAGGGTTCTGCCCCAAGGCCTCTCCCGCCCCGCCCAGCCTGGCCCGTCCCCCACGCCACCCGAAACCCTCGGGGGCCACTTGCCCTGCACCTCACCATAGCTGGTCACCAGATCGTCCTGGGGGTCGGCATTGTTGTTCCCACACAGCCCATGAGTCCGGCCCAGGAACTCCGGGCTCATCTTGATGTAGATGGCGGAGGCACCGTCCCAGGCCAGCGTGAAGGCTGACTGATGCCGCACAAGGATATAGCCGGCAAGCCGCTGCAGACGCACGCTCCCCGTCGCCTGTGGCAGTTGGACCCTGCGGGCACGGCCCGGAGCTTCAGGCTTTCATGCCACCTCCACTCACCCAATCTCTTCACCAAAGGACCTGCCGTCCCCTACCCGCAGGACCCATCATGTCACCAGCACCCGCCTTATCCACATGCCACCGGTACCGTGGGATCTGAGGCCTCCGCTTCCCCTCCCCCGATTTCCCCGGTATCTGAAGTCCACCATTAGTCAGGGATTCTTTTGCTTCGGAGTTTAAAACTTGCTTTCAAAATTGCAATTTCCCTGGCAGGGATAAATCTTAAGAGTGTTTGAAGTTGCCAGCTCCTGTCTCCTAGATGGGAGAAATGGTAGAAGCAGACACTGACTTGGTTTGTTTTTTGGTGTGGGGAGCAAGAAAGCGGTAGGAAGAGAAGAAATCTGAGGGATAAGGAAAACTGGGAGTGGAAGAAAAGATGCAGGGTCACAGCAATCCCAACCACATTCCCAATTTTACTAGGACAGGGTCTCTGAGCCTGTCTGGGATTGGGCAACTTGCAATCCACCTGAAAATCAGGAAAGAAAACCAAACCAAAACAAAAAGAGTCTAACCAGCCAAAACTGGTACCCAAAGATCCACATACCAATCTTTTCTTCACAGAAACCCTTGGACTTTCAGTGTTAGACTCGGCCCCAGAGAGCTTGGTTACCCAGTTTCCAGATCTGAAGCAGGAAATGAGAACGGGAGAGGAGTCCTCGTAGGACGACTCCTTCCCCCAACCCAGCAGCAGTGTGACAGCAGACAGCAAGGGAAGGAGAGGACAGTGAGTGAAGACAAGATAACAAGAAAGATTTCAGGAGAACCACAGTCTGGGCCATGTGGTGTGGAGGCAAAGAGTCCTCATTCTCTGGTCCCAGGTGTCCCCGATGTCCCAGCAAGATAAGTGACATTCAAATGACCCTTTGTCATCAGAAAAGGTGACAGTGTGCTCAATATTTGCTCTGAGGAGGCTTCAACTTGTATGATCCATTCAGGAAGATTCCCTCGAAATTGTGAAAGAAAAAAAGTAAGTATGCTTGTAGTGGTATACTGTCAACTATCTGGAAAATTCCGCTATTGGCCTGGATATCCACTGTCTGGAAACCCACAGGGCCTTGAGGGTCTCAGAAAATCCTGAGGGACTCATTTTTCTGCAAACCCAGATGCCAACAAACCCAGCCGGCCTGCCAGTATATTGTTGCGCTGATGGTGGAAACTGCTGTTTGCCCCCACAAAATGGTTTTCTTCAGGCTTTAGAAGGAAGGTGCTCACCCTCCCCCACCACCAGTGCCAGGGAGCAGGAGAGCTCAGGGCAGCTGTTACAGTTACCTCTCGCCTCCGTGGGTGACCTCCTTGGCCAGACGGATCTCCTGTTCCCCCGCAAAGAAGAGGCTGACCGACCTGGAGCAGGTGTAGGGGGAGGAGCCGCACTGCGGGTCGTTGTGCACCTGGTTGGGGGGTTCAGAGGCCACTGTGCGGGGTTCCTGCCAAAGACCTGGCCCAGGGACACCCCAGGGAGCTTCCACTTAATGCTGATCTCCTGCCCTCTGTGTGCCAAGCACCCTACGGAGGACAGAGCTGTGATGACCTGCATTTCCTGGAGGAGGTGACTGATACTCAGAGAGGTGAAGTGATGAAGGTCACACACACGCACAGCCAGGACTCCAACCCAGGACCAAAGGCTAAATTTCAGGGCTCTTTCCAGGGCATTGTGCTGTCTTCCTATTTCTGCATTTTTCATTTTTGCAACCCAGATTATCCCATCAGATTCAAAGCCAAGGTAAACACACCTTCTGACACATAGAACACACACACACACACACACACACACACACACACACCCCTCATAGATTCACTGGGCACTCTCACGCGCACACTATAAACACACACCCCTACCATGACCCTGGCAGGCTAGGGGGACAGTTTAGTCCTTCCCTGCACACCCAGCCACACATGTCACTCCTGTGCTGCCTGTCACATGACTATGTCCTCCGCCCCCTCCTCAGACAGAACCCTCACCTCAACGCCAGAAGACCCAAGAAAAGGAGGAGAACTGAGGCTCCCAGGGCTTAGGGAAAATCGGCAATGTTTCTCTTCCCAGTGTAGAAACTCCTCCACTAGGTTACTGTTAAACGTGTTTAAGCAGGCTGGAGTCACGTCAGCTGCAAATGGGGCCTGTGAGAGCCACTTCGCAGTCTATTTAAATTTTTCAAATTTTAGATCATGACCCACAGTAAGAAATATAAATATATACATAGATAAATAAAACAAAAATTTTACAAAATAGTATTTACCTCTGTTAATGTGTAATGCATCCACATTATAATTTCTATTCTCTTTAGTTTTTTTCTTTCTTCCTTCCTTCCTCCTTCTCTTTCTTTCTTTCTTTTGGGGAGGGGGGGTGCTGGTTATAACTCATTAAGTTTATTTCATAATCCATGAATGCGTGGCACCCATTAGTCTAAGTAATCATAACATATCCATCATGAAATGACAATCATGAGAAACTCTGATGTGTGATATGCCCAGGAGAGGACAGAGTTGGTCAGCCCACCCAGGGCGTGGTCCCTTGGGTGGCCCCTCGGCAGGTCTATGCCTGAGACAGTGGGGTACCCCTGCTGGCAGTGGGGTGACAGTGAGCACCAGGATCTCCCCAAACTCCCAAGGCGCTGGTCCTAGCTCAGTCCTAACCAAGGTGCCCCTCAGGAGAGCTGGCTCTCCACGCAGACTTTTGTCCAGATGGAGGTGTACTAACCCCCACTCAACACCCGGGGTAAGCATGGAAATCGGATCTACCTGACAGTGAGTCTCACGCATGTGTTCATAGACACTAATGAACTTTCACTGAGCACTAATCTAGATCCTGGGAACACCAAATGGAAAGACATGGTCCCTGCCTGGAAAGCTTCTATCTGGTAGAGAAGACCAACCTGGAAACAGACCTTTGTAGGAGAAATGCACTGACTGTGCAACAGTGCAGAACTTTGGTTACACAGAGAGGAGGCCCTGAGCCAGCTTAGGAAGTCAGTGCATCCAGGAGAGCGTCTTAGAAGAGGTAACCCTGAACTGAGTCATCCAGGACCTCTACCATTTCCTCAGAGGCATGATGCTCTTTGTTATCTCAGGTCCTTAGCACCCAAATTCCCTTTACTTAGAATGCTCTTACCTCACCCCTGTGACCCTTCACTTGGCTAACTCCAGTTCATTCTTCAGATCTCAACTTCAATGTCACTTCCTCCAGGAAGTCTTCCCTGATCATCGTCCTTCCCAATAAACAAGGTTAGGTTTCCATCACATGCTCTTCTAACATTTGGCATTTCCTGAAGCTCTCAGTTGCCCTTGAAATGATTCATTCGATTTGACGTCTGTTTTCCCCATTAGACTGTAAGCTCCACAAGGACAGAGACCACATCTGTGTTATTGTCCACAAGGCCACCACCAAGCCTTGTGCCGGGAAGAGTACAGGTAGGTGCCTAATACTTAATGCTGAGTGACTAAATCAATGACTGGCCAGGGGCAACCAGGAGTGAGTGGGTGAGAGAGATCTGTGGAGCCCCCAGCTCCTTCCAGGTGTAGACTCTCTAACTATGACAAGCAGAACCCTGGCCAGCACAACCTCAAGAGCCTCATGGAACCTTTCCAGATTGGCAGGGGAGGGAAGGCCTCACCTGGACGGAGAAGGTCTGCCCCTCAGGCTCATGGCGCCCCACCAGGGTGTAGCTGCCCTTCCCAGAGAGGTAGTAGTAGAGACCATCAAAAGTCTCCACGTGGTGCTGTCCCCATGTCCGGCAGATGCTGTCCCGCTCAGGGCCGGCATTGTACACTGTGCCAGAGAAAGAGAACCTGTCCGCGCAGCTGCAGAGGGCCTCAAGCCAGAGGCTAGCAGCCCCCGCCCCCAGCCTGGGACCCCCAGGCCTCAGGCCCACAAGCTTTCCCTGTACCCGTGGCCCATCCCAGGGCTGGGACAGAGCTCAGACCCACCCATCTGGCAGCGTGGCCCTGTGGCATTGAAGCGTCTGCAGTCACAGAAGGCTGGGTACACACACTCGCCGCCATTGAAACAGGAGAACAAGTCTGCAGGGGAGACACAGAAGGCACCCCCACATTGAGCCAGGCTGGGCAGAACCCCAGGATACAGAGGCTCCCTCATGCCAGGACACCAGACCCAGCCCTCCCGGAGCTGCGTGGCGCTCAGATCCCCACCACAGGTGGCCCCAGCCTTCCTCCATAGCTAGCCTTAATGGTGGCACAAGTAGGGTGCTTCAGACCTGGCTCCCTCCCTGACCGGCAGGCGGCGTGGGGTCTCAGAGTACCTGTCCTCAGTGTGTGTTAGGTGACCCTGGGTCAGCCCCACCTGGGCCTTCGGCTCCCTCTGCTGAGAGTTCCCGGCCGCCACACAAGGCAGACCGAGAGTACGGAGCGTGTGGTGTGGGGTGAGTGAGACCGCCCAGAGATCTTCAAGGACCGTTCTTCCTCACTGTTCCTTAAGCTCAGGGGAAGAGGCCTAAGCATGACCCAGGGGGTGGGGAGATGCCTCACATTGAGAAGACAGTAGACAGAAAGGCCACAGAGCACAATAAGAGGGGAGCAGAGTGCGGTGAGAAGGAGCCAGGATGCAAGAGAAAGGGCCATGGACACAGGAAAGGGTGAGGGGAGAGGCCACAGAAACAGGGTGAAGTGGAGAGGGGAAACAACCATTAAACAAGGAAGCCCAATCTCACTGGCCTCAGACAGCAGGAGAGGGAAAAGCCACAGGCCATGGTCATAAGAACAGGACACTGGAGAGGAAGCTCTCCTCAGCCAGGAAGGAGAAAGCAAAATAGAGTTGGAGGCCAGGCTAGGGAAAGTGGAAAGGAACCCCTTGCAAGCCAAAGAGGACACAGGAGGCCCTGAGGGAAGCCTGGCTGAGCCTCACAGCTTCTCTGCAGGCCAGGGCCCTCCCATGGGCCACAGGGAGGGGGTCACTTACAAGATGGAGCACATTTGGCCCGATGGAGCCGCCTCTCCCAGGAAGACATGGCCAAGGAGTCCAGGACTTCAGTCTCCTTTTAAAGACAAGGAAGAGAACTCAGTCAGGGAGGGATTTCCTAAAGGTCATGGCCCTTCCCGTCCATCACCTGGAGGAAGGAGGCCCCCAGCCACTCCACCTCCCCAGGCCCACCTCTGAGAGGTCTGGGAGAATTTTCAGGCCTGCCCTAGAGGAATGAAGGCTGGCTTTTAGTCTCCAAAGTGGCATCTTGGTGGCCTGAACATATTCCCTCCCCTCCATGCTCCAATATCCCTCCAGCCTCCCCTCCTTCCTTCCCTCCCTAGTACATTTTTGAGTCCTCCACAGCCCAACACAAAACCCCCTTATCTGGAGAACAAATATGTTTCCTCCTCACCACAGAAACCACACGAGGCAGGCCTAGGAAACAAAGGCAGCCCCTCGCCCCAAGGCAGGGGAACCTCTCACCCCATCTTCCACCCCAGCCTTCCCCACAATCCTCAGAACTCGGCTCCAAGCCAGGACTCTCCCTGATACCATAAATCTGAGGAGGACACAGGCAAAGTTAGCTGAGAAATCCTATCTTCTAGACCAGAAGTCCCAACACGTGGTCTCGCCACGTATAAACCACTTGAAATTATAACTGTCGTGAACACCAGGTGTGTCCAGTCACCACACAGCTAGCTGACTTGGATACCTGACCTCTCGGGACCCTAGTCTGAGGTGGCTCATATCACCTGGGTCTGGGGTCCGGGGCACAACAAGCTCCTCCCCTTCCAGAGCCCCAGCCTCCCTATTTGTATAGATTCCCAGTGTGAACGGGACAAAGTCCCAGCCCTTAGGGAGTTCTTGTTCTTATTCACAGGGGCAACAAGGCACCAAGCGCACTGTAGGTATCTGTCTCACCTGTCTTCCTCCCTCGCTGTCATCTCTACATCCTGGGGCAGAATCCCCAGCCTCCGGCCAAGGACTTGGAACATGGAGAAGATTCAGAACCCTTCATCTGTGGAGCCCAGCCTCAGGTCTTTGCCCCTCCTTGGCGGGCCAAGTCTCTCCACCTCATCCCTTGGCACTCAGCACCTCCCTTTTCACTGTCCTGCTGACCCCTAGGAGGTCACTGGCCCCTCCTGGGCCTTGTCCCACTTTGGCCCCTGGTTCCTGGGTCCTCCCCAGCTCTCCTTACCCTGCACACCCAGCCTGAGCCTCAGGAGTCAGGCTTCCCACCCTGGTCGTAATCGATCTCTCGGGGCCTCAGAGACCATGGGAAAAATGATCACCTTGCATCCCATAGGCCCCAAAGAGCTCTTAATGAAACCTAGTCTTTGTGTCTCTCCACTCCTCGCCCCCACCTCACATGTGGCTTCTGAGATCGGTGTTAATGATAGCACTGCAGAACCAAGGCCATTTTCTGGAAAAATTTTTAAATCCTGCCCAAATGATTTGTCTTCAGTATAGATTAGAAGTTTTTAGTCATTTTGATGCCAAGAACCTCTCTGATAATCGAGCGAAGCCTATCGACCCATTCTCAGAATAATGTCTATAAATACATAAAATGAAACATAATAGTAATATTTGTGCTTGTTTATTACTACATTAAACAGCAAGATCTAGCAGCAGGTCTTATCACTGCCAGAGTTTTGAGGTAGTGAGTACAAATGAGATCTGGAAATACCAACAAGTGTAAGGTAATATGACAATATCTGTGATTTCTACTGATGACAGTCACAGGCACTGCTACTGCTGTATTGTAGTTTGTAGCCTACAGGCATAATTAAGGGGAATGCTAAATTTCTGTGAAATTGAGGTTCCTGTAAATAACAATGCATTTTCCCCCCATCCTGGTCTATACGATCAATTCTCTGGAGAATGGCGGTGCTCTACAGGAATGGCAGTTCTTCAGTGGCAGCACTGAAATGAAGGTTGGTTAGCTGCTGGTCTGAGACCCCCAGCCTTACCGATAAGGTTATTCTAGGCAGAAGCTCTCGAAGGATCCCCAGGCTCACTTTCTAGCTAATGGCCTCATTCCCCCACGCCCGCTCCAGTGGCTTTATAGAAAGGCCATTCCAACCCCTATTTGCTCTAAGGAGTAACGTGAGAAACCTACTGGGGCTGTCTGTTCCAGATGCTTCCCCAAGGAAAAGCGGGGGAGGCCTCCCCTGGAATCCAGCAAGGAAGGAAGCCTGGCCGGGGAAGGAGTGCTTGGCTAAGGGTCATTTGCCGCGCCAAAACAAGGGGGTTCCTGGAGTCCTGTGGGGCATTTATGTTGTGGGGCAATAGCCTGGCTCTGCCAGTAGACCTTGTTTCCCCTGCTTCCTGGGGACCCCAACAGGTCACCCACCTACCTTGATTTCATCATATATAAAAAGAGTAACAGGGGGTCTGGGTGGCTTGGTAGGTTAAGCATCCGACTCTTGATTTTGGCTCAGGTCATGATTTCAGTGTTGTGAGATGGAGCCCCGCGTTGGGCTGCCTGCTTCTCTCCCTCTCCCTCTGCCCCTTCCCAACCTCCTCTCTCAAATAAATAAATAAATAAATAAATAAATCTTTAAGAAAACAACAACAACAACAAAACCATTTTCTTTCAACTCAAACTGCATCCGACTGTGATTCTAAAACTCGGGGCCTGGAAAAGTGGTCAAACAAAAAATAAAAGCCTAGATTATCTACCACTTACAGGATAAACATGTTCTCCTCCTGCCTTGAGGATCTTCATACCTATTTCCAAAGAGGAAGTATTTGGGGCACATTGTTTCCTATTATAAATGATACTCCCCAACCTGCTGGGACGAGGAGCTGCCCAGAGCGGATCCCTAGGGCCAAGGAGTGTGAGCTGAGGTTCAACGTGCTTTGGGGGATCTGGCTATGGGTGGGCCGGATTTGTAACATGTCTGCGATTGTAGAAGAGACAAGTGCAGGACAGGATTGAAAAGAGAGCCCAAGTCACCTGATCCAGAGACCAAAATAATTTGTCTCTCCTCTCAAAGCACCCTTGCTGGTGCTTACTGCTTACATACCTTACTGCTCAAGGTATGGAGTAGGGCCTCTTATGGGGTTTTGTACCTTCCCAGACCAGCCAGGGACAAGAGAACTCTGCCTTCATGCTTTCGCCCCAGGGCACAGGAGAGTGCTGCTATGTCCTGATTGCGTCTTTGTGCCCTCCTCCCCAAATAAAACACAACGAAAACAAAAACAAACTGAACCCACCACAGGGTCCCAAGAGATTAGTTAAGTGGGAATACAAGTGTCCCATGAATTTGCATACTTCAGACATACACTAGGAACACTGTTCCCTTTCGAATAACTGCAGAGACAACCTTCCTGCAACCTACGGACCTCCCAGCCAGCCCCAGTCCCAGACAGAAATAAGCCCCTGCCCAGTGAAGCCCCCTTCCAGGCCTCCTCTCACCTGGCTTCCCATCACTGTTGTTGCATCCTCTGTGGCAAGGGTCATCTCCTGATGTTTGTGGCTAGATGAGAAACAAGCCTAACGTGGGGGAGGGGATAGGAATGGGACATGCCTCCCCAGCACCCCAAGGGCACCCCACCCTCAGTGCTAAAACCTTGGGCTCATCCACACCAGGAGTAAAGGTGGGAGGCGTGGGTGGGGCAGCCGCAAGCTTGCACCTACTCACCTGCGATTCTGGGCCGGCTCCGGCTGCTGCAGCTGGGCTTTACCCTGGGGTGTGGGTGCTGCACCTGGGGAGGATTGCTCTCCACTCAAGCCAGGCCTCCCTTTGTTGGGTCTCCCACCACCTGTCCCCCACCTGCCAGGAAGCCTCTTCTTCATCCCCCCCATTCTCTCTCCCTACAGACTGTAATCTGTTCTTGCCCCTCTCTGAGGACCTCTCCAACAGGTGTCTCCCTCTTTCCTCTTACTTTCTGTGCCCCAGTTCTCTCTAGCTCCCCACCTCTCTCTTCCACCCTGCCTAGCTTAGGACCCATTCTCCCCCCACCCCCGCCCCCGCCCCCACCGGCTGTCGCTGGCCTCTTTTCCTTTCTGCGCCCCCTCCGACCCTCTCCTGGGCTGTCGCCCTGCCGTTCCTCAAACCTCTTTTTCCTCCCTCTGTAGGACCTGCCGGGCCCGTTCCCCTCCACATTCCCCCAGCCCCCGGCCTCCCCTAGTCCACACCCCTCTCACCGAGAGACTGCACCCTCAGGGACCAGCCCGCCGGCTCGCCCGCCGGCTCACCCCCCGGCAGCCAGACGCAGGCCAGTAGCAGGCAGAGCGCCGGCGTGGGGGCGCGCGGGGCTGGGAACCCCATGGGCGCACGGAAACTGGGAAGCCGGAGCGCAGGGCCGGGGGCCCCAGTGCCTGTCCTTGCGAAGGCAGGGTCACACCTCCACTCGGCGGCAACGGTCCCTTTCGTTCTCTGGCCCGAGGGTTCCCTCGGCCCCTCCTCCCAGGCGCTTGGCTCCTCCCCGAGCTAGAGTGACAGGGCGGCTCAGCTCATTACCATAACTAAGGAGCCAGACCGCGGCCCAGCCTTTGCACCTCCGTCCTGTGGCCGCCCCTCCCCAGAGGGGGCTGGATTCAGATCACCGGGCCCTAAGTACCCTGGGGGAGCAAGGAGGTAGCCAGTGCAGACCCCAACATCCCTTAGTCCTCAAAGATCCCCAACTTAGAAGCCTGGGTCTTGGCAGGCCCTTCGCCAGATGCCCAAGATGCTTGTGTGAGTGTGGTCTTCCACTCTCCTTTCACAGATGCCCTGGGACATGCCACTCAGTGGTCAGTTGTCAGTGGCACAATCAAGGCTCAAGGCTGCAGAATCCTGGCCTGTGCTCGCACCACTCACCACTACAGCTGCCGGGGCCCTAAGGCCCTACTCTACCCCCAGTTCTGAGCACCTCTAGGGAATGGATCGTGACTTAGTCCACTGTATGCCCAGCACTAGTTCGGGCCTCAGCTCAGAAAGCGTTGGCTGAAACACAGAAGTTCGTCACACTCCCAAATTACCGCACCCCTCATGACCAGACTTTAACCAGAACAGCAGCAGCAACAACAAAACGAAAACCAACCAACAAACAAAACCACTTTAATTTTGTGAACAAGATACACTCCCTGTCCAGGAAGAATGTTTTAATGCCGGAACCGTGGGCTTGGGAGCCTGGGGAACCTGTGCAGCATTCTCTTGGCCACTTAAGTGTGGGCACGCCAACCAGATGCAAGCCTTGCGGATAATTATGATGAAGATGATGATGGTAGTGGCGGCCTCAGGAGACCCCTAGGGGGATATAGACTTGGGAGGCATTCGTTCATTCATCCACTCAACAAATTTGTTGAGCCTCTGTTTCTTACCACACAGTGTTCTGGGAATATAGTGCTAAATAAAGCACACATCCCCACATAGAGTATTTGAAGCCATAGGTGTAGATGAGAGGAAGGGGAGGGAGTCGAGAATGGAACCCTGGTTAGGGAATAGATGAAGGCAGGGAAGCTTGAAAAGGAACATTCATAGGAGAGGAGAGCTAAGCCTCAGGGCCATCCTCAAAACCAAGAGGGGAAGCATTTAAAGAAGGAGAGAGTCTGTAGGGGTGCTGGTCATGGAAAAGGATTGAGGTGGGCAGTGGATTGCATTTCTCTTGCAAGGCCATTTGCCATTCTGTCTGGATCCTAACTATGAACTAACAGCCATATGACTTGGTTAAGAGATGCAGTGAATCGACAAAGTAAGCTGGAGAGGAATATATTTTGAGTATCTTTCCTGGACATTTGAAAATCCCACAAGTCTTCCCCTTTTATCTCGGACTTAACTAGTTAATACTAAGGTGAGAACATGAGTAATATTTGAAGGTTCTTCTCCAGGAAGGATTTACATCCTAAACTAGGCAATAATTTTGGGGCGCCTGGGTGGCTCAGTGGGTTAAAGCCTCTGCCTTCGGCTCGGGTCATGGTCTCAGGGTCCTGGGATCGAGCCCCGCATCGGGCTCTCTGCTCAGCGGGGAGGCTCCTTCCCCCTCTCTCTCTGCCTGCCTTTCTGCCTACTTGTGATCTCTCTCTCTCTCTGTCAAATAAGTAAATAAAATCTTAAAAAAAAAAAAAAAAAATAAACTAGGCAATAATTTAGTCCCAGTAAAAATAAGTCTGTTGGCAAAACTTTAGCTATTGGGGATAAGATGAAAAGGAGGGGAGGTCTTTAGGTGTTCCTGAAGTTAAGTTGTAAGTGGTTCACTATTTGGGGTTGCTGCCCATCTCCCTGTCCCCTGCCCCCTGACCAGTCAGGCCTCCACCCTGGGTTAAATCCAGGCACTAGTTCCATGATTAAAGGTCCCACTCTCTCCCATTCACACCTGTCTTTATCACCCCTCTCCTGACCCCACTCTTCCCTCTCAGTCCGTCCCAGGCTTGGTTCATCATTGTCTTTACACTCCAGCACTAGACCTAGGAGTTGAACAAACCTTGGTTGAATTGAATCAAATGAACCAGATGGGGTCTGGGCCCTGGGTAAAGTCGGCAGTAAATCAGGATGTCCTTGCCAGGCCCTTCCACGCTTCAGTAAGAGAGAGAGAGAGAGAGAGAGAGAGAGAGAGAGAGTGTGTGTGTGTGTGTGTGTGTGTGTGTGTGTGTGTTTGGAGTGGGATGGGGCTAGGTAGGTGGGAGGGGAAGTCAGTTCAGGAGGGGCATGACCTGCCACTCACTAGTTCAGGGGGCTTTCACTAGTTCAGCCCCTCACTGTGAGGGGCTTAAGACCCAGCCCCCCAGGAATTCACAGATCAAACCTTTCTCCTGACCGGGAATAAGCCCACGGAGAAGGCCATTATAGAATGTACACAGAGGTGAGATGCCTGGCAGGGGGTGAAAGCCTCAGGAGCGCGCAAATGGGCCTCTATTTGCGTATCCATACATTATCCCTACCCACCCTTGTGAGACTCTCGGACCTCCTCAAAAAAGTACTCCGACCCCCACAAAAAAGTCTCAAACCTCCAGCCCACGCTTCCCGAGATCCTCTCCCTCAACTGCTTTGGTTTGGTGATCATTCCAAGGGGAGTGCTGGCCTCGAGTCCGATCACCGCCACTGCCGCCACCACCACAGACACACACTCCAGGCCCTTTGCTCCTTGGTTGTCGGTGGGAGGCGACAAGCTTCAGGACAGGTGTCTCGGGCCTCCCAGCCGCCCCGCCCAGGCCCCGCCCCCACCGCGCCCAGGCCCCGCCCCCACCGCTCCCAGGGCCAGCGGATCTCCGGTGCGGCTCCTGCCGGCTTGGGGCGGCCCGGCGTGCGAAGGAGCGAGTTGTGTACCGACGCGGCTCGATCTGGCCCAGCCATGGATCGGAAGGTGGCTCGAGAATTCCGGCACAAGGTCAGAGCTGCTGCCCTAAAGCGTTCAGGACTCCGGAGTCCTGGCAGGGTGGTGGGGGATGGACATACCCGGCGCCACCCGTCCCTTTTCCATCCCGGCCTTAGGGCTGTGGATGGACTGGGACCCCTGAGTGTTGTTTGGTTTCCAGCAGGGATCCCCAGTAACATAAGGGAGGGGGCACTAGCACTCCAGGTGTAGGAACCCATAAACCGATCTTCAGATAGTGTCCTTTCTCCTTCCGCCTTTGAGGGCTGGAACTTCCCTGGGATTGGAATTCCTTCGAGCCTTGGCCTGAGACAGGACCCTTCTCCGACTTGCCCCACAGTGGGCAAATCCCAGCTCCTAGTGCCCCAAGCTCAGGGCTGTTGGAGCATACGGAGAGGGTACGGGACAGTGTGTGAGAGGTGGGGATTGGTGGAAAGGGCAACTGGTTGTTTCTCTCTGTCCTCTAAAAAAAAAAAAACGAGTTAGAAAGCACTCTAGGGAACCCCTCCCCACTTCAGGGCATTTCTTAGGGCCTGAGAAGCAGCTGAGGAACTGGTCCTAACCAGCGGGCTGTGAAAGGAAAGGAGGAAGTACAGAGAGTCAGCCAGAGTCTCCAGACAGTGCCACATGTCCCCTGGTGTGTCGCAAGAAGGCACCTCAGGGATGGTCCAGGATTCTCAGAGGCCCTCACTGAAAGGTACAGGATTCCAACCAGGGCATTTCCAGAACTGTTTCCAGAGCTGTGCAGGAGCTGCTGAGGCCCTGAGGCCAGAGAGAACCATTGGAGGTAACCCGGCGGACCTCCCCACTGGGACTCAGGATGCTTCAGAGCCCAAGGATGAAGCCAGGGGTGTCCAGAGCTACCCACAGGCCCTGTCTGAGGGACAGGTGACTGTGCGCCCTGACATCCTCACACTGCTCAGAGGGGCAGTGTCTTTAGACCAAGCCGAACCTCTTCTGAGGCCTGAGGGGGTAGAGCTCAGGTAGGCAAGGTCAGGGTGCTTAACTCCTCTCTCCCCACAGAGAGGCCCAGGGGAACCAGAGTAGCCAGCCAATGTGGGGGGCACCAGAGCTAAAGGCCAGGGGCCAATCATTCATTTAATAAATGTATTTTGAGTGCCCACTCTGTGCCAGACCTCTCTGCACCCTCGAATTGCTGGCTGGGCAGGTGGGCGGCAGACCTCACACCAATAATTACCCACGGCCGGGTGCTCAGTGTTGGGGTCAAGGTTTGGTAGGGTAGAAAGGGGAAAGCTCATACTGGCAGAGGTTTCCTAAAAAAGAGGCCTTGGGTATTGTAAGAGTAAGAGATAGCCGGAAGTTCAACAGGAGTTTGAGGGCTGACGAATAGCAAGGGAGGCACGAGACAGTGTCCACCATGCATGTGTCCTATTGCACAGGGACGTGAGGAGAGAAATTTCAGCTGCTGAGGACATTTGGTGAGTGTAGATTTCAGGCAACCCACTTTGAAGGAACACAACCTCCCGGTCCCCTCCCCCAAGACACAGGCTTGAATTTCAGTTTCCTGCCCCTGGGCAGAAAGTAACATCAGGTCCTCTTTTGCCTTTTTCCTATGAGTACTAGTCTTTGCGTCTTTTTTGAGAATTACCTCTGGGGTCCCTGGTGTCTGACTTGTGCCCTGGAGTTAGCCTCTGTTTCTCTTCTCCAGGCCCTACAGGCTCCAACGGGGCTCAGGCCTCTGTGTTTCCACTGCCCGGCTCTTCCTCATCAGAAGTCATTACCTATTAATGCCCCTGTGTGTGCAGGCGGGGCAGACACCAGGCTGGGCAAGGCCCCGGGCTGGACTTTGTGCCCTGCTGCTTCCGAGACAGCAGCAGGCTTGCCCTCCCAGGTTGGAGATCATCTAGCAACCCGGGAGAGAGGACAAAGCAGCGGAGGATACAGATGGGGGCACACAGCCATACTGGGTGAAATTTACAGCTCCTTTTGATTGCTTCCTAGCTGTCCCTTGCTTAGGGTTGCAGAGCACATTTATCCCTGGGGAATGGTTTGTAACCTAAATCTTTAGTTGTTGGAGGTAACATGACAAGTGGCATATTGTCATGGAACGTCCTATGTGGCCTTGAGCAAGTTCTTCACCTCTCTGTGCCTCAGTTCTTTGATTTGTTAAATGAGGAAAACAGTAATATTTAGCTAGTAAGGTTCTTGTTGAGTGTTGGATGAGATCTACATGCGCCTAAGGAGTTTAAATAGACCCTGGCATTTAGTGAGTCCGCAACAAATGTCCACTGTGGTTGTCTATTTCCTGTTAGTTACAGGTAGAAGTGGGATCAAATCTCAGCCCAGCCACTCACTGCCAGTGAGACTTTGGGCAAGTCATTGAATCTCTCTGAGCTCTCGTGTCCTCAGCTGTGAGATGAGGTTCAGAGTGCTTACCTCACTAGGCCGGGACTAAATAGGAATTCAAGGATTGGCTACTCTGGACCCGTAGTAACCATTTGGCCCACAGCCACCTGCAGATACCTGCAGGGGGTATCCTGGTGGAGGGGCCAGCAGGCTCCAGGCTGGTGAGTAGTCTGTTCCTCTGGGCTGATGCAGTTTTTCAAGGACGTCAGCAGCACTGGCCTGCTCTTCCCAGCAACAGCCTTGGGCCAAGATACCAAGGAGCAGGGAGGGGAGCATCAAAGACTAAGCCTCCTCCCTGAAGAACCAGATTTTCAAAAGAAGCCTCCCCCACTCGGTTCACTGCACCTGCCTGTTGCAGGAACTTGGTTACTGATTTGCTCAAAAAAGTTTTTATTGCTTGGTCTGTAATCATGCATTTATGGATATCTGTAGTGTACCCTGCCCAAGGCCAGGCACCTGGGGGTGGGAAGAGGGGATAAATAAGGCGGTCAGAAAGAGCCCCTGCCTTCCAGTGTTTTGCGATCATGCATGCATGTAATAGACATTGACTGAGCTCCTAATATATACCCAACAGTATTGTAACCACTGAATAATAAAAGAAAGTCCCTGGCTCCTTAGTGGGGAAGACAGACAGTTAACAAGTAAAGCAATGCAAGTATCATAGAATACAAAGTAGCGACAAATGCTATGAAAAAAATAAAAGGGATTGTTCCAAGTGCTGGTAGAGCAGACTGAGGGGACCAGGAGCAGAAGGGGTACTCCAGACAGGAGGCTCCCGCAGCAGCCCAGGCCTGAGGTGGGGGCTCGGACTAGCTTGAGGAGCGGTCAGACCCGGAACACAAGAAACAGTAGATCTGACGGGCTCTGCTGATGGGTGGCTGTGGGTGTGGAGAGAGGGGCATCAAGAGGGAGTCTAGTTCAGGGAGGAGCAGGTTGATGGGGACAGGAGGAGAGACGGCAGAAACCAAGAGCTCCATTTTGAATGTTTTAAGTTTGAGACGCCTGTTCAACCATTAAGTAGAGAGGTGGCTAAGGACCCAGTAGCTGTGGGAGCCTGAAGATGGTGGGGAGAGGTTGATGCTGGAGCCTCAGTGAGTCCTTGAGGAATAAATGGTCGTTCAACCCCGGGACTGATGAAGTCACTTAGGGACACGGTGCAGATGAAGAGAAGGCCAGAGCACGCCAACCTTTGGAGGAGAGAACGAGGGAAAGGAACAGCAAGAGAGGTAGGAGAAGCAGGGGAAGGAGGGTATGATCAGCTGTGCTAAACGCTGAGTCAAATGCCACCAACAAGCTAGCAGGACACAAGTGTCTTGAAAAGATGAAGAATAATAATACAAGAATCAAATATAGCCAGTACTACTCAGGATCACGCTGTGAGGCCTGGGAGGAAGTGTGGCTGGATCCATTCATCCCACCAGCATTTATGGAGGGCCCCCGGTCTGCCAGCTGCTGAGAATATAGAATCTGTATTCATTTATTCTCACTCACTCATTTAGTTAAATAAAACTAAACAAACACTGAGAACTTAATTTGCCAGGCACTGTGGCAAGCATTTAATGATTATTGATTCAATGAATAATTAAAAAAAACATGATTAATCCCTCAAAGAAGGATGAAATCTTATGAAACAGGTACTTTTAGCCCCATTTTACAGATGAGGAAAATGAGGCACAGAGAAGTGCAGACCCAGTTGAGGAAGGGGCTAGTCGGCCTCCCCCTGCGCCCTCCTCCCAGGCGTGGGTCTGGGCCACACCCAGAGGAGTGGGGAGACAGGAGAGTAAAGAGGGAATGTACAGCATGGCTTGGCGCGTGCCATGCAGAGGTGGGAACAAAGTGGTGTCGCGGGCACGGAGAACGACAGGGCAGGCGTTGTGGGGGAGCACGAGAGAAGGCTGGACCAAGGGGAGCTGATGTCTGAGGTGTCTGAAAGGTGAAGGAAGAGCTCGCAGAGAGGCAATGCTGCTGGCCCCACCACCACTAAGAGCCACAGGAGCCCACAGGTGTGGTAACGGGGCCTGGGGGCAGCAGCAGGAGGCCAGGGGCTCCTAAAGGGGCAAAGGAGGGGGTCAGGGGCAGAACAGGGGAGAACTGTGGCTGCAGAAAAGAGCTCAGACCTGCGTGTAAGGTGATCCAGCAGAGAGCTAGCTGGGGAGTCAGAGCCCCGTTTCCTTTCTCCTCAGGCCCTCTCACCACCGGCTGGGTGTCAGAGGGAAGGGGGCCCAGGCAGAGCCTCCGGGGACACAGGGCAGCGCAGAAGAGGCTGCAGAGTGGGTCTGGGGGCACGAAGGAAGAGATGCAGCCCGCATTTCTGAGCCCTTGAAATCTTGGAGGCCTGGGCACTGTGGAGGTACTTTGTATATATTCACTTATTTAATCCCCACAACCGCCTGAGGAGGGCAGATGTTCCTCGAGCGGAACAACATGCATTATTTAATTTGTTCTTGCTCTCTTTCTCGGTCCCTGGGTGCACATGGGGAGTTGTATTTGCAGGAGCTGAATGTTGTTTGCTCCCCCCCCACCCCCCGCCCCGTGCAGCTGTCCTGAAGGGCCAGTCCATATGGAGGAATGCTGGGACATGAGGTTGGATAGGGCCCAAGGCTAAACCCAGCATTTGCTTCAAGTGCCCAGACAAGGGGCCGGAACCCCCACTCCCCCCAGCGTACAGACTGATAGCAGACGGCCCTTCGAGCATCAGCCAGAGAAGGCTGCTGCAGGACAGAGGGGACCAGACACAAGGGGGGCAGGGAAGGAGGGATAGAGATGATAAAGTCTTTGTAGGTGGCGGGCTCCTTTAGGGTTTCTGTGCCCATATCAGGAGAGATTCAAGAAAAGGAAAAACTTTTTTTTTTTTAAGATTTTATTTATTTGAGAGAGCATGCATGAGAGAGAGAGAGAGGGCGCGCATGCGCATGAGCAGAGGTGATGGGGTGGGGACACAGAACGACGGGAGTTGGGGGGGGGCTCCATCCCAGGATCCCGGGATCATAACCTGAGCCAAAGGCAGATGCTTAAACCGACTGAGCCACCCAGGGACCCTGAAAAGGAAAAGCTTTTTAAATCTAATTAGAAAAAGAAGACACCGTGTCTTGCATACAGTAGGTGCTCAATAAATGTGTATTAGACAAATGCATACAAAAGCTTATCTCTGGTAAGTGGATACCATGTGGTGGTTAGGAAAAAAGGCAGAGGTTTTGGAGCCCGCTGGCACGAGTTGGAGTCTCAGCTCTGCTGCTTCTTCGGGCCCGTCTTTCCTCATCGGTCTGGTGGGGATGATGATAGCCATGCACGTCAGAGGGCGGTTAGAAGGTTAAAGAGCATTCGTGTCAAGTTCCTCAGACACAGTTGGCAGTCAGTAAGCCAGAGTATGGCCTGAACGAGCGAATAAGGAGCAGTCCAAGGACTCGCTTCAGGGAGCCCCTGCTCTAGGGCACTTTGTGCCATTCTCTTGATACCTGGCGCTCAGGGTAAAGCACCTGGCACACAGTAGGTCTTCGACAGCACCGTGCCGCGCAGAGTGCCCACTGTCTGCCCAATGAGGAACACATTCCAGTTGCTCTAGTCTAGAGCCTTCCTTCTATCCTCTTGGCTCAGCCCTGGCTCACCACCTGCCCAGCACTCCTCTGCACACACCTGCCACAGCCTCCTGGTTCTGTCCCTCTTAGCTCGGTTCCAGCTGGTCCCAGAGTGGGTCACAGACTCGGGCAAGACTGCCCTGTCTCGTCGTACCTGAACGCTGCCTTCAGGGAGTCCAAGCCCCGTCTTGGAGAGTCTTTCCTGACTGTGCGCAGCTCAGGACCTCCTCACTCGCCTCCCAGCCTGAAGCCCTTCTCACCCTCTTACTCAGTCGTGGGCTAAAGAGAGCCAAGGCTACGGCATGTAGAGATTCACACTGCACCGTCCCAGGCAGTGGAATTTGGGGCTTTGACCCACCAGTTCCCCTGGGATTGAGGTGCTAATGAAACAGCTCCTGACCCTGACCTTGGAGTCCCAGCCATTGACGTCAGCAAACTTGAAATAATGTAACTTGACTCTCCCCCTCGGGGGTGGGGGGAAGTGGGGTGGGGGGGACCGAAGGGGCCTGGAGAGGTGAAGGAGTGGCCAGGAGGCTGACTAGTGGACAGAAGCTGGGGCCAAGGCAGCCTAGACCAGGCCAGGTCAGGGCGGAGTGGCCCCTAGCACTGGTGGCACGGGAGACGGTCAGGGGCTTCTGGTGGGTGAGATGTGCTATCTGAGCGAGTGGCCCAAATCCTTTCTGAAGGCAGTTATCCGGCATTATAGCCACCATCAGGTAAGACAGTGGGCTTCTTCCGGACCGGGAGCCGACCCTGGCACGGCCACTCTAGACCCTGGTGACATGGCCACGGGAGTGAGCAGCGACACCGCTGTCATGGGGGTGCATCACGGTCATGGGGGCAGGCATGTGCATGTGAAGATGCGTCCCCCGGGGGATGAGGTTCAGCCTGACCCCATTCGGATGTGCAGAGGTGCTCTTGTGGCCCCATCGGGGTGATCTGCATGTGGCTGATGGGGTCAGAGGACCAGCCTGCCCCCTGGCTGCTCTCCTCTCACAGCCCCAGCCCTGTGGGGATGCTGGGGAACAGCGGTGGCCTCCCCCTCCCTGGGGTCAGGAGTGGGCGTGCTGAGTGTGGGGCTAGAACTCTGCCCTTGGGTTTTCTAGGTGGATTTTCTGATTGAAAATGATGCAGAGAAGGACTATCTGTATGACGTACTGCGGATGTATCACCAGTAAGTTGGGGGGGGGGTTTCCTGCCCCTGTGGACCCCCCGGGGACCTCTGTCTATAAGGAGCCCTGGGGTGGGTTGTTCTGAGACAGGGGAACCTCCCCTTCCCGTTCTGGGGAGCTCTGGGAGGGAGCGGATGCTCCATGCTCCTGGGAATCAAATGGGCACACCCTTCACTTGCCTTAGCAAATATTCACTCAAATACTCAGTGCGTAGCTCTGTGCTACGACCTGAGGCTACAAGAGAGAACAAGTCAGCCTGGCTGCTGCCCTCAGGTTGCTCACAATCCAATGGAGGAGGCTGTCAAGTGGCCAGCGAGGTTAGAATATGGTGAGATGGAATCAGAAATGCCAGCTGCCCCCAGCGGCTCATCCGCTGTGTCTATTGTCATTTGCCTGCTTCTTTATTCATTCAGCTCACACTTCTAAGCTCCTGCCACTTGCTGGGCGCCATGCAGAATCTGGAAATGAATAAGATCTACTTTCTTTCTTCCAGTAACTCGTGGCCTAGTGGGGGGAGTATACAGACTCTACAAACACAAAGAACTCTAATAGGAGTTGCAGTAAGATAACTGGTAAGGTGAAGTAAAAGCCAGATGGGAAGAAAGGAGTTTTGCTTCTAATCGTAGGGGGAGGACCAAGAAGGCGTGAGCTAGGTTTTGAAGGATACGAAGGATGTCGACAGGTGGAAATATCAGAGGACATTCCGGGCTGAGGGATCAATTATGAGCACAAATGCAGAGACACGAAAGCATAGGGGACAAATAATCTGGGGACAAGTAACCTGAGGGAGTAGAACTCGGGGCCCAGGACCAGCCACGGGCCCAGAGCAGCTCCCTAGAGACAGGTCATGGAGGCCCTGAGCCTGCGGAGGAGAATGGACGGTAGCCTCTGGGCAGTGGGGAGCCATTGAAGGGTTTTGAGGACAGTGACTTACACTTAGAAAATATAAGACGAGCATGAGCAGGTCGGTGGCAGCTGGAGAAGGGCAGGCTGGAGATGCGAGGGTCTGAACGGGGCGGGGAAGAGTCATGTGAGAGATACTACGAGGGCAGACTTGACAGAGCTTAGCTGCGGCGCAGAAGTGGGGTCACCGGCATCCCCCACGAAGTTTCCTGGCTGGAGAGATCCTGGGCTTCAGAATTAGGCAGAGCTGAGTTTGAATCCTGGCTTGAGTTCATCTGTAAAATGGGTTAACAATCCCCACCTCGCCGGTTTCCATGACATTTAATGGGAAAGAATGAGGCTCTTACGAGGCACCTGGCCCAGAGTTAGGGGCTCTGGGCTTTTCAGGAGCGTTCTCTCCATTTCCAGGGCCTGGACCCAGTGGGTGGGGACCCAGCCTGGGACTGCTGCCTCTGGGAACCCTTGGGTGTCAGAGGCCATGGCCATGGGTGAGGCTCCAGGTGTTCCCGGTGTCTCTGCAGAACCATGGATGTGGCGGTGCTGGTGGGGGACTTGAAGCTGGTCATCAATGAGCCCAACCGCCTGCCACTGTTCGACGCCATCAGGCCCCTGATCCCGCTGAAACACCAGGTGGAGTATGATCAGCTGACGCCCCGGCGCTCCAGGTAGGCCAAGGAAGGGGTGGGAAAGGTCACCTGGGATGGACGGGGTCACTCACTCGTGAGCGGGTCAGTGGTGGCCGTCAGACCGCCACTGGGCCCTCACCGACCTCTCCTGCGGCAGGAAGCTGAAGGAGGTGCGTCTGGACCGTCTGCACCCTGAAGGCCTCGGCCTCAGCGTTCGTGGGGGCCTCGAGTTTGGCTGCGGGCTCTTCATCTCCCACCTCATCAAAGGCGGTCAAGCAGACAGTGTCGGGCTCCAGGTGAGCGAGCAGAGTCCAGCGGAATGGGGGGTCAGCGCCTCAGGCTTCCTGCCTCCCCGCCGAACGTGGTTGCCTTGCCTTTCTGAGACTCTGGGGGAGGAAGAGGCTGACACATCCTGACAGATTTTCCTCAGGCCCGTAGAAATCAGGCTGCAGACCATTGCTTGTTTTCTTCAGTCACGCTGGGAACCTGGCTGCTGCATTTCACATCCCCTCCCATACATCCCAAAGGAGGAGTGTAGTTACGTCCTGCCACCTGAAGCTTTGGACGTGTGGCCTTTTACTGGAAAGGAAAAAGATTTCCCAGGGTCATATGGTGTTTAAGAGCATAGATCCCCAGAGCCAGACTCTCCTGGCTTTGCTATTCATGAGCTTTGGGACTGTGATGAAATGACCAAACCCCATGCCTCAGTTTTCTCATCTGTAAAATGGGGATAATGATAACACTCCCTACCTCATCAGGTTGTCATGAGGAATAAGTGAATTCATATTATAAAGTACTTATAAAAGTGCCAGCACACAGTGCTGTATGTTTGTTAAGTAGGCTGAGAGGGAGATTTAATAAACACCCACCTTGTGCCGGGCAACATGTTCACGACCGGTTTTCACTGTATCGTCCCCATCTTACAGAGTTAAGAGAGGCTCAGAGACTTGACTAGAGTCAGAGCCAGTAAGTGGCAGAGTGAGGATCTGAACCCAGGTCTCCTGACTGCCAAGCCCAGGGATCTCTCTTGAGCACCCCAAGGTGCCTCTCCCTCGGGGTTCCACACCTCCGTGTCTGAGCAGAGATGGGCCAACCTCCAGATCTCGCTCCTGCTGGAGCCCAGAGCCGTGTTTTTGTATGTCCAGATAGAAGAGCTGCCGGCATGTTCGTTATCAGGCCGCCAAGGCAGGGGCCTCAGGGGGCTCGAAGTCTTCTGGGTCAGACCCCCTGGAGCGGGAGGTGGGAAGTGGGAGCTGACAGACAGCACTTTGTTCTAAATCCCTGTCTCACGGCTTGCCAGTGGCGGCTGAAATTTCAGCCACTTCATTACCCCTCTCCTGTGGGGCACTTTTTCCAGCCCAGAAACACAGCCAGAGAAAAAACATAATGAGCTTCTCTCTTGGCATCGACTGAGGCCCTCTTTTTTTTCCAGGCTGAGCTCTCCTGCTAGGACAAGCATTTCTCAACGATGCCTCCATGATTGGGGACACCAGGGCATTTTAATGAAACTTCGAGTTTTGCCTTCCTGCCTGTTTCTCAGGCTTATAAATTATCTTCTCTTTCTTAGGTTGATGGGCTCATCTGTCCTTTGTGCCCCTGTCCCTCAGATCGTCATTTCATTGTGGCTTTTGCACAAAGGGCCTTTTGCAGGGCTCCACGCTGGAGTGAGAGCGAGAGGAAAGCTGATAGTGTAGCCTGAGCCAGGGGCTGTGTGGGAATCATCCTGCCTGGGGTCCCAAACAGGTTCCCTTTAGGAACAAGACAGGAAACCTCACTCAGACGAGCTTGGGGACAACGTCCGCCTCCATTCACCTGTCTGGGGTTCATGTTTCTGGGAAGATCTCATGCCTGAGATCTGAAGACAGGAGAAGATTCTGGAAGACAGGGAAGGGACATGTTCAGACACGGCCTGGCTGGACTGAAGGCCCTGCTGATTTGACCTGTTTGGTCCGCCTACTGGACATATGTTAGTTTTTCTCCTCAGTTGTGTCCTGTCTGAAGGTAGGCCCTCTCCTCGGCACAATGTTCTCTGTCATCCAGGGCCAGAAAATGACTGTGTCCCTGGGTCATCCCAGCCATAAAAGACGCAGAGTAATCTCTGCCTTTCCTATGAGACTTGAGGTCGCCTGTGGCAAGTGGCAAGAATCCAGAGAGGACAGGAGGCCGGGAACTGCAGCCAGGCTTGGCCAGATGCCCTTCCTCTCTGCTTCCAGATGCCCAAGAGACACCCTTGTTGTCAGTAGGGGAGACCTAACTTCAAATCCCAGCAATTCTGATTACTAACCAGGTGACCTTGAGCAAACCACTTGCATTCTCTGAGCCTCAGTTTCCTCATTTGATTAACAGAAACAGAGTTGCCATAAAAAATGGGCGTAAGGGACGCCTGGGTGGCTCAGTTGGTTAAGTATCTGCCTTTGGCTCAGGTCATGATCTTGGGGTCCTGGGAGTGAGTCCCACATCGGGCTCTCTGCTTGGCAGGGAGTTTGCTTCTCCCTTTCCCTCTCCCTCTGTGCTCTTTCTCTCTAAAATAAATAAATAAAATCTAAAAAAAAAAAAAAAAAAGTAGATTCAAGGAGCTAGCCCAGATGCTCTCCTCACATGAGGCGTCCCCAGAAACCTAGAGAGTTCTTTAGTGAGCCCCCCTCCCTCTGGCACCTTTTTGAGCCCCTTGCCCCTCTCATCAGGTCCCTGAGAAGATTGGGGTCTGTCTTAAGGTGTTCAAGGGAAGCATTCAGGTTCTAAGTAGGTTGTATTGGGAAGTATTAAGGTTACACTGTAGGGATGTTGTAAACAGTGGGAGTTGGCCTAGCCAGACCCCTCACAGGCTGTGGGCCCGCCCAGCTCCCGGACCCCACAGAGTCAAATTGAGTCTCCCACATGTACCAATAAGTCCCCAGAGGGACAGCCCACGTGGTGTGAGTGAAGCTGCCAGCTGGCTTGGGTGCCCTCAGGCTGGAGAAGAAGGGCATCCAAGAGCCAGTCCCTATTTTGCAGCTAATGGCCGTGTGAACTTACACAAAACATCACCTCCCTGGGCCTCAGCTTCGTCTGATGTCTGAGGGTCCTTCTAGCCCCGCGGCTATGAAGTGAGAAGCTTCAGGACTGATCCCCAGAGCCGAGGCCCGTGGAGGGGCCCGCAGTGTCCAGCCGGAGATGCGCTCACCGCAGATCTGTGTCCGGGCTGACCCTGCAGGCCCTCGAGCCTGTGTCTCTCCCAATCTAATGAGGCCTAAAGTCCTGCGAAGAGGGTGGGAATATTTAGGGCTCCGGCCCGACGACTGATGACAACAGTGACCGTGTATTGATTCCTGACTGGATGTCAGGGGCTGGTCGGCTTTACACGGACATGCTGACTTAATTCTCACAGCAACCAGAGCCTTTCCCCAGTTTACAGAGGAGAGGGACTGAGGGCCAGAAAGTTCGAGGGACTTGCCCAAGGTCCTTTTTCCTCTTCTGGGGACAGCATCTATAGGCATTCTGAATGCTCCAGCGTTGGCATATCGTCGTCGGCTTTTCTACAGGACAGCCTCGAGCAAAACTAGGCTGTCCCGAACCCCCGCTAACTGCACCATCCAGGCGCCCTGACACCTACCGTTCTTAGAAGGTTGTCTAAAATTAAAAAACACGTCAGCAGGGCCGATGGTGGTTCCATGTGTGCTAAGTGTGTTTGTGACAGGATCAAGCATGCTTTCCTTATTGAAGAGCGGGACATTGTGGTGAAAGTGTTGAAGGCACAAGCACAGAGAAAGCTAAATAAAAAATGAAGATATTTTTGAGTAATAAATTTTTTTTAAGATTTTATTTATTATTTGACAGAGAGAGACACAGTGAGAGAGGGAACACAAGCAGGGGGGAGTGGGAGAGGGAGAAGCAGGCTTCCCACTGAGCAGAGAGCCCGATGTGGGGCTCGATCCCAGGACTCGGGGATCATGACCCAAGCCGAAGGCAGACGCCCAATGACTGAGCCACCCAGGTGCCCCATAAAACTTTTTTTAAAAAAGAGAGAGAATTGCTAGAAGAGAATCAGCTAGAAGCAGGGGTTTGAATCCAGGTCATCTGATGCCAAAGCCTTGTGTTTATTCACCATTCTTTGCTTACTCCCAGCACGGGAATTCAGAGGTCAGGCCTGTGGCAGACTTAAAATGTCCCCTGAGCGTCCATAGAGTAGAAGGAAATCGTGTGTGTGTCAGTGATGTGAACTTGGGTCAGGAATCATGGAAGTTCCCCACCCTGACGCAGTTATGGTGTTTCAGTGATTAACAAGGACAGGACAGCCTGCTTGCTCCTTGGGGCAGGGTGGGACAAAGGCCAAGGAAGAGCTGCTTGAATCTAGGTAAAGGGTTGCCCTTTGCGTGGGTTCCAGAACCTGATGGTGACCCAGTGGTGCAAAGGGGCCACTGGAGTCAGGGGACAGGGTCCCAAGTTCTAGTCTCAGCTCTGCTACCCACTCTCTGTGCCTCTCACCTCTCATCTGCAAAATGGGCCAGAAAGACTGCTTGGATGTGTCGCTACCGTGGGACCCCTCAGGCTGACGGAGAGCGGGTTGGTTATAACAAGGTACTAGGGAGCATACCGAGGTTTCTTCTGAGGGAAGGCATGGTCATCGTCCCTTTTCCTGGAGGGCAGGCCCTGAGCCTCTGGGGGCAAGCCTGTCCGGCTGCCGGATGCCCCCTCAGCTTGGTGCTCATTCCCACTGTCTGTGGCCAAGATAGGGGATGAGATCGTGCGGATCAATGGATATTCCATCTCCTCCTGCACCCACGAGGAAGTCATCAACCTCATCCGCACCAAGAAGACTGTGTCCATCAAAGTGAGACGTGAGTGAGGCCAGAGGGCCCAGGGCGCTGATGGAGGGGTGAGTTAGGGTGGGGTCAGCAGCGGGGTCTCCAGCTCCCGGGGGAAGAAGGGAGGACAGAGGAGCCGTCCTAATCCCCATGCCTTTCTCCCACAGACATTGGCCTGATTCCTGTGAAGAGGTGAGCAGGACCCGCCTCTGCAGACAGACCCTTCCCTGCGGGCTCAGGGGCCTGGCATCGGCCGCAGGGTCTGGCTCCAGCCAGGCTAGCACTGCTCCCGGGCCAGCGGTAGCTGGAGGCTCCCCACGGGCAGATCTGGATTTGGAGCCAGGCTCCTCCCACATGTCTCTCTAATAACTGCTCTTCTCCTTTCCCTGCCCCCCAGCTCTCCTGATGAACCCCTCAAATGGCAGTATGTGGATCAGTTTGTGTCGGAATCTGGGGTAAGGGCCAGGGACACCTGTGATGTGGTCTGGATGGGGTTGTCTTTAAGGAGGGGCAGCCCGTCCCAAAGGGAGGGCTTACCCCGCAGATGTGCATTCAGGGGCTTCCGACGGGCCCCCAGGGCGTCCAGAATGTCCCTGTGGGTGGTGGGCCCTCAGCCAGGCCCAGCTGGGGCAGACATACCCCCCAGGGACATAATGGCGAGCGGTCTCATGTGGGGACAACAGTGCTTGCTCTGAAGGGCTTTATGAAATCAGGAGGCCACTTGCACACATGTGGACGCCCAGTGACCCCTATCCGTCCTTCCTCCAGGGTGGGCGGAACAGCCTGGCCTTCCCTGGCAGTCGGGAAAACAAGGAGAAGAAGGTCTTCATCAGCCTGGTAGGATCCCGGGGCCTCGGCTGCAGGTGGGTGGCCGGCATGCCCTGAGGCGCGCTCATGGCCAGGAGACCCCAGGAGACCCCCTAACACTGCTCCCCTTTCTCATCACTGCTTCTGAGGAGATGACACTTCTCGGTGCCTAATTTCTTCCCTGAGCTTCACAACAGTCCTATATGGCCAGAGGGATAGCTCTAACAGGCCCATTGTGCAGACGGCAAAACTGAGGCCCAAAGGCAGAGCCATGTTCCTTTGATAGGCCCTCAAGTCACTGCAAAAGGAACCTGTCAGCCGGTCATCTGTTACAGTTCCCGTGTCATTTATTACCTTGTACGCTTCCTTAAGTGGTAGCCAGGGAATTACAAACAGGCCTCAAGCCACGTGGGGTATTCTTACTAAGCACACGGGTGCTACAGTTACGGACCTATGTTCTAGCCCCTGCTCTGCCACCTAGGAGCTCTAGAACCTTGGGCTAGTCACTTAGCCACTCTGAGCCTAGTTTCCCCCTCTGTAAATTGGGGATAAGAATACGCACAAAACCAGTTGTTGTGAGGAGGGATGAGATGACAGAAGTACCAGCTCAGTGCCTAGTAGACGGTAAGCAGCCGCCAAACGTTAGCTATCATTATGTGAGTTTTTTGTATTATTTTCATTCGTTCGCTTTTACTCAACACTTTTTTGCCGAGCATAAGTGATTTAAAAAAAAAAAAAGTTCCTCCTTCCTAAGAGATTACACTCTAGAATATAGTGAACGTGGAGACTGGCCACTGAAGAGTTACAGCAGAGAGTGGCAAGGACTCTGAGTTGTGTTCTGCGTCAGACATAGGCACATAGGTCTCCTGTCCTGAGCTCTTTCTAATCAATGGGTGGTGGCTGCCTAGAGTATGGCACTTGACCCTTGAATAACGCAGGGGTCAGGGGTACTGACCCCCTGCACCATCCAAAATCCAGGCCTAACTTTTGACTCCCCCCAAATTTACCTACTAATAGCCTACTGTTGACCAGAAGCCTTACCAATAACATAAACAGTTGCTTAACACATATTTTGTGTTTTACATATTATATACTATATTCTACAGTAAAAGAAGCTAGGGAAAAGAGACTGTTGTTAAGAAAATCATAAGGAAGAGAAAGTACATTTACAGCACTGTACTCTAAGAAATCCACGTATAAGTGGACCCATGCAGTTCTAACCCAGGTTGTTCAAGAGTTGACTGTGCTTTGAAAAGAACTCTAAGGCTGTATCTAGGTTTGGTGGGAAAGAGTGCTGTGGTCGATTAGTGATGTCTGCCACTGATGTGGGAGGGGAAATGACGTACAAATGCCATCCCTGGTGGAGGTATCTTGGAGTACTGAGGAAGGAGCAACTGAGTTTGGTGAGAACCTTGTAGAAGAGACAGCATTTGTGTCTTAAGGAATGACTGGGAAAGTACTAGAAAGAGAGAAGAAACAGCATGTGCTGTGTATCGGGGGAGGAATTGGGTAGCGAGGAATGACAAATAGCTTTTTGCGGCTATTGCCGCAGGAAAATGAGGCCAGACAGGTAAACAACAGAGCATCATGGGTAACTGAGCCTCATGGGTGACCTGGGTCCTGAGAGGCCAGAGCACTGGACATGTGGGAAGAGGGGACAGGACACTGGGAATGAAAAATGCCGCAGGGATGAGCAGAGCCTCACCTGCATTTCCCATCTCTTCCGCAGCATTTCCAGTGGGCCTGTCCAGAAACCCGGCATCTTTATCAGCAATGTGAAACCTGGCTCCCTGTCTGCCGAGGTGGGGTTGGAGGTGAGCGACCCTGGTATGGCCCCAGTAGGGGGACGGGTCAGACGATGCTCACACAGCGACAGAGGCACAGGCCTTCCCACACAGCCCTCTCTCAGCACCCACTGGCCGATGATTCCTACCCATCCCCATGGGAAGGCTTCACATTCGACCTTTCTACAGTCTTCTCCAGCTCTGAGAGACTTTGGTCCTGAGCTTGGGAATGTAGTAATAATAACTGACATTCACTGAGTGTTTACAAGTAGGACATTGTTCTAAGGCCTTTAAAATTTATACAAATTTATAAGAACTCTGAGGGCGCCTGTGTGGCTCAGTCGGTTAAGTATCTGCCTTTGGCTCAGGTCAGGATCCTGGGGTCCTGGGATCCTCGCTGCTCAGCAGGGAGTCTGTTTCTCTCTCTCCTTCTGCTCCTTCCCCCAACTCGTTCTCTCTCCCCCTTAAAATAAATAAAAAAATAAAATCTTTTTAAAAAAATAAAATTTATAAGAACTCTGAGAATTAGGCACTGTCATTATCCTCATTTTACAGATGGAGAAACAGAAACCTGCAGAAAGTGTGTGATTTTTTCCAAGATCATGTACCTAGTGTGATAGGGCTGGGATTCAAACCTAGGTGGTCTGGTGCCAGAGCCAGAACCCTTACTCTCTACTTTGGATAAGTTACTCCTGTTTCTGTGCTTCAGTTCCCTCTAGGGAAATATCCTTCCTTCTAGAGTCATTGTGTGGATTAAATGAATTAATATATATGCTTCAGAGTGCGCCTGGCACATAGTAAGGGATTAATGAAGATTAGCTACTATACAAATTATTATGGCTCAACATAGCCTCTGCTATATGAGAAACCCAAAGGCTCCTATGTCTACAAACTGAGTTTTAAAAGCGAATGTCATGGGACGCCTGGGTTAAGCCTCTGCCTTTGGGTCAGGTCATGGTCTCAGGGTTCTGGGATCGAGCCCCACATCGGGCTCTCTGCTTGGCGGGGAGTCTGCTCCCCCCTCTCCCTCCACCTGCCTCTCTGCCTACTTGTGATCTCTTTTTCTCTGTCAAATAAATAAAATCTTTAAAAAAAAAAAGCAAATGTCATAAATTAAGCCAAAGGAATAAATCTCTAAGAGTATAATATTTGATAGCTGATAAAAGAGATATGAAACGGAGGTGCTCTGGGAGCTTTCTAACTGCTGTGCTCATCAGGAAGAGTTGAGGCGCAGCCACTTGAAGACTCAACATCTGACCCTGGCCGCCAGGGGAAGCCCTTCCTGCAGATGAGTGGGTTTACAGGTAGTGCAAACACGCTGATCCCTCTCCATTTCTCCACCAGACAGGGGACCAGATTGTTGAAGTCAATGGCGTCGACTTCTCCAACCTGGACCACAAGGAGGTGAGATACGGGGTCTTGGGCCGCTGGCCATTATCATGTCTGCCCTTCACTTCTCTTCCCCCTCCCCCTGCCACGGGGTCTGAGACCGTCTGCTTGGAGGCCTCGACTGCTCTGGTCTGTCGGGCTTCAGCCAACTGTCTGCTTGTCCCCCCTCAGGCCGTGAACGTGCTGAAGAGTAGCCGCAGCCTGACCATCTCCATTGTAGCTGGAGCTGTAAGTCCAGAATGCCCAGATAGGGGGCCCCATAACCCCTGACCTCCAGCCGCAGCCATTCAGACCCCTGATCTCGGCCACACCCTCCTGGAAAAGGCCAGAGGGTCTCCATTCCTGAAGCTCTGACAGAGCAGAGGGAGAGATCTCTGTCCAGCCCGGAGAAGCTTGTTCAGAGACAACGGGAGCCACAGTGTCTGACATGGGGGCCACAGTGATAAGAAGACAGCCTGCACCCTGGTCCCCGGGGCTGTGGCAGTGGGTGCCCAGGTTCCCCGGGAGACTGAGCCAGGGGCCTCTCTTCACTCCCCGAGGGCCGGGAGCTGTTCCTGACAGACCGGGAGCGGCTGGAGGAGGCCCGGCAGCGCGAGCTGCAGCGGCAGGAGCTTCTCATGCAGAAGCGGCTGGCCATGGAGTCCAACAAGATCCTCCAGGAGCAGCAGGAGATGGAGCGACAGTGAGTGGAGCGTGGCCGGCCTGGCCTCCCCTCCCCCCCTCCCCGCCCCCACCCGATGTGTCCTGGGCCACCTTCATCCTGCCCCCTGAGGCCTGTCCTCAGATCAGGTGGGTTCAAGGGTGGTCGGTGCATCCATCCCTTGTCCCCAGACCACCAAGCTCTTCCCTTGTAGCTGAGGAGAGCCTCTGACTTCCAAACCCCAGGAGTACGGAAAATGAGGATGCTACTAGCAGTAGCTAACATTTGTTGAGTATCGGTCATGGGGCTGGCATTGTATCGGGGCCTTATTTATGCTTGACTTAATTCCCACAATAGCTCTGGAAGTTAGATGGTATTAACCCATTTTACAGGTGAGGAGACTGAGCGGTCTTATCACTCAGAGAGGTTAAGCCCCTTGTGAACCAAGTCCTATTTGGCCAAGCTGGGATTCACAGCTGTCTGTGGTAATAAGGCCCACTCTTCCTGGGGCTGGTTGAGGTGATGGACTGAGAAAATAAATGCGGTGAGCAATTCACACACGCACACAAGAACCTACTGTCGAAATTCAAATCCAGATATACCCTAGAAGGGTAAAAAGAATTTGGGAAAGGAAGGTGGACAGGATCGCCACTTCTTCCCCATCACAGAATAAGCCTGGACAACCAGCTCTGGTGATACCTCGGCCCGTTGGCCTGGCCTTGATCACATGGGGTCTGGGGCCCTGCTCCTGGAGGACCTCACTCCGGCCAGGCCCTGCCTGTCCTCAGTCACTTTATCTAAGTGTTTGGAGGCAGACACGGAGTGTGGCCCATGTCGATCAGCCTCCCATCCCTGGCAGCACAGAGTCTCGGCTCGGCAGTGCCAGACGAAACCACACTGGAGCCCAGGGCCCGGATTTTGTTGGACCCGCTCCCCCGGCATCCATATCTGGTCCAGGCATCCTTGGAAGGGAGCCTGGGAGAAAGATTTTAAACCTTTCTCAAATCAGGAATTAGCTATAAGAAGAGTGAACTTCTCTTGCATGGGCTCCAACATGCCAATGTGAATTTGTGTTTCAGAAGGAAAAAGGAAATCGCCCAGAAGGCAGCAGAGGAGAATGAAAGATACCGGAAGGAGATGGAACAGTGAGTGCCGGGTCCACGTGTCTGCACACATCTGTCTGTGTCGGGATTGTGGCCGGCTGGAGGCCAGCTCCGGGCCCACTTTGCCTGGCCCTCTTGTCCCCTGGTGGATCCTCCTTTATTTGTAGCTGTTCCGTAGACCTAGGAAAGCCCCTCGTGTTGGGGTAACTAGAACACGGTCTTGTAATCCCCAGGCTGGTGTTCCCACTTGCTGTAGAATACAAGAACCAGGGTCTGTGTTTTCTTCACCGCAGCTAGAGCTGTGTGGCCTCTCCCCAGGCCACATAGGGTTTCCCGATAGGCAGATGGTGGGGCCTGTGAAAGTCCTGACCCCAGTCGCAGGCATGGGGATCTTATTTCAGGATTATAGAAGAGGAGGAGAAGTTCAAGAAACAGTGGGAAGAAGACTGGGGCTCAAAGGAACAGCTGCTCTCGTCTAAAACCATCACCGCTGAAGTGCACCCAATACCCCTTCGCAAGCCTAAGTGTATGTATCATATGCTGGGGGAGGGGGTTTCCTTCTGGGGCCGGGGGTTTGGGGAGTCTCTAGACAGAGATGCTGGTCTTCCTCCATTCACCGCCGCCTCCCCGGGTGAAGAGCCCAAGACTCCCTGGGCTGCGTTTTCTTCATGGAGGGGCAGCCATGTGCCAGGGCCCTCGGGTGGGCGGGATCTGTCTGCCCCATTGTCCCCGGAGCCCAGGCTCTCCCCCACGACACAGACTCAGGCAGGTGGACTTCTCCCCACACCCTGGGGCTGCTGACCAGGGAGTGGAGAGCTGTGGCAAAAGCGAGTGGCTCATGGGATCATCATCTCGGTTGGCTGGGGGTCACGTCCACGTCCCGCCTGGTTGTGAGTCAGCTAGGTGCAACGGCAGCCAGAGAGAGGGGAGGCGCTTATGCTGGAGAGGACTCTGGGGCTCCAAGGCTGGTGGGTAACTGTGGGGAGAGCTTACCTAAATTAGGCGCCCCTGCCACCTGCATCCCCGTGTGTGCGCTAGGGTCACCCCCCTTCAAGGACAGAGCTGGGGAGAGGACCGAGACCCCTCTCAGGCCCACACTGTGGCCATCCTGGGGCCTCAGCTCCCTCCGCCCTTCGCACCTCCTTTCTTCATTGGTCCTGGGTTCTTACCTCCAATTTCAGGGCGGGCCTCCACCACCTGCTCCCCGGTCCACCTGTCAACACCAGCTGCCAGGATGTCTCTTCACAGGGCAGCTCACACCCCCGGGGCAAAGTGGGAGTTCATGCTCTGTGCTGCTCCTGTGGGCTGCTGGTAGGAATCCAGGCAAGGTAGCTTGGGGGCCATGGCATCCACGAGTCCAGGATTCCAGACTGAGCCTTACTCTCACTTTACGTGACAAAGGGCCGGTTCTACTGCAGCTGGTGCTCAGCTGACCTGGGAACCTCTAGAGATGGGGTGAACCTTCACCTAAGGTTCCCCATCTCTGCTGTGTTGCAGCCATTCAGGATCTTGCGATGGGGTCTGGGCAACTCTGGCCCCAACTTTGGAGCATACCCGAGCCCTAGAGGGACATCGTCTTGCCAACATAGTCAACAAAGAGGTTGGGGAGGGCATCTGGATGGTTCCATTTCACCCCTCTCTAGTGCAGGGCAGACATCTGCTAGCACATTCCTTCCTGGCAATGGGGCGGGGTGTCCTCTCTGTGTCCTCTCTGAAGGACAAAGCAACTCTCATCAGCCTCCCCCCACGACATTTGGTATTAGTTGAGGATGTGGCCAGAGCTAAATTCCTGGTGAATAATCTGTGTTTTAGTCAGGGAGCTAATTTGCTCTTGTGAGTGAAACAGGAGCTTCAGAAGGAGAGAAATCGATTTTAATTGCTTCTCATGAAAGTAATCCCAGTCAATTTAGTACCTTTCTAGAAATTGGGTCTTGGCTTCAGAGCAAACACACCCTCCCAGGAACTATAAAAAATAAAAACCCTTTCTCTAGCTAGCTATTTATTTAGTGCTCTTAAACCAAATCAATCTTCTTGAATAAAAGGAGCAAGAACTTTCCCTTTGCTTGAAGATACAAATGTTTTCTAGGGGAATGTGCGAAGCATGGGATTGATGTCCCGAGCCTGCCTGCCTGAGCTGGGGCAGCTGCTTCCATCCATCTCCATAGGCCCCAGCAACTGCCTCTCGTTTGGGAGTAAGTCAGGAAATGCAGGAAGGCCTCCCAGCCAGCTCAGCTCCTGCCTCTCCCCATCCTTGGGAGGCTAGAGCAGTCCCTATGATGCTGGGCCAGCAGGGACCAGGCCTCCACCGCCTCCTCCCAGGCCACTCTTCAGCTCTGGGGCCCAGGTAGCCAATAGGTCATACCTGACTTGGGGGTTTGTGCCTGGGAGGGGTGGACCACACATTTTTGAACAGACAGGAAAGAGTGGGGAGCATCTCTTGCCTGGAAAAGGAAGGCCCTCATTCTACAATGAGGGTGGGACTAGCTGCTTCTCTCGCCACCACCTGTCCCAGGAGCGTGGCCTGCCCCCCACCCACAGCCAACCCAGCAGAACCCCAACATTCTGCTGAGCCAGGACAGATTGTCAGGAGGTCCCCAGAAAAGCCTTCTTTAGCCCCAGCAATGAGGGAGGAGGATTATGAGGGATCCCAGAGCTAGAAGGAGCCTTGGGAGATGAAGAGGTTTAAATAAGATATTTCTAGGTTTTCACTCCATCAAGGACTCCATCCATTGGCCTCCACCCCCAGTAGACCCCATGGTTTAGAAGTTGAGGTTTTTCCTATCACCCCATTAATTAATCATTTGTTTTCCTGTTGTTTTATTAAGTAGTCATTCTCGTTTGCAAGAAAGCTCAATGCTCCACTGTTGAATAAACATAAACTGGGCCAAAAGCAAAGGAACTTAACTTACAGCCTTTTCACAGATGAACGGGCAAGTTCTTCTAATTAAGATTTGAAATATTAATAAGCAGCTCACAGTGGACTCATACACTCCCTTCCACAGTCCGGGGGGCCAAAGTCTAGGTTGGAAGCCACTGGAGTGGATGATTTGCTATTCGCCACGTGATGTCAAAATTCATGTTTTAATAACCACACGTCTCCCCTTTACTCTTTGGCATCTCCTCACCTCCTCGGGATCCCCAACCCTGCCCACGTAGCTCTGACGTCCCCCGGGGACCCAGAGTTCCCAAGGCGGTGAGAAGCAGCCGGGAGGATCTGCTCTTCCATCGTAAGCCCTTGGCACCAAACGTGTTTAGTACTCAGATATTCCCATCCTCCGTCCCTCACTTCCCAAGTGTCAGCGGAATGCCCTGCAAAAGGTTCCTCACTTGACTGTCAGATCAGAGGCCCCTGTTGTCATCCCATTTTGCAGATAGGAAAACTAAAGCTACCGAGGTTGCAAGCACTCCATGTGCCATCCCAGAGCAAAGCAGTTTGGTCTGGGCCTCCGAGCCCCGTTCCTGCCCCCGACCTCACCGTTCCGGAGAGGAGGGTGGCCGTAGGTCAGCAGGCTCCCGGGAAGCACCTCCGGCCTCTTGGTCTCCCAAGCCTCTCTCGGTTCACCAGCTTCCTCCTCTCTTCCCGGGTAGCTGATCAGGGGGTGGAGCCCGAGCTTGAGCCCGCAGACGACCCCGACGGAGGCACGGAGGAGCAGGGAGAGCAGGTTTGCAGCCCCCGCTTCGCTCCCTGGCCTTGCTGCTCTGCTTGCCCTGCCCGCCGCCTCCGGCTAGCCCTGCAGACCCCCAGTTCCGAGGGGCTGGCACGTGGTGGGGACCGCGGGAGGGTGCAAAGCTCCTGCAAGGCCGGCTTAGTCGGAGAACGGCACACAAGACCTGAGGATGGGGCTGGTGACTGGGCTGAAACGTCCGCTGGTGCCCACCAGAACAAGAGAACCACGGGTTCATACTGCCCAAGCCCAGGTCCTTCCTTTGCTGCTCTGGCCTCTCCCTCAGGACTCCCTAGATATCCCCAAGATCCAGCAAGTAAGTGGGTAGTGCTCGATCCAGCAGAAGGCTTTCCAGATCGTGTTCTAGAACTCCGGCTGCTCAGGGCGGGTAATTATTTAAGGGATCACTGCTGGCCCAGGGAGCTTGGGGTTCAAGGTGTTTCCCTGTCTCGGTGTTGCCTGGGGAGAGCAAGGGGCGGGTGCTCTGGTGATCTGGTTTTCTGGGGCCGGATCTGCCCACTGCTGCCTGAGCTGCCTTTCCCAGACCCGATCACTGCCTTCTCCCTCGGCATCGACAGCGGAGCACGTGGGCTGCACCATGAGACAAGGCAGTGTTGTTCTGTGCGACAGAAGTTCTAGGCAGAGCCCCAGGCTCGCTCTTGTCTCAAGCCATTTCTTGGCCGGGGGGACGAGCCGTCAGGAGGGGCCCCGTTGTCTCTCAGCAGGGCTCTGTGTTCGCACACTGCAGCTGTGATTTGGGAAAGCTCCTCCTCCCACAAGGGCTGTCTCCAGTTTTCTGGCACTGACTTCTGAAGCCAGTGCCCCAGGGAGAAGCAGGTTGGCGGGGCCCGCGGGAATCGGGGCCTCTCTTGGGCCAGCGTGGGGCCTGCTTGGTGACCCAGGTGAGGCCGGGTGAGCACAGAGTCAGCCCGAGGGTGCGGTTTCTCTTCATCTCACACAGCCCCGTGGTCCCTGAGATCCCGACCCTGGGCTGCCGCCCGGGGAGGCCCTGGCAGGGCTGGACCGCGGCTCATCTCTTGTTCTCTGTGTTCTCGTAGCCTTTGGGTGGTTTTATCGTTACGATGGCAAATTCCCGACCATCCGCAAGGTAGGACACAATGCTGGGTGCTGTGCCGTTCGCCACTGGGTTTGTTGTGGGTTTGGGCCTTTCCAAGCCTTGGTTTTTTTTGTTTTTTGTTTTGTTTTATTTTTCCTGTGAGCTCTAACCCATGTGAGCCGGCCTGTTCACTTGGAGGGCTGACCCTGTCCGGGCCTCCCCATCAGGCTGATGTCAAACGCCAGGGGGTGTCACAGAAGCATTGTGGGGTCAGGGGGGAGGACTCGGGGGGGGGGGGGCGAGACCTGCCCAAGTACCATCTGGCACCGCCTGGATCAGCATTAGCTCCAGGAGGCACAGGGCAGGAGCAGGGCCACAGTAGGAAGCTTCTGCTTTGTTCCTCTGTCAATGAGAACCACAGGCCAAGACCAGCAGCCCCGGGCCGACACTGACAGATCAGATTGGGTATACATAGCACAGGTTACCAGACTAGCTGTGCCAGACAGAGACTGGCTGCCAGGCAGGGGTTTGCTGTGTCGTTGAGACCAGCCACGCCAATCCCAACTCTCTCCTGGAGGCATCCCCATGTGCCAGGATAATGCATTTTTCTGGTCTCTGGGCCTTGAATTTTCTCTCTAAATCTTATTACCGCATCTCCAGACCCAATAAAACTCTCATGCTCTTTCTCTCTAAATCACTTTGGCATTTGATTATGAAAACGCTGCTGTTAATATCTGTAGATTGGATATTTGAGATGACTTGGCATTTGGAAGTCAGGCATCAGCATAAATCTGGGTGAACTCATTTAGGCGTTAGCGCTCGACTGGGTCTTTCTCGAGACATGTCGGTTCCCCCAGAAACCAGAGTGGGGGCAGCTGGGTGACCTTGATAATATGTAGCTTCTCTTTGCCTGTAAAATGGGGATACCTGATGTTCCGGAAACTTCTACCCACTTCCTCCAACACGATACTGTTAGAATAATAGATGGCAATATTATTCCTGACAGAAGCTGACGTTTTTACCTAGGAACACAAATCATGATTCATATGACATTGAATCAACTTAGGGCAGAACACCATGGGAGATTCCTTTCCATACTGCTGTGGTCTCAGGAAGGACCCAGTCTCAGAAGACCGTCTTTTTCATCCTACAGCCTGACTCTGTGGTTTAGGATGTCTCATAGGGTTGGATTTCTAATTCTCCTCTATGCACTACTGTCTCTATTAGAACTCCCCTAGAGAGGACAGTGCATGTGCACACACAAATACACACACACATACGTACACATACTTACACACATACATACACATGCACATACACAGGATTTTACTGGAAAAAATAATTAAAAGGAGATGGATAGGTAAAATCTTTTCCAGGTACTAATAACCAGCCAAATGTAAGAGAATGAGCATCACACACACACACACACACACACACACACACACACACCGCTCCCGCAGGAAATCCTGTCACTTGGAAATTGCTGTTGGTTGAGGAGACCTGTTTTCCTCTATCCACTGGTTCAGTATGACTGAATGGCTGGTATTTTTGTTTTCATTTCATTTCCAAAAGCGAGAAAGCTTGCTTCCAGGTAGCAGCCAGAGTACTTCCACCCCCATCTGCCTTCCAAAAGAACTATTTGCCATGAATTTAACTGACAGTTAAAAGGACAACAGAATCACATCCCCCGTGCTGGCTCTGAAAATCCATTGTCACTTTCTCCAGAGCCCGTGACACGCCTTGTGACCCAGCTAGAACACCAAGTCCCCAGGTAATACACGTGGCTATCTACAGCCCTGATCGTCAGTGCACAAAATTGCCCTGATTTGAGAAGATAAAGATTCCATGTCTTATTCCTAACCTGGCAGTAAGTCCCCCTGGCACTCAAGGTCCTCAGGCCAATTCTGCGTTGGCGCCTGAAGGGTCCGTGGGTCTAAGCCCTTCACTAGGACTGTTGAATAAATCATGCAAACCAGCCCTGCTTGCAGGAGCCCACTATCCCGCAGGGGAGGTGGATTCCCATGCCACTGAGTAATCTGGATATTGGGCGCTCGTGTGAGGGCAGTAGACAATGCTATGGGACAATTTAACCTCCTCCATCAGAAAACAGGTGCTGCTTTCTTGGAAATGGGACAGAAACTGTCACATCTGCCTGCCCCGTCCAGGAGCCCTGGCTCTAAAATCTTAGTACTGATAGCTTCTTTTTTTTTGGTGGGTTTTTTGTTTGTTTGTTTTGTTTTTTTTAACCAACGGAATGGCCATTCCTATCATGGTGGTCCCTATGGGAAATCATGCCCTTATTCTAGCAAGCTGCCATTAGGCAGAATGTTCTTGGCTCCTCTTGGGGGAATTATTATCTGATCTATGATATGATGGCAGGGTTCATCTATCAACTGAGCCAAGAGTCTATTGAACATGGTAGGCAGGGAACCAAGCAGGACTCTGAAGCAATGAGAATCATGTTCTCAGGTAGTTCAGAGACTTCTCTGGGGGTGGACCTCTATCCCCAAGATGGAGGACCAACTCCAAAACATATTACTTGTGCATGGAAGTGGGGGTTGTCTTTAGGAGGGGAGGCGGGATGACTCCGTCATAGGTCCGTAAGGACACCCCCAAGCCTCTCCAGCTGTGGGCAAAGTTTTATGTCCAGTCCTGAGAAACTCAGTTCCTCATTCCTGGCCTTCGATGCTGGAATGATTCAGGAATTCTGAGAGAAGACCCCAGGAAGGCTTGTTGGGTGTGGGGGTGAGCTTCGTGAACAGGCCAATTTCTTCCTCCCCACAGAAATACCCCTGAATGCTGACTCTCTCTGCTGTCCCCTCTCCTGAGTGCGAACTCTGTCGTCTGTGCTGTGCGTGACGGGGCTGGTGCTCCCTCCTGCTGTGCCCCCAGGGGCTGCCAGCTCACCTGGGCACAGGAGAAACCGTGTAGAATCTGGAAGATTCCAGTGCAGATTCTGGCACCACCACTGACTAGATGTTTGACCCTGGGCAAGGGGTTTCACCTCTCTGAGCCCTGGCTCCCTCATCAAGAGAGTAGGGATAATCCCTGCATATGAGATAATCAACATAAATCCCTTAGCACAGAGGCAGTCCATAAACGTTAATTTTCTTCCTTCCTTCCTCTGGCTTTCTTGCAACCCCATGGGAGAAGCATCCAGGAAAGCAGGTTTTATGGGTCCAATTCCAGCAGGAAAAATAAGGAGTCTGTTTGCTTTACATCTCCTATCCCAAATCCTCTTGAACCCTACAGTCAGTATAAAGCAGTTAGGCCGTCCTCTTCCCCCGCCCTCCTCTCCCAGTCCTGTAGTTTCTGGCTAATCCTCAGTTCAGGGGCCTAGTTCAGAGGGCCTCTACAGGATTAAATGGTCTGCAGCTTAAGCATCAGAGCAAAATCTGATGTCCCTGGCTCTGGGCTCCCAGGTCCGAGGCTGGCTCCCACCTCCTACAGCTTAGGATAGAGGATCTCTGCAAATGAGGCTCTCCAGCTCTCCCAGATTTTCCGTAGAAAATCTGGGATGTATCCCTGGGTGTATCTCTGGATACATCTCCCAGGATGTATCTCTGTTCCCTAAACCTGAGACACTTTTCTCTCTGGATGATGGAGCAGGCATGTGCCCAGATACTAGGACATAAATACAACATATTTTATTTATACCATGCTCTCATGTTTATAAAGCTCTTTTGCAGACGTTATTTTATTGGCTCTGATGGCAAGCCCATGGGGCAGATATTTCTTCTGTTTTGGAGATGAGGCAAATCAGGCCCAGAGAGGTTAGAGAACTTAGCCAGGGTCACACAGCTAGCTAGCGAACGAGCAAGCCAGTTCTTCTGGCTGGCACAGGGCATGTGTCTCCCACCCCACAGTGGGTCGCAGCAGTTTGCCTGCCCATAACCTGAGGTCCAGTGTCCAGGGCAGAGGGGCAGAGCTGGGGGCGGGGCTCGGCACAGGGTAGTTTTGTGGTGGTGTCTGTGGACTGAGTGCCGTGTTTGCCGTGCTGTGCCAGCGTCGACACGACCTTGTAACCCTTGTCATGTAAACACTGCTGCGTCTGCTCAGAAAGGAAAGGATAAGAAGAAAGCCAAGTATGACAGCCTGCAGGAGTTGAGAAAGAATAAGAAGGAACTAGAGTTTGAGCAAAAACTTTACAAAGAGAAAGAGGAAATGCTGGAAAAGGAAAAACAACTGAAGATCAACCGGCTGGCCCAGGAGGTACGTGTCCTACTCAGAGGCCAGGCGAGCATCCCAGGGCCCAGTCTGGTTGTTCCCCACCAAGCTCCCAGGGAACCAGCTGGAGTTGTTTTCCCCCCGTGGAGTCCAGGGATGGAGTGGGCCCTGCCCTTCTGCTCAGTCGGGAACATGGGTTCATCCCACCTGCCCAGGATCATGGAGACTAACCTCTGGCGTAGGTGTATGTTTGGAACAGAGACTAGACTCCTTGCTCACGTATGGGTCTGAGGCTAGCCTGTCTGCCCAGATTGTCACACTTAGGTTAGCCCTTCACACACCTGGCAGGAGGTCTGAGTCTGTCTGCTCCATCCCAGCCCCACCAGAGTATGAGTCCAAGGCTAGGCCTGTCCTGCCTAGGTGTGGCTGTGAGATCTGTCTCCCTACGAGGGGATGACCCCAAGGCTAACCCCTGTGCCTAGGTTGTAGAACTGAAGTTAGCCTTCCATCCACCTATCATCAGGTCCCAGTCAGTTTGGCCCCCCTACCCAGGTTATGAGTCCAAGATTTCCCCAGCTTGCCTTGGCTCTGAGAGTATGGGTCTGAGGCTAAACCCCCTTTGTGCAGATGTAGTGTCTGAGGCTATCCCCAATGAGTGTGAGGCTGCTTCCATCAACATGGGATATATCCAGGGGCTCCCGGGTGGCTCAGTCGATAAAGCGTCTGCCTTTGGCTTGGGTCATCATTTTGGGGCCCTGGGATCAAGCCCCGTGTTGGGCTCCTGCTCAGTAGGGAGTCTGCTTCTCCCTCTGCCCCTCCCCTCCATTTGTGCGTGCTCATTCACGCTCTCTCTCTTTCTTTCAAATAAATAAAATAAAATAAAATAAATAGGTTGTATCTGAGGGTAGACCGTTTCAGCCTGGAATTGTATCTAAGGCTGTCCCTTTCAAGACATGACAAAAGCAATCATCCGGCATGAATAATTCCTATTTCCTGGGTGAGTTGGGTGACCTTAACTCCCTAGTTATTGGAGATGTTATTCGTTCTGCTTCTCTTTAATTCTTCCATGAATCAGAATGCCAAGCTGATTAGATTACAAAACCAGAGTAATCCTGGAAAATGTGAAGTGCATTAGTTAGGTCTGGCGTTAGGAACGAGTAAGCTACAAAATTAAAAATAAAATCGAACTTGTACTTCTGAGGACAAGGCAGCCTGGAGGGGTGGAAAAAGAGCAAAGTTAAACTTTTGGAATGTGCTCGGAACTTAAAAAAGGACCATTCTTGGAGAATCGCATGAACCTCAGAGTTCGTGGGTACCCTGGGGGTCTAATCCCGGATAGTTCCACACAATGCATGAGATCCTCTGAATTAGCCTACAAGTGCTGTTAGTCCACCTGATTCCCAGCACCCTCTCCGTCTTCATTTCCGCCTCTTCTGGGGCCGGGTGGAACAAGCCGGGGTCTTTGTCTGGAAGAGTGGACACACCCAACAGTAGTTTCTAAGGAAGTGCTTATCTGCTACTGATTCGAGTGTCCCACCCACGTGTGACTCACTGTCCCCTTTGCCCTCTCCTTTTTGCACTGTCCTTGGGTCCTAGGTGTCCGAGACGGAGCGGGAAGACCTTGAGGAATCGGAAAAGATTCAGTATTGGGTGGAAAGGCTCTGTCAGACGCGCCTTGAGCAGATTTCCTCTGCTGATAATGAGATTTCAGAGGTAACAGAGCCCTGCCTTCCACAGAGGCCCTCCTGCTGCTTCAGAATGACCCACGCTGGGGACCGCAGGAGGCAAGATGGCCACCAGCAAGCCTTAGTGTCCAGGGCCGCCCCTACCAGCCCACTCTGCCTTGGTCTCTTGAGGAGGGGACAGATCTGTATTTCTGGGCTTATCTCCAGAGTGACCACCAAGTCCTAGCTCATCTGAGATGGTCTCCGTTAGACATGTTGTCCTGTAGTCATTGCTAAGAGCGCCCCTCCCACTATCAAGTCTGTTCCAGTTTAGATGATAAACTGTATGATTACCTCACTTATCACCCACATGTGGCATAACTTGTCCTGCATTTGGGCACTCCCTCCTAGCCACTTGACGTGGGCTCACCTGAGCACCTAGGTGACGGAGAAGGGATACCCCCATGATTCTGGTTTATGGGTGGTGGGCCTCCAGCAGTGAAAGAAACAGAAAAGCATTATACTCAATGTATTGCAAAGTGGAGCCCTATAGGGTCAGACAATTACAGAACTTCCTTGCAACCCCCCAGATGACCACGGGGCCCCCGCCTCCCCCGCCTTCTGTGTCTCCCCTGGTCCCACCCCTGAGACGCTTCGCAGGCGGGCTGCACCTCCACACCACTGACCTGGATGACATCCCCTTGGACATGTTCTACTATCCCCCCAAGACTTCCTCCGCCTTACCTGTGATGCCCCACCCTCCACCCTCCAACCCATCCCCCAAGGTCCCTGCACCCCCCGTCCTTCCGTCATCAGGCCATGTGTGTGCCTCATCTTCACCCTGGGTGCAACGCACTCCGCCCCCCATTCCCATCCCTCCCCCACCATCCGTTCCCACCCAAGACCTGACTCCTACCCGCCCGCTACCCTCGGCCCTGGAAGAGGCACTGGCCAACCACCCCTTCCGTGCTGGGGACACAGGAAATCCCACAGAGGACTGGGAGGCAAAGAACCACAGTGGGAAGCCCACTAACTCCCCTGTTCCTGAACGGAGCTTCCCACCCACCCCAAAGGTACCGCCCCTGGTTCCGCATGCCGTGCTGAGAAGCTGAAAGCGTGGGGAGGGCTGCTGTTGTTTCTCCCATCCTCCGCTGCTCTCGCGAGTGGAGACTGGAAGAAACATCACTCCAACCCATTTTCCAGGAAGGAGCTCCTAGTCTGCACGTTGTGGTCACCCTGCATGTGTGTGGTTTCTCCTGATTTCGAAGTACTATCCTGCACGGTGAATTGCCTGGGATTCTTGTGATGAGCAACTGCGTATCCATGTCTGTTGGCTTCTCTTTGTTCCTCTCGGCTCGTACGGGCTGGTAACATTCTGTATGGTACTTGAAAGGCTGTGTTACTGAATAGCCAGAGCCCTGTGTCTCAGCCAGTCGCCTTTGGATATAAGCTCAGAAAACTGGGAATATGGGAAAGGGATCCCCAGGTTAACAGGGGAAAAGGAGGGGAGGCGAAGTGGTGAAGCAGTCTTAGGCTGCGGAAAATGAAGTGATGACTCTGGCCGGTGCAGTGTTTGGACACTACAGTGCCATTTTCTATGGAGTTAGCCAATTCCGTTGGCTTGAAGTATAATATCCAGAAGTTTCTGGCCAACTTCCAGCTATAGAAAAAAATGAAGACCAAAAGTTCCTAGAAATCTCCAAGTTTATTATAAAAAGACTAGGGTTGTTCCCCCCCCCCCCTTGGATGGCAGGAGGCTGAACAATGATCTTTCTCAAAAAGACATATTTCTTTTTAATTGTTCTTAATCCAAAGACAATTTGGAAGAGGCAATCCACAAGGACGATACGGAGCTTTGATCCCATGAGGGGACAAATAAAATATTCCTCCGCTGCAGTAGCCGTGGGGCCAGGCTTGAGTCAGAGTTAAAGCAGCTCATGTCAACTAAGGGCAGGAGCTTTGAGAGAGGGCAGTCAGTAGAATCTGATCAGTCGTTTTTATTAACCTCTGCATGGATTGGAGGCCCAGCATGAAGGGCAGAATAAGCATTTCAGAGCATTCAGGAGAGCTTGGGGGGAGGTGGGAATAAAGAAAGTGCCTGGTACCTACAAGGCTGAAGCTTCTGGCAGGGGACTCTCAGGGGGGAACCCATCTCGACCTCTGATGGGTCCTGAGCCTTGCAGCTCTGACAGAGAGATGTCTGTCTGTCCCAGGGATGTCTTGTCTCAGAGCCCAGCCAGGAGCAGCTTTACAGGGGGCTGAGTTTCCCTGACACAGAGGTCATATGTCATATCCTTCATGCGAGCCCCCCCCCCCCCGTCAAGACGGGCAGCAGCATTTCCTTGACAAATTTGATTCAGTAAGCACTGATTGAGCACCAGCCTTGTGTCTCTGCGGGAGGGGGAGAGGGGAGCGGTGCTGCAGGGGACAACGAGGAAATTGGCACACCTGTGCCTTCCCAGGCTTTGCCATCTGCAGGATGAGCAGCTGAGCAGACACGATTCGGCTATGAAATGGCACAGGGCAGGTGCTAGGGGGGAAGATTCGTTCTAACGGGAGGTGGAAGGAACCTCTGCAGAGTAAAGGGCTGATGAGCAGAGCCTTGAAGGATGACAGTACATGGAGATGGGAGGAAGGGCATGGAAGGTACAGGGAACATACAATGGCAAGGAGGAACCACCTGGGTTTGAACCTTGGCTCTACCGCTGGCTGGAGGACTTTGGGCATCCATTACTTCTCCTGTCTGAGCCTGGGGGTTCTCATCCATAAAATGGGAATGCTAACAGCACCTACCTGTTATGAAGATGAAATTGAGTGAGTCCATGAACTCATTCGAAGAGTTAGAAGAATGACAGGTCTGTAGTGGGTGCTCGTAGATGTTAACTATGATCAGTGACAGATTAGGATACAAGAACATTTGGGTGAAGCTGCAAACATGAGATTAGAGGTAAACTCTATAGACTTCTTTTAAGATTTTTTTTTTTTTTTTTTGACAGAGAGCGTACCAGCGAGGGGAGGGGGCAGAGGCAAAGGGATAAGCAGGCTTCCCTCTGAACAGGGAGCCCAACATCGGGCTCCATCCCAGGACCCCAAGATCATGATCTGAGCTGAAGGCAGATGCTTAACTGACTGAGCCACCCAGGCGCCCCGACTCTGTAGACTTTTGAGTCAGAGTCAGGATTCAAAAGAGAGCCCAGTTTTCTCAGACTCCTCCAGGAATCACCAAATTCCCACTGATGTTCCCGATCAGAGCACAGGGAAGGTTAAAAGTTCCTCCCACACAATGAGCCTCTGAAGAACTGGACCCAAATGTTTTCAGTGACATCAAAGCCAGGGTTGTTCTGGATTTGAAGGCCAGGGGGCAGCTTTTTGGTTAGCTTCAGCCTCCCGTGTCAGCACTTTGGCCCATGTATGACCGACCCTGCCCACCTTCTCGTGGCATCCCCCCCGAGAGGGGTCACCTGCCGCAGGCAGCCTGGGCAACCCCATGTCTGTGTCTGCACACCGTCCCGGCCACCGGCAGGCCTCGGGTGCTGGGAACACTCCTGTCAGCTTGGCACATATGCCTGCCACACCAGACCCGCCGGAAGAAGGTTTTCAGGGCCATATCTACCCCCAGGCACCATCCCGTGTGGCCAGCATAGTACTAAGTCATTTATTCATTCAACACGTTCCGTGCCAGCCACTATGCCTGGCACTGGAGAACCACCACAAAACGGGCAGCCCAGTCCCTGCCCAAACCGCCTGGTGGGGGCGAGAGATAAGTAAGCAGGAGACTACCATGCTCTCTGGGGGGACATAGGGGAACACAGGCGCTGTGATGAGTCGGGGTGGAGAGAATAAGCTCAAAGGGAGCTTTCCGAAGGCAGTGATCCCCGAGTTAAGACCTGAGCAGGTGCTTTGTGTGCAGTCTGGGGAATGGAACCGTGGCCAGAAGAAATAGCCTTTAGGGAGGAAGGAGGCCAGATCGCGCCCATGGCCACTGAGAGAGAGCCTGGGAAGTGTGTCCTCTGAGTGACAGTGGCTGCTGGTGTTCAGTGCCAAAAATCAAGTCCCTGATTTCTTAGAGCCACCCAGTAGTTTCTGTGGCCTCGAAACACACCGTGGCCAATGGACTTGTCTCTCTGCTGAAGCTCACACCCCTGCACCTCCAACAGAGCGCATGACCCAGGGGGGCTCGGCAAGTGCATGGTGTGTATTTGCATGCGTGTCAAAGTGCCGTGGTTGGCCTGGGCCACTCCCGCCATGCCCTCAAGGGAGTTTCTCTTACACTAACCCTTGTAGACATTTTGCCCGAGTCCACAGCCTCCACGAGGCCCTGGTGTGTCTACTATCTCCAAGCCCGTCATGGTCCACCAGGAGTCCAACTTCATCTACAGGCCAGCTGTGAAATCTGAGGTCCTGGTAAGCCCCTCGGGTCCCCTCCAGGGCATCTCCAGAGGAGCAGACAAGGGCTGTCTCCTCTGGCTTCCGCTGCCTCTGGAGGGAGAGTGAGGTGGGATACAAGCTCACATTACGAGCCAGCTTCTGACTTCTCCTTGACCAAGAGATGAATCCATGCGGGTACCAAACAGGCTGGCGCTCTCCCTAGAAGTAAGAATGGTAACAGCTCAGGCTTGCCGTGAGCCCCCCGTGTATCAGGACCCCGAGGCTTAGAGGGGGTAAGAGGCAGATCTCACCACTTACTCCAGAGTCTTCCAGACTCCAGAGCTCAAGCTCTTACCTTGTCAAACCTCCAGCGAGTCCACTGGCCCTGGCCTCGGCCCCTAAGGCCTGGCGAGGCACGACGCAGAACACCCTCAGACGGGGGACCGTCCAAAGAGGAGCCACTCACCCTCTCCATCTCGCCTCTCGCTCCTCACTGGACTGGGAGCGTGAGGCGTGGTCCTGGGGGACCGGTAGGGTCTGCCCACCCCCAGTCGCCTACGGCTGAGGAACTCACGTGGAACCCCATGTCCCGGTTGGGTGCTGGGCTCAGACTGGCCTTGCAGCCACGGTGGGAAGAGAGCCATGCCAGAATTTTTCTTCCCCTTTCAAGGAAACCCTATCCAAATGTCAGGGCAGGACAGCTCAGATTTTTATTTTGAGCTTTTGCTGTCCCGTCAGCTCCCCAAAGAGCAAAGTTCACGCCCCTGTGATAAGCCCTGCCAAGGCCTCCATGCGCCTTCTCTGCCTGGTGACAAAGGGCGGTGTCTGCTGACTGGAACCGGGGAGCTGCTGGACCTGGGGGCGCCGGGCCGGCCCCCGACATACATTAGGCCATGTCTGCTTGGAGTGGGCAGTTGGCAGGGCAGCCCCAGGCTGGCAGGCCCGGGGTCTGGCACCAGAGGGCAGGCGAGGCCTATCAGTAACGTCCAGAGTGGAACTTTTTTTTTTCTTTCTGGCAGCCACAGGAGATGTTGAAGAGGATGGTGGTTTACCAGACAGCGTTCAGACAAGTAAAGCGATCCCCGCTGTGTGTTTGTAGGCCTCCCCGTCACCCCTATTCCTCCCGCTCCGACTTCTCTGTCTCTGGGAGTGCCAGCTGGCTCAGAGCCTCAGGCCCGAGCTGTGTCCCCATTGCCTGCAGCCAGGAGTGGGGAAGGGTCTCATATTGTATTGGCTTTGTTAGACCCCGTGTCCCAGCCGAGAAAGCAGCAGGATTGCTGGGGGCTCTGCTCTTTCACTGCTGTTAGTTCAAAGAGGAGCAGGACAGAGGGAAGCCACAGAGGGTCGCAGAGGCCACGATGGGCCCTCACTCCAGCCCTGGGAGAGAAGGTGTCTCCCCGCCCCATCTCTTGTGTTGCCCCTCAAGGCGGCTCTGCCTGGCACTGAACTGGTCAGGGAGGAAATGGTAGTCCAGGTCCTCCGCCTGCCCGGGGCGCTCCTGGGCTCAGCAAGGGTGCCGATGTCCTTCCTGGTCCGTGAGTGGTATCAGGCAAGCAGCCACTCGCTTTCCCACCTCCTGGGGGCTTGTGTTCCCAGTGCCACCCACCGGATGGGCTGTCTCACCACCACCAGTGGAAGAGATCCCCAGACAGAGAAAGACCTTGCAGCCAACCTCACCGCTAACCGGCCACCAGGCTGCAGGCTGATTCGACTATAGGCAGAGTGACAGGGAGGTGTCAGCCTCACAGGGACACATGGGAGTTTGCAAAGGAGGCTGCTCCCAGCCCAGGACTGGGCCAAGCGCTGTATCTAAATTCTTTAGGGATAGAAACTTATTTAATCTTTACAGCAACCCTAGGAGGTAAGTAGATGAGAAACAGAAGCAGAGAGGTTAGAAAACATACCCATGAGGTCACAGCTGCTGTCAGACCCTAGATTCGCATCCAAGAGGTCAGGCTCCTACCCGCTCCACCTTCCCCACTGGCAAAGCACTGTGAAGACATTTCGGGCCTTGTTTAGGGCACAGACTGTCCTCCAAGGGAGAGAGGCTGGAAGGGAGTAGCTCAAAGACCCAGACTGGAAGTTGAACTCTTGCTCCACTACCCACTGGCTGGGTGACCTTGGGGGCATGAATGTCACCTTTCTGGGCCTCAGTTTCTCCATCTGTTGGATGAAGGGTTGGGCTCCCTCTTCAAGGGCTGACCAGCTGTAGTGGCTTATAAGTCTATGATCTAAATTCATGCAAGACACAAAGCCTTGCCATCATGCCCATTCTGAGAGCAGATTCTCACAGGGAGGGAGAAAGGGAAGCCCACAGCCAGCACTGTCCAGTTTTCTAGAAATAGCTGGAAGTCATCAGGGCCCTCCGCGAAAGAGCATTGACTCCATATCCTGCCTCGTGACCTCTCCTGTGCATGGATTTGCTGCCTCCCTTCCTCTGTCTGTCTGCCCAGAGCTTCGTTGCTGCCTGCTGGGCATAGAGAAGGCAGTGGCCTCCCCTTGATGCTGACCACAGGCCTCATGGGACACCTGGTGTGACCCAGGGAACTGTGTGCTGGGGATGGCTCCACTCGGTCCAGCAGGGCCTCCCTGGGCCCCTGCCACAGGGCCCCTCCTCTGCTCCCGCCTGCCCATGGGGACTAACCAAGGTTTTGCTGCCTAGGACTTGCATGCCAGGCCCCCGGGTCTGCGGACCCCCGGCTCCTGCTCTCTGGGGGGGATTCCTAAGGAAGGGAGTGTGTGCTGACTCTGCCCCATCTTCCTTCTTACCACCTCGTTTCTACATCTTGGGGACATTGTTTCCACAGCCCTCACCAAGCCAGGTTCCCTGAGATAAGTCTTCTCCTTCCTCCTCTCCTGGCTGAGGTTCTGGGAGGCCTCTACCTTCTAGATAAGCACTACATTAAGAAAGCACTGGGCACTGGGAGAGCACAGATGCCCCTGTTCCCGGTGGAGCCTGACATCCCTTTGCACGGCCCACCGCCCTGCACCAGAGCCCTCTTGTGGCCGGAGTCCCCGGAGAGAGCTGCCTCTTCAGCAGTGTTGTCCTTCTTTGGGGTCAGAGCACTGGGAGAGGAAGAGCGGGCCTTCACCCCCAGAGCCTGAACCTGGCCTCGCAGGAGCACTTGGAGGACCTCAGGGAGGACCTAAAGGACCTGAGGCTGTGGGCGGATGTCAGCTTCAGCAAGGCCGACGGGGGCCGCTCAGACCACCTGGACATCAGCGGGCGCCCCTGCCAGCCACGGACGGCCACCCCATTGCAGCAATGCTGGGCGCAGGGCTGGGCTCCTCCAGATGCTCGCAGAGCTTCCTGCTTCTCCCCGGGCAGGGGTGCTCTGGCTACTGGGGCCTCCTCCCTGCATCCCCGTCCGGGCCCCATCTGGCCCCTGACTCTCTCCCCTACATCTGACCCGTTCGCGTCTTCTTCTGCCCTAAGCTTGTTTCCTAAGCAGTGACCCTCAGGAATCTCTCCTCTGTGGCCCTAACGCCTGCCCTTTGCTTCCAGGACTTTCGGAAATATGAGGAAGGCTTTGACCCCTACTCCATGGTGAGCGAGAACTCTCTTCCCCCGGGGGGTCGTCCCAGGAATGCGGGTGGAGGGTTACAATGTGCTCCCTCAGGCCCTGGGGGTCCCAGGGATGAGGTGGGGCACGCGAGGAGCCCCCAAGGAACCCCATCTGTTCTCTGTGAAGCTTGTAAACAGCACTCTAGTGTGACCCATAGGACTGGTAAGTGTTGGGGCGCGGTGGGGTTGTAAGAGCTGTTACGTTTGCTGAGTGCTGACTGTGTACCGGGCTGGGTGGTTTGCTGGGTTTTCATAGGGCATGTGCCCGCCCAGCTCTCACAATATCCTCAGGAAGACTGGATCTGGGATTTCTGGGGCCACCACTTTGTGGGTCCGTGTGGCCGCCATAAGGCCTGGGGCCCCCAGGTGAAGACCGAGGGGTGTGGGGCTGGGAAGGGTCTCCTTGGCCATGTACTCTGTGGGACCCCCACCCTCATCCTCCAGGCAGACTCAAGGCTCCCCACTGTTCCCTCTAGTTCACCCCAGAGCAGATCCTAGGGAAGGATGTCCGGCTCCTGCGCATTAAGAAGGTATGTGGGCACGCGGAGATCTGGCGGGCCACCACCCTTCTCTGTCCCAGCCCCCTCCTGTCTTGGTGCCCTGCTTCTCCTACTCTGGAGATGACTCTTGGGTGACTCCTCAGAGCCCCACACTTTTCCTTTCTGCCTCAGGGACATCCCTTCCTATGGTGGGGCCACACACCCAGGCCCCACTCAAGGTCTGTGCCCCCTTTCCTTCCTGATGGCACTGTCATTGACCCCGTGGCTTCTGCAGCCCTCTTTGTAGCCCTGTCCAGTGGCGCCTGGGTACCCAGGTGTCCACAGGCTGCTGTCTGCTTGGCTCTTGAAGGCCTGTTTTTCTCCATCCAGGAGGGATCCTTAGATCTGGCCCTGGAAGGCGGTGTGGACTCCCCGATCGGGAAGGTGGTCGTCTCGGCTGTGTATGAGGGGGGAGCTGCTGAGCGGCACGGTGAGTGGGGACCAGCCATGCCCCAATTTGGGGATGGTGCGGTGGTTGTACAGGGACCCAGGAAAGCACACGGCTGCCCACTTGGAGTGGGCTGACCATTGCTCAAGAATTCCACCATCTGGATCCATCCATCCGTCTACTGAGTCCCACATGTTGCCCGCGGGCTTATGATAGTGCCAGGATTATGGGCACACAGCCCACCAGACCTCACCCTGCCCTCCAGGGCTCCCCATCTAGTGGTGAAAACCCGCTCAGAATTGGCTCAGAATATGGCCAGATTCCGGCCATAACAGTGCAGTGTGCTAAGAGCTGACAGAGGACTGGGGGCACAGACGAAAGTTGTGGGACCCTGAGGGACCCCTGACCCACCCAGGGAAAGGGGGCCACCGGGAAGCCTCCCTACAAGCACCATACCTGAGCTGAGCCTTAAAAGATAAATCAATATTAGCCTCATGATGGTGGGAAAGAACTTTCCAGGCAGAGGGGACAGCAGAGGTAAAGGCAAGAGAGAGAGCATCCAAACCTTCTCTGTCTTCGTAATAATAAGGGTTGACATCTGTCAATAACTCACCATGGACCGGATGCGATTCTAAGTTCCTGCACCTACTCTGTGTCTAAAGTGTCCACATGTATTATTAATTCATTTAATCCTCACGACAGCACCAAAAGTAGGCACTGCTGTTACTCTCATCTTACAGCTTAGGAAACCAAGGCACAGAAAGGTAAAATGCTTGTTAAAGGACCCACAGCCAGAAAGTGGTGGAGGCCGGACTGGAACCCAAGCCATTTGGTCATTGTGCTTTACTCTTGCCTTAAACCCGCTCACCTGTCCGAGAGTGTCTGTGACTCACCATCAGCGATTTCTTCTTCCAAAGCCGGGAGCCTGCTCGTGGATCTTTTGTGAAGGAATCAGTGGCCTCGAAGGAGCAGCCTCAGGCCCCTCACCTTTTCAGGCCCAAGCAGGAATCCTGTGCTCAGGTCCCTCCCGAGCAGTGCTAGGCTCCGGTCAGTAGGACGGAGGGTGGGTGAGCACCTGCGGCAGGAGGCGGAGTGATGGGAAAGTCACCTGGTTCCGTGGGTTACAAAGGCGAGTCCAGCTTGGCCACCCATGGCCTTGGTGAGCTCAGGCCTGCCTCTTACAGCCACACTCTGAGCTGTCATTTCAGCTGTGGAGGGGGCCCGCTTCGAGGCAGCTGCCATGGCCCAGGGCTGCCCTCCCGGCCCACACCCTCCTCCTCTTCCGTCCTTACTTCTGGGCCAATTGAGGGAAAGACACCTGTCTGTTGTGTCTGGCAGGGAAAGAGGACCAGAATAAATGGGTGACCTTTCCGGGACCCTCCCCTCCTTACAAAGCCACAGCCCAACCACTTGCTCCTGAGGCTCCATCTGGAATTTGTACAAAAAGAAAAAGTGAAAGTGACCTCTCCCCAGGCCCACCGGCCAGAGGAAGCTGCTGTCTACAGTCTGGTCCCACACTGCTTTGGACATACCAGCAGCTGGTGACGTTTTCTCCAGGAGCACATGTGTTTTAAGCCACTGCCACACCATCTTCAGTATCGATCATGACATTCCTATGGCCTTCATGCCTGCAAGACTTCTGGGTAATCTATTTCACCATAATCCAGAGAATGTGCCGTGGACACCAGAACTAAGGAAAAGTCCTTAAAAACATTTTTTTAAAAGGTTCTGAAGTTGAAGATGTGTGAGAAACCATGCACAATCTATCTACTTCTTGGAGAGCCACAATACGTATTAGCATATTCAAGGCTCTGACAAGTTTTGCAGTGAGTAACTCTGCTTAGCTTATAACTCAGCTCTTCCCAAATTTATTGGACTACAGGTCATCTTATCCAGGAAGACCTTTAACATCATTCATTTATTTGAGAAATATATTGAGTTCCTGTTTTTGTGCTAGGTATTATGGAAATTGCTGTGGGTATAGTGGTCAACCAAAGAGACGTTCCCTGCTCTCGTGGAGCTGACAGTCTGGTGGGAGGGACCATCAGTCGACAGATATATGAGTACAAACTGTGAAAATGTTCTGCAGGAGGAGACTGGGGCTCTTTGAGAGAACAGTAGGAAAGACCTGCTCGAGATTGTGTGCAGGTCAGAGCAGTCCTCTCTGAGGAGGAGACGTTTCAGCTCAGCCCTAGAAGAAGAGAAGAAAGAGGGGGCAAGTGTCCCAGGTGGAACAGCATGTGAAGGCTCCGGGGTAGGAAAGAGCTTGGCCTGGTCAGGGGCCTGATGCAGACCGGCAGGGCTGGAGCACAGCCAGGGACAGCTCACAGAATTAGCTCATGTTTCTGATAACCTCATGGGTAACGCAGGTCTGCCTCCCTCTGGAAGAGCAGAGGCCTGTACAAAAGCTCAGGTGAGGGAGTATAGGCAGGGTGGGTAGGAAGTGCTTTTTAGTAACCTGGTGAACTGTTTCCCCTTGTGCCTTCTGAGCCCATCAGAAGCTGGGAGTCAGGCTCCTTCTGCAGCCCTCCAGCGACCTCCTGCCCACCCACCTCCCACCACCTTTGCCAAGTCCGGGGCCAGGCACACATCACATATGGCCCAGTTGACTAATCAGCTTCATCTTCTTTCAGGTGGCATTGTGAAAGGGGATGAGGTCATGGCGATCAATGGCAAGATCGTGACGGACTACACCCTGGCTGAGGCTGAGGCCACCCTGCAGAAGGCCTGGAGTCAGGGGGTAAGAGCAAACCCCCCCTCCCCCCCCACCTGCCTGCCTTAAACCCTGGCCTCTGCAGCCAGAGCTTACATTCGGGGTGCCCCATCCCAGGGCGGATCTCCAGGGGCCAGGAAATTCTTGGTGACATCTACATAACCCATCCAGCCAGTGGTCTCAATATGACATGATGGGATTCAGAAAAATAAATGTCAGTTCCTGACCTTGAGTCCAAAGAGCAGGTATGGCAACCCACGCAAGAAAAAGACTTAAGGTCTTCTCTAAGTGCACACTGATCAGGAATCGAAAATACTTGGGGCTACTGGAAAGTATTTACAGAAGTAGAGTGCCCGAAATGGAGGAGGGTCTGGTGGTGGTCTGATCTGTGCTCATTAGCCACTTGGGTCAAGGCCACCACATAAGGTCTCCCAGGTTGTGCGCTGCACAATCCGAAGGGATGCCCTCCTACAGATTACAGTGTGGATGGTGCCCTCTCATGTTGTGCAGTGCACAACCTGTGCAACTGTATGCAGGCAGCCGAGCCTGAGGTATTAAGTTCAGAGCCGAGGAAGCTGACCAGATGGGCCTGGGACCCACATGAAGGGATGTGGAGAAGAGAAGACTCACGGGTAACATGATGACTGTCTTTGATTATCTGAAGGGCTGCATTAGGGTAGAGGGAGCAGAAGTGTTCTCTGTGTTTCTTGAGGGATGGAGGGAGTCCTGGGGAGAGCTTTCAGTGCAATGTTAGGAGCTATTGCATGGTAGAGGGGCCCAGTGATACTTCACATACTTTTTACTGGATACACCCAAGCCAAGGGTGAACAATGATGGATAAGCCAAGGATGGCAATGATGCCATTGAGGGGATTCAAGTGTTAGGGTCAGAAAGCTAAGCCTAAAGTTCCCTGATTGGATGTCCATCGGAGTGACCTAGGGAACTTGTTAAAAATACTGTTTCCCAGGACCTACCCTAAATCTCCAGGGGCCAAGTCTATGAGCCTAGAGTTTTAAGAAGTCCCCCAGGTGATTCTGAGGTTGCTGCCTGGCCCTGGTCCACAGATCAACAGTTGGGAACTTAGTATCCTTCGAGGGTCTGTAAATCTTGGCCCATATGGTTGTGAAGCCCCAGAGACTGGAAGCTTCCCCAGACCGTGGGTCTGCACAGTGAGGCCCATCCCCACCAGAAGGACCTCCAGCCCCACTGGGGCCCACCTCCCTGTTGGAAGGCCCAGCCAGCTGATCGTGAGCCATGGTGCCCAGGAATGAGAATGGAATGTCCAGGGAAGACATCCCTCCATCCCTGAGCGTGCCCCAGAGTCACACGGATTCTTCCCACAGGACTGGATCGACCTTGTTGTTGCTGTCTGCCCCCCGAAGGAGTACGACGATGAGCTGTAAGTGTTTGCGGCACCTGGCCCTCTGCTTCTTCTTTCTCCTCCTCCAGATCTCGGCCACCTTCTCCCGGTCCACCCTCAGGCTTCATCCAGCCTGAAGGGTTGGTCCGCGCACACAGCTTCTAACAGTCATTGATGGTAAAAAGCTCCCAGGCTGGAGAGAGCCTGGAACTAAGTCCTGTGTCACAATGTCAGCATTGTCTGGGCTGCCTCCATGACTGTCTTGTCCAAATTCTACTTTACATCTGGAAAACTGAGGCCCAGATACAGTCAAGGTCACAGACCAAGGAAACGATGAAGTTGGGACTCAGGATTTCTGATTCTCCACTCAGGACTTCATCCCCTGCACTGTCATCAGCTAGTTTAAAAATTTCCATGTCTTTTACTGTCTGGTAGTTCTTCCCGATATGTAACTGCATTTCCTCACAGCCAGGACCACGGGCTCCATCCTGCAGATCTCCAGGGAGCTTGGGCCAGTCTCTATCTTGCTCTACGATCCCCTCTATGTCTGTCTCTCCGTGTATGTGTTTTGTTCCTGTCTCTATATCTGTATGGGTCTCTCTATCTCATTGTCTCTCTCTTCTCTCTATCTCTGTCTCTCCTTTCCCTCTCTCCCTCTCCTGCATCTTTCCCATCAATCTCTCTCTCCCATCTACCCCTCTGTCCTTCATCCTTCTCCCCCTTCTCTCTTAACCTGTCCTTTCCTTGCTTCCTGATTCCTGGCCTGAGTCGGTGCTAGTCTTTGTTACTGTGTATCCATTTCTCTCCCCCTGCCCCCCGCTGTCTCTTTGGTGTCTAGTCTCCATCCTCATCACCTTCCTACCACCCATATATGTATTCCTCAGCCCCCTGCTTGCCTTTGCTTCCTCTGCCCAGCATGGTCTGAGTTCTGTGCCCACCTAGAAGAAATCGAGGTCTTGTAGCACCTAATTCAGGACCCTAGAATTCTGGACCCAGGGCCTAGGCAGGACCCGAGGCAGGAGGCAAGTGCAGGGAAAGGTCTGATGGAGCTCTGTCTGGGAATAACCAAGCCCTGTTTTGTGTTTCCTGCTCTGCCCTGCGTATATAGCTCTGCTCTTCCCTCCTCTGCAGCCGAAAGCCCCCAGACGGTCCGAAAGGTCCTTGAAGACCATGCTCCCGTGCCCAGACATGGGTTCCTCCTGCAGCTGGAGCCCGGCAGCCCCCCACGGTGAATAGGCAGGCGGGCTGCAGGTCCCCGTCTGTCCATGCTGCGTGCAGTGGCCGTCTGCTGCCCGTGCTGGCGGGTTCTTTGGACTGGGGTCTAGAGGGCTGCACAAGGCACCATCCCTGGAGTGCCATCCAGGCCTGCTCTGGGCCACCCTGGAATTTTGTCCGACTCAAAGACGCTCCTGTGCTCGCTTCGGCAGCACATATACTAAAATTCAAAGACCCTCCTGCTCAGGAAAGGCAAGCAGAGCCCAGTGTGTAGCATGCTCAGGACCTGGGATCCTGACTCACCACAGCCCCTGAGACCTGCCGTGGGTCCCATGCGGCACCCACAGGAGTGGGATGGAGCAGTGAGCACCGTTCTCTGCTGGGCACAGACAGTGCCTCAAACAGCCCATCATGTCTGGGGTGAGCCCAAGGGAGTGCAGCCTGGATCTCCCCCTCGAGCTATTGTCAGCAAAGTGTGCCTCCCTTCCCGGGGAACACTGCCCTCTGGGAGCCCCCGCTCCACCGGGCCCCCACGCTTGGGCAGTTCAGGCTGGTCCAAAGAACCAGGGTTGGCCTCTCGGAGCTCTTCATGTCCTGTGGTGACTTGTCGTGGCCTGAGCCCGGCTTAGACCGAACTGTCCTCTGTGCCTTCTCTCTCCCTTGGCTCCAGCTCCCTTGACAGTGTCCTCTGGGGGACGCTGCGGAGCCCGTCTGGCCCTGTGTTTCCTACTCTGCGACAGAGCTGTGCTCATGGACAGAGCTGGCAGGTGGCCATGAGCTGGTGTTTGATGTGGCCTGAGGCCCACGACTGGCAGTATCTGGGGCAGACCCAAGCCTGGACTTGTTGACTTTTCTGTTACAAGTTTCTCAAAACATTAGGGCCTCACGCTCCCAAGACAGCAGGCCTGCTCTGCCATGGCAACTGGGGTGGCCTCCAAGGCTCTATGTTTTCTGCCACTTGTCACGTGTTCTTCGTGAGGGACCCCAGCCTCTCTGCCTTCTGGTCTCTTCCGAGCTTATCCCACGTATCCCTTCGGCTACCCCGGCCTCCTGTGTGCTGTGGCTATGGCTGCTGTGTGGGGGCTTGGGGCCCGCCTCGGGCCGCCAGAGAGGGTGCCCCCTGGGCTGAGCGTGTACCCACAAGACCTGCCCCCGCCTGCTCTGTTTTCTCTTCCCCACAGGACCTTCTTCTAAAGTCCAGAAGGAGAAACCACATTCATCCCGAGAAGCCAGGGAGCTCTGGCCCCACCCTCCTGAACACAAAGCCTGGAACCAGCCTTGAGAGATGCCAGCGTGCAGGCCCCCTGGAAACCTACAGCCAGGACCCGAGGATTTCCGACTCCCACTGGCCCTGATGTAGGGCTGCGTAAGGAACGCCATGGGCTGCTCCTCTGAAGGTCACCACAGAGGGAGGAAGTAGCAGTTCTAAAGAGGGCCCCTGGGATTCAGACTCTCATTTCTTTCCTCCAGTCCTGGGAATTTGGTCTCTCCCAGCCCTGGGATCTCAAGAAGTCAAGGGAATTCTCAAGAAGTCAAGGGAATTCTCAAGAAAGCAAGAGTCGGGCGCCTGGGTGGCTTAGTCGGTTAAGCGTCTGCCTTTGGCCCAGGTCATAATCCCAGGGTCCTGGGATCGAGCCCCGCATCGGGCTCCCTGCTCAGCGGAGAGCCTGCTTCTCCCTCTCCCACTGCCTGCTGCTCTGCCTGCTTGTATACTCTCTCTGTCAAATAAATAGATAAAATCTTAAAAAAAAAGAAAGAAAGAAATCAAGAGTTCTCCCTTGACTTCTAACAGGATCTGACTCCTGACTCCCTCTCCTCTCTCTCCTGTTAATTGCTGCCTCAAACCTTCCTCTGAACTCAGTAACAAAACCTTCCTCTGAACTCAGTAACAAAACCTTCCTCTGAACTCAGTAACAAAATAAACTGCTTTCATTTCCAGCTTCTGGGAGTGAGTGTGGATTGAGGCAGCAGATTCAAGACTCTCGAATAAAAAAACATACAGTCTTGGTCCTTATCAAGAGTGGGAAACAGGACCCAGTGCTAGGATCTGGATCTGACATGAAGGACAAGATAAAATGGCCATGGCTGGCTTGGGGCAGGGGGGCTGGGGCCGCAGGAGATGGCCTGGGCCGCGCTTTGGGTCTTCTCAGAGAAAGATGGTGGAAATGAAGCCATGCCATAGCGACTTTGCTCAGTTCCAGAAAGCGCAGCTGAAGGCAGGAGCCCCAGAGGATTACCTCTAAGCACAGGATGCCCCAGATTCACTCGGGGCAGCATGACCACAGCTGCTTCTCCTGCGGTCACCAAGACAGGATGTGAGGAAAGGAGGGAGGTGCATGGAATTCCATCCAGTGGGGCCTCATGGAAAGAAGCTAGGGCCTGAGGCAGGAGGGTGCAACTCCAAAGGGCTGGCAGGAGGTAAGTCGAGGCCCTCCCGGTTACAGGCCCCAGGGATGCTCTCAGGCTAGCTCTAGGGAAGAAGGGTGATCAGGGGCGGTGTCTCATGGAACTCCCAGGCTAGGAGACATGGCATCCCAGGTCTCCTAAGACTTGGAAGTGGAAGGTAGTTCTGATTCAAGGTGTCTTAGAGGAGTGGATCTCTCGGCTGAGGCCTCCTGTCTCTGCCACCCGTTCTTCTGTGTCCTCAGAGCTCAGCGTGAGCTTGGCCATCATAACCCTCCACCTTTCAGCCGTAGCTCCACCACCATCCCTGGCTCGGTGTCCATTTCCCAACTCCAAATTCCCCAGGCAAGTCTGAGCAGGTGGCCCTGGGCCGGGGACCAATCCTAGGTCCAATCAGCTGAGGTTGGGCAGGAGGCGGGTCATGGGCCACCCAATATGGCTGCCGAGGCAGCCGGGACTGTGGGCAGTGAGTGGTGCTCAATGGGAGGGGCAAAGAGAGACAGAGAGAGAGAGAAACTGCCGGACTCTTTGATCTCAGTGGAGACAAAGCCACAAGGACCTTCTAGTAGCTGACTCCCAGAGACAGCAACCATGCCAAGGAATTCTCTGTGTTTTCTTATTAGCTCCAAACCTGGCTCTGGAGATGATTCCAAAATGAAGATAAAAGGAGGGGGCTCACATTCGCTGACACCTGCTACATACTGGGACTGGGCTGGACCCTGGTGTCTGCCATCTCCAGCTGTGATGGCTGGCATTGGAGCATGGCCCCCCCAAGGTGCCTGGCGGAAACGGCCAACGCTGAGAGGGCATTGATGGCATACCAGCTACTGCTCCAAGCACTAAGCTCATCTACTCCCCTTAACTCCATGAGGAAGGTACCACTGCTACCACCAACTCCATTTTATTATGAGAAGACTGAGGCACAAAGAGGTTAAGTGATTTCTGCTAGGTCACGTGTGAGGAAGTAGTGGAGCCAGCATTCAGAACCCAGGCCGTCTGGCTCCAGGGACCACCCCCTTCTCCGCCGTCTACCGTATGGGGCAGCACCCCTCCGCTCCCCCGCCAGAATGTCGCAAGTTCTAGACCCTTGGCAGAAGGGCTTTCCTGACAACCGAAGTGCAAATAGCATTTTGCTGTTCAGTGCCGGTTCCCTCCTCTTGCGAGCTGCCGGTACTGCTGTCGAAGCCTCCGGCTCGTGCGCGCCTGGAATCTCACCAGCTCAAATTCATCTCTGGCTATTCTTAGGTATTGGCACCTCATAATGAATGCGCTTATCAGCGCTTATCAAGACTTGATGAGCGACACAATAAAGCGGGCTTCAAGCCCCTGGCTCGAGGACAAGGGCAGGAAGGTGTGCCACTGGGCAGGGCAGGAAGAGAGAACCGAGGGAGGCTGGGGACTTGGGTGACAGGAGTCCTGACCCATCAGTCTGTCTGGAGCGGGCAGGGCATATAGGCTACGATGGGCTCCAGCTTCCTTTTCTATGAGGCCTGACTCCCTCTCATCTGTCAGCAAGGAAATTAGTTCTCATGTATTGGAAAGTTGTTCCATGTTGAATCCAAAGTACACAGTTTTAAATGCTGGCATTAGCCAGGTAAGAAGTGGGAAGGTCCAGAGAAAGTGTACGAGGTAGGGGCCTTAAGCAGCTCCTGACCTTCTGTGGGGGCCACGAGGAGCACTGCTGAAGCCAGAGTCCACCGAGGGCACTGGGCCAGGCATGAGAATCCACGTTAGTGCTGACACTGAAACCCACCCAGGCGAGGACGGCCCACACGCCACCCACTCCCTCCCACGCCCACGGCCTTCGTTGCTACTTCAGTCCCAGGGCTCTAGCCAGCCAGCCAGGTAGCCACTAACAACTGACCAGATCCGGTCCACAAGGTGAACCCATTTGCCACCTTTGAATCTAACCCACATCATTGGGTGCTTGGGAAAATTGAGGCCAAGGAAGCAATGACTTACCCAGGGTCCCCCTAAGTTGGTGGCAGAGCTGCTATTTCTACAGCACCATACAGTGGGAAAAAAAAAACCAAACTAAAAAGGCTGGGAATTCAAGGATGCCTTTTGACTCTGAACTTTTAGCATTTTATCCATCTTATTGACGTTGCTTCCCACAGCAAGTCCCGGGGGATGCTGAGCCGGCTTTGAGCCTCTCACCTCCGCATCTGGAAGTCAGAGTAAAAGGGCCAAGTTCATGGCCTCTGTGCTTCCGAGACACCCCCTTTGGGCCTGTGCAGGGCTGGGAAGCTGGTTTTCACCCATTCCAGCCTAATTCCCCAGGCTGAGATTTGGATAAGAATCTGTTTCCAGAGTTAAAAGCCCTTTTCTCCTCCTGTCCCTGGTATGACCCTTCCCAGCTCCCTGGGGCCCCGGCTGGCTGTGCCTCTGTGAGAACTGGAGGGAGCAGGAGGGACCCCTGGGAAAGGCAGGTGGGGCTGGCATAGGGAGAGGGCCGGGGGCCGGAGAGCCGGCAAGAAGTGTCCTCCTAGGACCTCGGGTTTGTAGTCCAGGGCCCTATCCACTGGCCCCAGGAGGAGTAAGATGGCTACTAACTTCTAGGTGTTTGCTACGTGTCAAGCACTGTGCCGAGCCCTAAGTGTGTAGTGACATTTAATCATTATAAGACATTACTGGGGTGCTTGGGAGTCTCAGTCGGTTAAGCGTCCGACTCTTGATTTTGGCTCAGGTCATGAGGTCATGACCTCAGGGTCATGAGATCGAGCCCTGCGTCGGGCTCTGGGCTAAGCACAGAGTGTGCTTAAAATTCTTTCTCTCTGCCCCTCCCCCCGAAAATGCTCGCTGACTCTCTCTCTCTCACTCAGATAATTTTTTTTAAGATTTTATTTATTTGTTTGACAAAGAGGGAATGAGAGCACAAGCAAGGGGAGCAACAGGCGGAGAGGGAGAAGCAGGCTCCCTGCCGAGCATGGAGCCCGACGCAGGGCTCGATCCTAGAACCCCAAGATCACGACCCGAGCCAAAGGCAGACACTCAACCGACTGAGCCACCCAGGTGCCTAATAAAATCTTTTTTAAAAAAAGACATTACTAAGAGATAGACAATCTTCGCTGAGGACACTGAGACAGCAAGACTTAGACGGTAAGTGGCAGAGTTCACGGACTTGGCTGCAGAAGCCCGTATCACTAACCACCGTACTGTCCTACCCGGTGAGGAAGAAAGGACATACAGAAGACGATTTCAGGAGCATTAGGCAAAACTCCAGCCAGGAAGTCATTCCTCTCTTCCTCCATCTTCTCTCTGCTTCACTGTGTCCCTCACAACGCAGAGTTACCCAGCCCAAACCCAGCTCTCCTTCAGACTCTGCACTGCTGTCCACACTGTCCTCTGGACAAAGTTCAAACTCTTCGGCCTGGCATTCAAAGTCCAACATTACCTGGCAATTTTTCCACCACGGTCTTCTGCGCATTATTTCTTTCACTGCAGCCACACTGAACTCTGGATTCCCAGGCTTCCACACTCTTCACTTCTCCGTGTTTTTGCACATGTTCACTCAACCCTATCCTCCTCGTGCCCGCATGAACTTCTATGCATCCTGCAAGGCCCAGGTTGACTGTAAAAGGGGAACTCTGGATCTGGCATGGAAGGAGAGCTCAGTCAGTGTGAGCTCCTGTCTCCTCCTGAGATGGACCCTTTGGGTTGTAAGTGATGGAAATCCAATTCAGGATGACCACTTAAATGAAAAATCCAGGAGTACCTGCTGTCATGTCTGGCTGGACCAAGGGTTAAAAGCATCAGGAATCTGTTGGGCCATCTGTAATTGTCAGGGGTCTCTAGAGAAAGGGGGGGCAGATAGAGAGAAAAGGAAGGAGATTTTTGAAGGAATTGGTACACACAATTGTGGGGCTTGACAAGTTCAAAAAAATCTGCAGGGTAGACCAGCAGGCTGGAGATCCAGGGAGTTGATGGTGCAGCTCCAGTCCCAAGGCAGTCTGAAGGCCGAGTTCCCTCTTCCTCACAGGATACCAGTCTTTTTCTATTAAGGCCTTCAACTGATTGGACGAGGTCCACCCACATTATGGAGGATAATCTTCTTCACACAAAATCTACTAATTTAAATGTTAATTGCATCTAAAAAAAAATTCCATACAGCAACATCCAGACTATTTGACCAAATACCTGGATGCTGTGATCTAGCCACGTTGACTCACAAAGTTACCCATCACAACATCTCTTGTCTCTACTCTCCTCTAGTTGGCTACATTCTTGGATGAGCTCTTCCCCTGTGATGCCAAGATGGCCTCCAGCATTCAAAACATATTCTACAGCTGGCACAACATCAGTAAGAAAAGCATATGCCTATCCTAATGGTCTCAGCTAAATCCTGAGGTTTCACTCTGGTTAGCTTGAGTTGGTGGTAAGGTCTTCCCTGATTGGCCAGGCCTGGGTCCCATGTCCGCCCATGGAGCCGCACCAGTGCCCCAGGGACTGAGTGAAGAGAAAGAGTGTGTTCCAAAAGGAATGTCGGGCGGCTATTACAGAGGAAGGGGAAATAGGTCCAGGCAGGCACAAAGCACTAAGGACCACTAATGTCCCCACAAGCTCCCTCTCTCCCTGGGATCTACTCCAGGAGGAACATGTGGTTTAAGAGGCCAGGACATTCCGTGGTGTGCAGAACCCTCACCAGCTCCCAGCTGTCAGGCTGGCTCCTTGGCCACCACGTGGGGACAAGAAATGGGGACAAGGAAGGGCTGCTGTGACCACAGAACTCCAGAGGGCCAAGAAACAGGGGTTCCAGCCCTTGCTTCCCAAATGTCCTGAGAAGTGAGAGCTGTGTTATTTCAGCCTTACCTCCCTTTCTTCAGCTATAAAAGGGATATAAATAGTACCTACTCCATAGAGTGATGAGAATCAAAAGGAATATAGATAAGATGCTTAGAAGCAGTTTTTGGATCCCGAATTAATGTTAACTTTAAAACATCTGGCATAGACGCTGTAGAAGAGCAGCTTGGGGCCCATTGCTCCCCAAAGGATGGGGCTTCCCAAAGGGGGGCTCTTTGTTCCTTACTCTGCTTCCGTGACCCCCCCACTTACAGCTATAGCAGCTGGGGAGAACTGCCTGCCTTCTAGGCATGTTAAGTACAGAAAGCCCTCCATGCACCTTCCCTTTCTAGGGAAGCAGCACTTACTCCCCCAGCAGGCCACCAGCTGAGTGTGTGTGTGTGTTTGTGTGTGTGTGTGTGTTGTGTGTGCAGGTTGGGTTTTCAATAGGCATCTTTATTAATTTTATCCTGAGTGTGCACATAAGGTATTCTATAGGAGAGACAGATTTCCTATCAATTACTTCTCAGTAAATGAAAAGTGTGTTTGTGCCCCCCTCCCCTTGGCCCGAGACCTTACCCCAGAGTCATGTGATGAAAACCAGATGGAAAAATCTCTGCATGAGTGGTGGGACACTCCACAGGCAAGGGATGGAAAGCAAAGGATTTTTTCCACTTATACACAGGAGAGAGGCAGCCATCCCCCTTGCCCTCCAGAGAAGGGAGGGGAGAAAAACTTTATTTCTTCGAGAAGCAATGGAAAGGATCATAGATTCTCACCCTAGACTTTTGGAATGTACATACCTAGGGAGACAGAGCTCTAGTCTTCAGGCATCTTAGGGGTTTAACCTAGGAACCCAGTCCTGACTATAACCTTTTGGCTCTCTTGGGGAGATAAGAGAAGCTATATTATCCTTTTTAAAAATTGCAGTAAAATACCCTTAACAGACAATTTACCATCTTAGTCATTCTAAGGGCACAGTTCAGTGATTCAGCACACACACATTATGGTGCAACCGTTACCACTGTCTGCTTCCAGAACTCTTTTTATCTGGCAGGCCTGAACCTCTGTGCCTGTTAAGCAACGTCCCATTCTCTCTGCCCCTCAGCCTGCGGCAACCACATTCTACTTTCTGTCTCTGTGAATTTGACTACTCTAGGTGCCTCGTATAAGTGGAATCCTATAGTACTTGCCTTTTATTTCATTTAGCATAATTTTCTCAAGGTCTACCCATGCAGTAGCATGTGTCGGAATGTCCTTCCTTTTTAAGGCTGTGTAATGTTCCATTGTGTGGATAGACCACATTTTGCTTATTGTTCATCTGTTGATGGAAGCTTGAGTTACTTCCACGTTCGGCTCTTGCGAATAATGCTGCTGCGAACACGGGTGTACAAATATCTCTCTGAGACTATGTTTACAATTATTTTGGACATATGCCCACAAGTGGAATTGCTGGATACATCTTATTATCCTTCTGGATAAGAGCAATCATCTGGACAATTGGCTACAGATCTGATTCTCAGGGTATATGAAGGGCAAAGCACTTCCAGGGAAAGTGAAAACAAAAGTTCCCTATCTTTAGCTCTTATTCTCATACATTTGCAAGGATCAGGAGGATAGGGTATTTCATAAGAACACTGAGAAATGGAAGGAATTGCGCTTCCCCACGGTCCACATGCTGGTCACAGGCGGGCACACCACGGAGGTTCTCAGTGACCATCACGGGCAAGCAATGAAGGCAGTCACCTAAGAGGAAGCAGAGTTTTGCCTCTCTGCCTGTGTGCTGAGAGCTGGTCACTCTGCCCACAGACTCTTCTTCTGTCGAGGACGACCCTGAGACCAGAGATTCAGCCCAGACTCCACTGTTCAGGCCCCATCATTCACTGGACAGATACCATGGAGCAAAATTCTGCCTGATGTGCCCCAGACCCTGGGCACAGTCCAATAGACCCCCGCCCAGCAGCCACCTCAGGCCTGCAGTTGCTAACTCAGGGGGCACAGACGGACTTAGGGAGAGGTTATAAACCCCAGCATTCGAATCTCCTTTTGAAGAAATGCTCCAAAGCTTTTACCCAATTTTCAAAAGTTATCTCCGACCTAAAAGAGGTTAAATCCACTCTCATGAAAGGGTGACAATGAAAACAAAAAAATTTCATAGCAAGCTGTTAGGAACTCCCAAAAGATTGAACGGTGAACTCCTCTGGGGTCAGCCCTGTATTCACTACTGTATCCCCAGCAATCGGCAGGGTGCCTAGCACACGGTATGTGCTCGATAAAGATATGCCAACAAATTAATGAAGAATCTGCCAAAAACAAAGACAATGCACCTCAATGATGTAATGAGAAAGTTGAATCCCATTTGTAGACATCAATTTTTCACCGAGGTGAGCAAGCACACAGCTGTTATGTCCATGGGTAAACATTACCACTGATTGATTCATTCGCTCATTTGTCCACCCATTCATTCAATTATCAGATATTTATTGAGACCGAGCACCTGCTCTGTGCCAGAACCAAAGCTCCATAAGACTCAGTCTTAGCTCTCAAGCAGCCCCCAGCCCGGTGGGGCAGACAGACCGCAAATGAATCCTCAAGGCACTGGGTGGCAAAGGCAGTGACCGGGACTGTACAAAAGACCCAAGGGAGGGACCTTTAAGTGACCCAGCTGGGAGGAGGCTCAGGGAAGACTTTAGCAAGGAAATAACATTTGAGCCCCGTGCTGAAAGCTGAGAAGCAGGTAGTCAGTGGGTGAGGGAGCCTGGTTTTAGCTTCCATTGTCCAGTGCTGGGCACACACAACAGGTGCGCCCTAAATGTGGGTTGTCGAATGAAGAGTGGCCATCTGTAGGGGCAGAATCTAAGTGGGGAGCTCCTTAGCTGAAAATTCCTGAGCACTAGCAATCCAGTCGCCATTATTTTCCATGACTCTTCTCAATGTGCCCTACCCCAGCAAGACTCGCTTGTTCACTCATGGCATCTGGAACGTCGTATTCCAGCCTCCCCACCTTTACACACTGATATCCTTCCCCAGCCAGACAGTCTCCCTCCTTCTTCACCTGTATAGGCTGGGCCATTCCTCAAGACCACCTTTTCCCCACAAAGCTTCCAGCAGTCTACCTCTACAAGGTCAGTCACCTTTTTTTTTTTTTAATGTATTTATCTTGTTTCCCAACCAGATTGTAGGCCCCTGAAGACAGAGACAATCTGTTATTATTCTTTATCAGGAGACAACGTGGTAGAGAGCAATGGTTTTCAAATATTGCTTGCATCAGAATCACATAGAAGACTGGTTAAGATAGATTTCTAAACTCTACTTCCAGAATTTCAGATTTAGTAGATTTCTAACAAATTCCCAGATGATGCTACTGGTCCAGGGACCACACTTAGAGAACCTCTGGTATGGGAAGCATATGGGTCCCAGACCCAACCGAACCCAAATTTCAATCTAGGCTATGCATCTCACTGGCTGTGTGAGCTAAGGCAGGTCCCTTAGCCTCTCTGGGCCTCAGTTTCCCAAGGACACAATAATACTCACTTTGCAGTGTTACAAGGGAACCCAGCTGTCACCCAATGGATATTTAATAAATGTCTGTTAATTTATTGGCTAATTGCCTCAGTTACAGGCCTAAGCATCCATTTTGAACCAGGTTATTTCTCCCAATTAAGGGAGCAAGCAACACTTCAACACTCTCCTCCCCAACCCTCTCCCACCAGGAGGCTGACCAGCAGGAGAATTTGATTTGAATTCTCCAGCTCCAATGGAAAAGGTGATGCTTCTCTCCAAACCACTGGGCTCACTTTTTTTAAACAAAACTTCTCCAGGCTCTATCCTTTGCCCAAGCCCCAGGTCACCCACATCATTAAATGATTATCTTCTCAAGGGCACACTTGGCTATCCAAAAAGCTTAAAATGAAACATATTTACCAATTTGAATTTTTGATGTACTCATTTTAGCTAAAAATAGATTTTGACTACGTGGGGCCTGAGGGGAGTACTTTAGCAATGTTTCCTTCAAGCAGGTAAATGTTAGGTAGTGGCTGTGAGTCTCTTTCTTGTCCCCAACTCTCTGTCTCTCTTACCCTGCCTCCTTTCCAGGTCTCTGCTGGACCTGGAAGAGGACTCTGGAGAGGTCTCTCTCTGCCCACGCAGCAGAGAGAAGGGTCTTCTTCCCTCCTCCCTGGCAGAATCGCAGTCGCCGACATGCCCCACACTTACTTCCATTGACGTGCTGAGTTTCAGCTGTGCACAGGGACGTCAGCCATATACATGAAATGCAGGCACAGGCTCAAGCAGCCAAGTCTAAATAAGGACCGTGGACTGGCTCTGCAGACACCACTGCCTGACAGGTCCCCACGCGCCACCTCACACCCTCTTCCAACTAGATCACTTCCAACACCCTTTTTTGCCTTCTTTGTTTACCCCACCCCTACCCCCGACTCACCCATTTCTCAGTAGGATGCTCCAAGTGGTAACCAGGTTCTGCTACCTTGGGCAAGTGGGTTTTCCTCTTTGCCTTTTTCTCACCTGTGTAATGACAAATAGACCACCTGCCTTAAAGGGAAAGGACACTCAAGCCAGATAATCCAATAAGGGGCTTGGCATTTTGTTCTGGGTCGCTTAAGTTTTAGGTAGGAACTGAATCAATTGTTAAAAATCAGTGAGTGTTGCAGAATTATTTATAATAGCCAAGACATAGAAACAACCTAAGTGTCCATCGATGTGTAAATAAGGAAAATGTGCTATATATACACAATGGAATATCATTGGGCCATGAAAACAAGGAAATCCTGCCCTTCGTGATAACTTGGATGAAACTTGAGGACATTATCCTAAATCAAGTAAGTCAGAGAAAAGACAAGTACTGTATGATCTCACTTACATGTGGTATCTAAAACAGCTGAACTCATAGAAACAGAGAACACATTGGCGGTCACCAGAGGTAGGGGGTAGGAGTCAGGGGTGGGGAAAGGGGGTAAAGGTAGTCAAAAGGTACAAACTGCCAGTTATAAGAAAAATAAGTTTGGGGGATGTAATGTGTAGCATAATGACTATAGTTAACAACACTATTATATATTTGAAAATTGCTAAGAAAGTAAGTTCTAAAAATTCTCATCACAAGGAAAAAAGTTATAAGTATGAGGTAATGGATGTTAACTGAACTTATATGGTAATCATATATATATAATATATAATCATTATGTTGTATCTTAAATGCATATGATGTTATATATCAATTATACCTCAATAAAAGTGGGATGGGAGGGGGCTCCTGGGTGGCTCAGTTGGTAGAACGACTGCCTTCGGCTCAGGTCATGATCCCGGAGTCCTGGGATCAAGTCCCACATCGGGCCCCAGCTCCACGGGGAGTCTGCTTCTCCCTCTGACCTTCTCCCCTCTCATGCTCTCTCTCTCTCTCTCTCTCTCAAATAAATAAAGTTTAAAAAAAAAAAAACTAGGATGGGAGGGAAGGGGGAAGAAATCAGTGTCTTGGGATTTGGGGCAAGAAGACCTCATGATCCATAAGGGGGAAGTATTCTTCCTCTTTTACAGTTGAGGGTCAGGGAGGGAAGCCTGGTCAGGGGTAAGCTGGGACCTGAACTTCCCCAGCACAGAGCTGGGTCCAGGAGCCTCTGCTCAGGGGACAGGAGCTGAGATCCCTCTGGGGGGAGGGGAGGAAACGGCGACACTTTGTCCAGCAGCACCCACCTCCCCTGGCCTCAGCCCCGGCTCTGGCAGGGCCTCCAGGCCCAGGCAGCGGATGCTTGCTGTGCCTGCCAGAGGCACCTCTCAAGGGCCTCACCCTTTTTGGCTGAGCCCAGATGGAGGTTCTGCGGCGGTGTGGCCTCAGGTGGGGACAGGGGCAGGCCAGTGCACCTTATGGGATCCCTGGGCTGCTCACATGCAGTCATTCCCATTTGTCACTAATGGAAGTTGTCTCCAAAGCAAATGACCGCAGGGTCATTTGTATGCCCGCTTCTCCCACAGAAAGAGGCCCCCATCTGCGGAACCCCCTGGCACTCAAGTCCTCCCATCCGATGCCAGTGACTGATGCTACGACTGGGCAGTTCCTGTGGTCTCTAACACGGAAAAAGGCAAAATGTGCAGATGGACAGGAGGGTTCCCCAAAGGTTGGTCCTTTGGGGTCTGCACTCCCCCCTCAGGAGATAAAGTCTCAGGGACAGGAGAATCTTTGGCAGCCCCAGCATCCCTTTGGGAAGGGGTTAAAAAACTCTCTGAAGCCGAGCATGACTGGATTCGGATCCTTTCTCTACCAATTCCCAGCGGTGTGATCTTGGGAAAAGATCCTCTGAGCCCCAGTTTTCTCTGCTAATAGTAACTAGTAGGCAGGTAGTCTGTGATATAAAATAGGTAAAGTGTGTGGCACATACGAAACACACTCAGCAAATGTTGGTGCAACAAAAGGGAGACAATCTTATTCTCTTGCCCTATCCTCCCCCCTCCCCAACTCCATCTGTCCAGAAAGACAGCAGGTTTGGGAAGGGAAATGAGCCATGACTGAGAACCCCGAGTGGGTATGCAAGCTGAAGGCAAATGCTGAATTGCTCTGCAAAAAATGAGGAGCATGTTTTTTCGGAAAGGCTGTGTGAAAGAAAGGAAGAGGAGACGTGAGATATTCACAAGGGACAAGACCTTTGGGGGTAAAGAAATGATGGAATTTTACTAAGTTTCTTCCGTGAGGTATGCAAATCATGTGTTTCCACCTCCCCATGGAGAGTCCAGTAAAGCCTCAACTTCTAATCCATGCAATGGGGAGCTGGGCCTTTTGGGGGATGCCATGAGAGAGTGAGTTTGACCGCAAGTGGCCTCGAGGATATAGAGCCATCAGGCCAAGCATAGAGTCACCCTTCTGGGATAAGTTACTGTGGTGTGATCCTGGACCAAACCTTCAATGGGCAAGAACAAGAACTTGATTGAATTTCTATTTCAAGCCCCCACTCCATCAGGCGGGCAGAAAACATTACCATGGGGGTTTCCAGAAGTTTCTTCCACACCTCCCCAGTTATGTGGTGCCAAGAGACTTGGGGAGGTTCCATCCTGTTTCTGCAGCAAACACCCATGCAAGTATGGCTGAGCCCACCTATCTCTGTCAGTCTGGTGGCCCTGCCCTGGGGCAAGGGAACCTTTCTTCAAAACAGTCCAGGTATGGATTTCCTGGCACAACCTACACACAGCCTTCCTCTTGCTGGGTAGCTTCCCCACTCCCTGGCCTGCCCAATATACACACATGCACAGCAGGCAGGCAGGGAGACTAGCACAGGTTTGTTCTCGAGAACTTCTTCCCTCCTCTTGACAATAGGGCAGTATGGAGATAAAAGGGGACATGACTTTTCCCTCCCAGGTTCCAGCCATGGCAGTTTGTCTATAATTCAATTCTCTCTCTTAGTGATTTTACAGTCTTCTAAGCTCCCCTGTGGACACGGGCTTTGACATAGCAATTGTCTCCTTTCCCCTTGGCCCCAGTTTCACAGTCACCTGCCTGAGGGCAGAGGGTAGGGGCTGGTGGAGAAGACATCTTCTCCGGTCTGTAGAGATATGCCTACTTTATTCTCCACACTTTGTTGCATAGTGTGGATGATACCATAATTTTTGGTTTTGTTTTTAAACAGTTCACTGTTGATTGGGGCTATTGAAAAGGTTAATTTCTTGAAATACCACCCCACTCTATTATGTCACTATTATCAACCTGATGATGACCCCCTCTGCCATGGTCACTGACACACCCACCTGGTTGGCCAGATAAAGACAGGACACTGGAGCACCTGAGTGGCTCAGTCGATTAAGCCCCAACTTTTAATTTCTGCTCAGGTCACGATTTCAGGGCCCTGGGATCAAGCCCCATCACAGGCACCACTCTAAGCCTGGAGTCGCTTGTCACCATTTCCTTCTGCCCCTCCCCCTGCTCGCTCTCTCTTTCTCTCTCTCAAATAAATAAATAAATCTTAAAAAAAAAAAAAAAAGACAGAGAACTAAAGGCTGAACAACCTCACTGCTGGAAGGGAGTTTTTCTGAAGGTTTGCTCCAACCCTTTCCCTGAACAAAGGAAGGGAGGAGCCCTGCCTACGGCCACACCCACCCAATAGACACGTGGGTGGAAGAATCCAGGTCTCTCAAGGCCATCCCAGGTTTTCCATTTTGCCGGGAGGAAGGCTAAGCATTCTCAAAGGGGAATACTCTTGCTCAGCGCTAGCTCTTTGGTGCCTGCCTTTCTTCTGGTCCCCTGCATCAGAAGCATGAAGGCTTATTGGAAGTGGGAAAGCATGAGACCCAGCGCCTCCCCACAGAGACATGTGTAGCTCCGTGCCTCCTGTTGTAAAAATAAATGGTTTCATGCTACACAGGCGGCTCCACCTCTACGCCTTGGACATCTTTGTGTGTCAGGATGTATAACCCTACTTTATTCTCTGTGCTATCTCAGTATTCCACAGTATGGATATTACCATGTTTTTTGTTTGGTTTCTTTTAAACAACCCTCTGCCGACGAATATTTGAATTGTTTCCAAGACTATAATACATGCTATAGCAGAAGCCTTTCCATGCCTCCTTGTGCACCTGACTCCACACTTTCCAAAATAACTCTAGCACCCACATGGTGGGCAGTGTGATGAGTATCCTCTCTATAAAGCTAGGTATAGGAAGGTTGGAATTTTGTCACAGTCACCCAGCAGTTTTGTGCTAGAGATAGCAAACGTGGTGCCCCCTCCAGTTTCCAGACCTAACACTCTTAGTCCCTGCTGATGATCCCTTAAGTCCTTTACACGTGAGTCCAGCTTGGGTTGAACCTGGCCTTTTGTTTATATCAAATGGCCCTGAAGAGCAAAGCATGTGGGTTGTGCCAAACAGAATGTCAAGGAAAGGAGAGACCACTAGATAACCTTCAGTAACTAAGGGTGTTCCAGGCATGGGACACATCGTTTGATGAAGTAGCCTGGGCTATCTTCCTGGTTTACAAAGCATATTTATACCTATGATTTCATTTTACTCCTCTGGGGTGTGTATTATTATCTTCCTCATTTAGAAAGGAGGGAATTGATGCACAGAATAATAACTTGTCCCACATCACACAAACTAGTAGTGGTAGAGCCAGGACCCGGGACTTGTTTTTTAAAAATACATATATTATCACCACTAAAAGGAAAAAATTGCATTCCTGAACGTGTGAAAAACTGAAATTGCAGCTACAAAAATAAAATGGCAGCCTCACAGAAAGTTTGAAGAAAAAACGTGGAACAACAACAACAAAAACTTAAAAAAAAAATCTTATTAGGTGACCATGGGCATATCATGTCTCTGAACCGTGGTCATCTCGTCCTTACAGAGAGAGAATGGTAATAAGAGCAGTAATAACACGGCGATGGAAGCTAGTATACACCACACTCCGCTCTAATGCAACAGTCATTTCCATTTCTGAGCCTCCCCTGAAGACTTGCATTCAACCATACATATTTAATGGGGCTATAATCACAGGAAACACACAATTTTGTTTCCTGGGTTTTCACCTGACATTATCTCATAACTTTTCCCGACTTGTCTACACGGATTCAGCAATCACCTTTTCAGAGGCTGTATCCCCCAGATTGATTAACTTCTGCTGCCGGTGCTGGACAATTTGCTGTCACCAAGTTTTCATTATTTTGGCAGAGACTGGGGGAAGCATCTTGCGGCTTCAGAGACATTCCAGAGTCAGAGACTAACAAAGGCCCTCGGACCCTGAGCTCTGCTCTCCCCAGGCTGTTCACCCAATCCCACCTGCCCTTTGCCAGGGTGCCCAACTCTGCTCTCCCCTGTCCCAGAGCCTAAAGCAGAGCTGAGACCTTGCCTGACAGCGACCTGTAAAGGCTAGGAGCCTCAAAGCAGCCTCAGAACAGGCTCTGAGAAGCTCCTAGGGAAAAGGGCTGAAAAGAGCTTCCCTTAGTGTCCCCCTACCTCTCCTGAGAACACGTGTATCTTCATATCCCTAACTCAGGGAATTCTTCTAAAATCCAAACTAAAATCCCATTTTCTCCTTCTTTCTTCATAAGACATAAACTTTTTTTTTTTTTTTGGCCAAGGACCTGCGAGAATCTCTCCAAAGGTGTAGGAATTCATTACATTGTCTTTATAATTCCACCAGGTCCTGCCACTCCTCAAGCCTGTTGGTATCAGATTAAGAATACAGCCCAGGGTGACATTTTCTTTTTCCACCCCTCCTGGGTGCCTCCCATTGTTTTCCCTGGATTTAATTCCATAAGTGCCTCTTTTTCAGCCTTGGGCAGGGACCCATTCTAACCATTCACCTGACAGTCATTGGAATGTTCTTATGTATTAGATGCATGCTTGAGGGAGATGGGTGGGGTGAAAGAGGGGATCTGAGGAGTTGGGTTCAGTTATGGTGCCCCACTTGGCGGTGAGACCTTGGATCAGTCAGGTAACCTCCCTGAGCCTCATTGCCTCATCAGAAATAGGGGAGAAATTATAACCTGTACTTAGCAGGAGTGTTGAGAGATCCCCTTTGTGAAAAAGCCGGATACACCCGTAAAGCACCTATGAGCGCCCCGTGCGTGGGACCACTTTTGAAAAATATGCCAAGTGTTCCCCAAAGTAATGATCTTCACTGCTTTTCTTATCCATGTGGGGTGAGGGCTTGCTCCACTCTGCCACCACTAGGACCCTCTGATCTAACTATGTCCACCCTCACCGAGTCCAGGTGAGCCCACATCTCAGCCCGAGGCAGTGAGAAGCTCGCACTCCCAATCCGAACGCGCCCACCCGCGCCCTCCTCTCTTCTGCCCACCCCCTCCCACCCAGACTCGAGCGTGCCCACCCACCCAGCCTGCCTTCCCTCTTTCCTCCAGCACACGCGCGCAACGGGGCACTCATAGCGTCCCCAAGCACATCTGGGCGCGCGGGCCACCACAGCTGGAACGCGGGGCCCCGCGCGGCCGGGCCGCTCCGGCTCCTCGCCGCACCCCCCTTCCCCCTCCACCACCCCCACCCCGGCCCCGGCAGGTAGTGGAGCGAGGGCGGCGGGGGGTGGGGGGGGGGAGCCGGAGAGCCGGCGGGGCGGGGCGGGGCCGGGCCGCGGGGGTGGGGCGGGGGCCTGACTGCCAGGCCCGGCGCCGCGCGGCGAAGGACAGAGGCGCGGGAGGCGCGTGGAGCCAGCCGCAGCCGCAGCCGGAGCCCGAGCCCGCGTCTGCGCCGCCATGCCCTTGGCCTTCTGCGGCAGCGAGAACCACTCGGCCGCCTACCGGGTGGACAAGGGCGTCCTCAACAACGGTTGCTTCGTGGACGCGCTCAACGTGGTGCCGCACGTCTTCCTGCTCTTCATCACTTTCCCCATCCTCTTCATCGGTGAGCGCGCCGGGAGCGGCGGAGGAGGGGAGGGCACAGGCGGGGAGGGAGGAGGAGGAGGAGGCGCCGCGCGCGGCACTGTTCTCTGCCCCCCTCTGGGCCCGCGCCGCCGCTCGCCTCCCTCCCGGGGTCCCCTGTTCTGTGTTCCACCCTGCGGTCCCCTCACTCGCACACCCGCCCATCCCCTCAGCCGCCGAAGGGCCCCGAACCCACACCAAACACAGGGGACGCTCCGGACCCGGGGAACCCCCAAGTTTCCTACCGCAGAGCCAGAACTGAAATAGAGAACCGGAAAAGCAGAGGTTTCTGTAGGCACTGGAAAGGTCGGGAGGGTCTCGGGCTGTACCTCCATTAGTGCTGGGTAGGGAGCCAAGACACCCATCCCCCAAGGCACCTCTCCCTGAGGAGAGCAGCCTGGCCTCAGAAGCCGGGATGGAGGCCCTGTGAACCCCTGTGTTTCCCGGGGCTGAGCCAGACAGTGGTCAGCAGCTTCTGACGTCCCCGGGGGACCCACGGGCCCTGGGGGAGGAGAGGCAGGAGCGAGGGACTTGGTCCCCTTCCTCTGCTACCCCACCTGGGTCAGCATCCCTGCCTGAAAGCCCTCTGCAAAGTTGGGCACCACTGTCAGGACCATCCTACATGCCTCCCCACTGGGATCCCCCTTATCTCTCTTTCAGACCTTGAATTTCCCGAGCTGGCTAGAGCTCTGTCAATTCATACGGATTCCTCCACCTCTGCAAAACTTGTTAATTCACTCTAATAAAGAAAAAAACCCACAAATTTTAAAATTCATATACAACTTTTGGGAAGAAAGGAAAGATTGTCACAAAATTAAAAAGGAAAGGATGCTGCACAGGCAGAGCTGATAGTAGTTATTGACAAAGACAAACAATTAGAAATTGGGAGGAAGCAAATGCAACTTATGCTTATACGTGTATCAAAAATTGTACCAGCATTTACACTTCTGTTCTCAAATGGTTCAGTTACATGATGATTTGTCGTAGACGAGGTCAGCATAGACAATGGCTACGTGCGTAGGTGGGCCTGCATGGATCCAGGCTTCATGCTGGGACATTTAGGTCACATGTGCCCGACCCAGACCCAGGCATTCTCATGCACGGGTGTACAAATGGATACCCTCCCCACTGAGGACCCCATACCTAAACATCCTCCCGGGGTTCAGGCACCCCTTCCTGCTGAGCCAGGCTTCCCACCTCTTCCTGCCTCTCCTTGCAGGATGGGGCAGTCAAAGCTCCAAGGTACACATCCACCATAGCACGTGGCTCCACTTCCCTGGCCACAACCTGCGTTGGATCCTGACCTTCATGCTGCTCTTTGTTCTGGTGTGTGAAATCGCAGAGGGCATCCTGTCTGATGGGTGAGTGTCTCAGGAGAGTGCATCTATCCCCTTCCTTCCTGGAAGGCCAGGGGAGACCCCAGCTCACCAGCATTCCATGAGCTCCTAAACAAGCCCCTGTTGACCCCATATCTCCTGTGTGCCAGGCTCTCTGGGCCAGGCGCTGGACACAGGTGAGACCCAGGCCCTGGCCTCGGTGTAGCAGGGGAGAGGGAAGAGGGATCTCACGCCAGGACCCAGTGAAACAATCCTGGAGCCTATTGGAATGCCCCAACTCCTAGAGCTCCCTTCTTGGAAAGAATAAAAATCACTCTGCTGAAGACTTTTCCTTGGTTCCCAGTTGTTTTCAGGGTCCCAGGTGCTCAGCCTGGCGTGTGGGGTCCTCACAGTCAGCACTCCCCACTATCTCTAGCCTCATTCCCAAGGCCTCCCCTCACCCACCTTTCCTCTGGGCCTCACAGCACACTCTTCACTCCCCTGCCACCACACAGATCATACTGTATCTAAAGTTTATGTCTGTTTACAAAACTGTCTCCCCCTGAGTGAGCAAGGCCTCAGAGTTGGGTTTAATTCATCTTCGTTGTCACAGCACAAAGCACACAACAAAGCTCCATAGACATGTATTGGTTCCGTAAGAGCCTAAGTGAAATCATGGTACAATCAAGAACTCTGGGAGGAGACAGGAAAGCAGGGCTGGCCAAGCTTCATGGTTGAGGGGGCTTCTGAGCTGAGTCTGGAGGGCTGACAAGGGTTCTGGCAGCGGGGGAGTCCAGAGAGGGAGGGCCAGGGAGGCAGGAGGGAAGAGGAGTAAAGGCATGGGAAGGAAAGCGGGTTGGGGTGGGGGCAGTGCATGGGGGCTGGAGCATGAAACACAGGCAGGGGAGTGATGGGGGCTGGCACTTGGAGATGGGGTTGGGGCATCTAGGAGGGCTTCAAATGCCGCGCTGTGTCTGGGTTGGATTTTGTCCGTGGTTTGGAACAGAAGGGACACGTGGTCAGCACAGCACGGGCAGGGGGTGGGGTGGCGGGGGAGGTGTCCAGGGCAGACTGGAGGCAGGGAGAGGCTGGAGGTAGAAATGACACTTAAAAGGTGATTGCCGTCGTCTAGGTGAGAGATAACTGCAGCCGGAAATGGTGCGTCAGCAGTCGGGGTGCGGAGGAGGAGACGAAGCCGCCCTCTCAGAGAGGGAAGGCTCAGTGACTGCCGGAGTGACAGGGTGGTGGAGGGTGGAGGGCATTTGGCTAAAATATCGGAGGTCCCACCACTCTGAATGGAATCAGACTATGCCCCTATTGCCCTCCTGCCAGCTGGACAGCAGGGGGATGGGATCCCCCAGCCCACACACGGTACCTCCCCCTCCCACCCCCAGCATCCATGCATGCTGGCTCCAGCAGTAATCTCTGTGACGACTGCTTGCCTTGGGGCTCCTCTGCTTATCAAAGTCCCCCAGACCAGCAAGAAGACCAGAATGCACGCTGCCACATAACTAGCAGGTGACAAGTCTACCTCCCACCCCGCACCCATCGAGACACCCCTTCCAAAGCAGCACAAATGCTCAAAAGAAGAAGGATGCCTATGAGTTCTTAGACCAGAAATTCTCACTGGCTTATAATTAGCAGGATGGTAGAGAGGAAAACAGCCCCTGCCTGTGGAGAAGGTAGACCTGGGTCATCTGCTGGGCTTCTAGGACCTTGGACCAGGCACTCAGCCTTTCTGGGCCTTTCTTCTCTACCTGTGAAATGATCATCATCATCCCTGCCTTGTCCACATCACAGGGCCATGGAGGATGAAATTAGAGCACAGACGGGGTGCAGAAATGGAATGGCAGAGCCCCGGGCAGAGAGTACTTTCCCAGAACGTGGGAGACTGGAATGAATCAGGTCAGGGACTCCCTCCTGCCTACGGTCAGCAGCCCCTGCTGTGGGGGGCTGCCTCTGTATCCCATATCTCACCCAGCTCAGTGCAAACTGGCATTCCCTCCCCAGTAGGCAGGTTGGCTCTTGAACTAGACACTTGTCACCTGGCCTTTGTTGGTCTTCATCAGTGAGGACACACCCCTGGGCAGGCAAGAATAAAGAAAGGACATAGGAAGGGAGCAGACAGGAAAAGAAACCACAGACCGTGCCCTTTGGCACCCCCAGTCCACTCTGGCCTGGGTTTCCAGACCTACCTGGAAGTGTAGGGGCAGGAGGCAATGGGGGCTAGTTAAAGCAGTGGTCTTCAAACTCTAGTTTAGTTTAGGGTAAGCCTCATTTACTGGTTAATTAAGTCCTCTTAAAATTTGTAAGGTTTCCTCTCTTCCTTTGGGTATTATTTTTGTGTGCTGCTCTGAATTTAGAACAACCAAAGCAGTACAAGTTAGAGAAGAAACACTTTTTTTAGCAATGTAACTAGAATGTTTTCCTAGATCACCATACACTGGAAAAAGCCCGTACTTAAAACTTTTACCTAACTTCTAACCTAATTTAGTGTGTATTATTCAGTAAAGCAGTCAAAGTCTATTTTGTTAAGTCACGTCATGAAATATTTATTTCAACTCTAGTTATTCTTCATCTTATTTAATTATATCAAATGCTTATCACTTCTACCTCCTATTGCAAAAAATGCATTTATTCAAACTTATGATACAACATTTAAGATGTCACTTAAAAGGGTATGAGGGAGTATAGAGTTTTTAAAAAACTTACTTCAAGTAGTACAAAGGCAGTAGTACAAAGTAGTACAAAGGCAGGAGTTTTGAAGATCCCTACACAGGGTGTTGGCTGCTCTCAGTGACCCCATTAGTGACTGATTGCCTTGTACCTCCTGTATAAGACTTTTGTTGAGAATATCCACCAATTAAGGTTTAAAGAATATCAACATTTATGGACTCATTTAACAAGAAATTTAGAGGTTGCCTCTCTAGTTGATTTGGTGACTTAGTAATGTCATCAGAGACCCAGCCTCTTCCCATCTTTCTGTGTGTCTGCCATATCTCTCCCCGTGGTTGCAAGATGGCTGCCTAGCTCCAGGTATCACTTAGGGAGGAAGGCAAGGGCAAAGGAGATATGCTCCCACAGGCCTCTCCTTTATGCTGGATATCATCTTCTCCAGGCTTTCCTTTGCATCTCATTGGCCAGAATTGAATTATATGGCCACCCTTAGACCAATCACTGGCAAAGGGGTGTGGAATTGCATGGCTGCATGAACCAATCACCATCATTCTCTTGGGCCGGGCACATTGCTGTTAGAACAAACCTGTGGTTCTTTTAGCAAAGCAGGAGGGGAACATATTATATGATAAACAGCCCCTAGTGCCTCTATGCCTATACGCTAGTCCTACTAGACTACTTAGGGCCCCCACATGGCTCTCCTCATGTCCTCCTTCCTTTTCTGTTGAACTCTTGTTCATCCTTCGAAGTTTAGCCTCCTCTCTGAAGTTTTCCTTAGTTGTCTACCTGCTCCTTGTGCTCTCAGCCTTCAGTCCATTGGCAGTATAACTTCCCTAGAATGCCTAGTTAGACAGTTAGCTCTGAGCATGGCTGCCCCTCCCTAAGGTCAGCTTCTTGAGGGATGCTCAAGGGCAGGGAGGCTTGAAATCCTGAATAGAAAGAGCAGTGCAAGCAAGGGCATCACGGAGGCAGGAGATTGGAGGGGGCTTCTGGGAGAGGAGGGGGTCCCAAAATGGCTTCAGCAGGAAGAGCAGGCTGGGCGGTGCTGAAGAAGTGGCTTGAGGCCATATCACTGGATCCCTTTGGTCCCAGGCTGAGCAATGTGAGTTTTGCTTTCTGTGGGAGGGAGCCATGGAAGGGCACAGTCAGGCCCTTACGGGGAGCTTCCTCACCAGGCGTGGGGAAGCCTGATGTCTGAAAGAACTCGTCCCTACAGGTCTTGTCACCAGACCAGAGCCCACCCACCACAGAGGCCTCTGGGAGCTACACTGGGGAGGGGATAAGCTGGCATTGGCCTCCATCACCATCCCCAGGGAGGAAACAAAAGCAATGACCTTGGGCTTGTTACTTAGCATCTCTATGGCTCCATTTCCTCAACTGTAAAATGAGGAGACTCAGAGTACCAACTTCATGGGATTTCATGAAGATTAAGTGAGTTCATATACATCACATGCTTAGAACAGTGCCCAGCACGGGGTAAATGCTCAGTCAATATTGACTATCAGTGTTGTCGTTACACCGCGCAGGGCCGGGTGCCAACGCTGACTTACGCTGTTCATGGGGAGTGGGGCTGTCCCTGAGAGACTTGTGGTGGACGGGCCCCTGTATTGCCCAGGGACGCCAGGGATGGGAACCCAACTGTGTTCACTCCCAGAGAGGGGGTTCCAGATTGGAGCCTATGCAGTTGTGACTGCCAAAGCTGGCTTCCCCATGTCGGGTTCTGCAAGCATGAACCCAGGGCGAGAAGGCCATGAGTTCCAGAGTCTGGACACTGAGCCCTCATAGCATCATCGTGTGGACTCCTGGACCCCTAACTAGTCTGCATGTTTGGGCCAGGCGGAGCTGCCAGTATAGGGACTGGAGGTGTGCATGTGAGCCAGAGGCCCTACTGTGTGCTGAGCCCTACGCACAGGGCCTGGGCTGCTCTACCGGAGGACTTGGCACATTTACCTCCAATCTCTCTCTCTCTCTCTCTCTCCCCCCCCCATCTCAGGGTGACCGAATCCCGCCATCTCCACCTGTACATGCCAGCTGGGATGGCGTTCATGGCCACTGTCACCTCCGTGGTCTACTATCACAACATCGAGACCTCCAACTTCCCCAAGCTGCTGATAGGTAGGGGAGCGGGAGGGGGTGGGAGAGGGATAGTTACCTTCATTCTTTCCTCCAGATATTGTTTATGGAGCACTTACCACGTGTCAGGCACTGTTCTAGGTAGCTAGAGGTTCAGAAATGGAGAAGGAAAAAATCCCTGCCTCTTGTTGGGAGATCGGCAAGCAGAGACAGTAAATAAATAAGTAGGAAAGATGCTAAGAAGAAAATAAAGCCGGGCAAGGGTTTGAGAGTGATGGCAATGTTGCTGTCTATAGAGGCTGGTCGGGAAAGATCTCTGGTAAGAGTGAGTGTGCACATATTTCAGGGAAGAATTTTGCATGCTTTGGAACAGCAAATGCAAAGGCCTTCTGGTAGGGACAAATTCGACAAATAGGCCAGTGTGGGCAAAGCCAAGAAAGGGGAGGAATGGTAGGAGATGAAGTCAGGGGCCAGGAGAGGAACAGGGAAGACTCCTAGGCTTTGGGTTTGAGTACCTGGGCAAATGATGGTATTAATAATGGACATAGCAAAGGAGTGTGGGTCAGGGTTTGGGGAATTGGTGGGGGAGGGGGCGGGTTGGGACATGTTGAGTTTGAGACAACCAACTCAAGCGTCAAGTGGGGAGTTACAGACATGAGTCAGGCATTCGGGGGAGGTCAGGACTGGAGATATACATTCAGAGGTCAGGGGCTTATAGGTGGCATCTAAAGCTTGAGCCTGGCTGAGGTCACCTGGAGAGATAAGAGAAAGACCCCCAGGACTGGAGCCTGCAGTTTGTGAACATCTAGAAAGATTCAAGAAGGGGGTCCTAATGAGACCTGACCCTGTGTGGCTGGGGTCCCGGGCAGAAACAACAGCAATGAATGTTGACGTTTATTGAGCACGTACTGTGTGCCAGGCTTGGTGCTAAGCTCCTCACACGCATTTTCTCACTTGATCTCCACAGTCTCCCTATTGGTATCGTTGCTATCCCCATTCTACAGATGTGGACACTGAGCTCGGAGAGGTGACAAATGACAATAGCCAACATTCATTTAACACTTGCTATGCGTCAGGCGTCCTCCTAAGCATTTTACATATATTAACTCATTTAATCCTTACAACAACACTGTGGGGTCAACACCACTGTTACATCCCCTTTATGCAACAGGAAGTTGAGACTCAGAGGTTTAGTGATTTATGCTAGTCTGCCCAACTAGTCAAGGGGCAGAGCCAGGTTTCAATCCCAGGGGTCTGGCACCCAGGCAGGCTCTTAACTGCTTCTGAGACTGTGTGTCTAAGGGTCTTCAGACTGCTTTGGCCAAAGGTATCAGTCTGGAGGCCTGCCTCTATGTTTGGCTCCGTCTGCATGTCTAAGGTCAGGGCTGTACCTCTGGCTGTTAGGCCGTGGTCAGACTGTGTATCATTAAGTCAGGCTATGATTTTTAGGAGTCACAACATCTAATTGACGTCTGGAGTCTGGAACACTGTGCTCAGCCAGAGACAGCACGGGGTCATGGGCAGGCAGAGGGTGTTTCTCGAGCTAATCGCAGCTCTGCCTTCCCGGGTGAGGTGGGAGCCGGGCTCCGCCAGGATCGTCCAGGGGATCCCCCTACCTGGGTGACGCTATGAGAGTGTGGCTGGGGAGCTAGGAGGCAGCAAGTTGAGAGAGAGAAATGGTAGGTACAGACATCAGAGAGCCTCCCTCCTTCTGAAACAGCTCCTCCCGTACAGAGAACCCCTTATTCACCCCCGGGCCTGGCTGACCAGTGCCCCTAGAAACATCCTGCCTGGGCATCTGGCAAGCTCATTTTCTCATTCTCCGGAAAGCATGTAATGTTCTTTCTTTAAAGCACAAATTACCACCCATAGATGGACCATTCTTTCTCCAAAGAATAAGGACGAACTCCCTCCATTCACCTTTGTTAGAGTTGTGCTCTGCAGAGCCAGAAATTCTAAACAGGTCAAAGCGGAGATGATGCACCCTATGAGCTGCAAGGATTGAGGGCAGTGAGTATTGGGGTAACAGCTGGCCCTCTGAGAAGACTCCTGTCTGGTCACAGTTCCGGAGTCCTGCAGAAAGGTGAACCCTGATGTGGCTTATGTTGTCCCACAATATAACCTTGGTCTTGAGGCCCCAGATGAGATCAAGGAAATGTTCTGTGAAAAAGTCACTTTTGAGCTGGGAACTGAAGGATAGGTAGGAACAAATTGGGAGAAGAGAGAGGAGAATGTTGCAGGCAGAAGGAACAGCATGCGCAAAGGCCCTGAGGCGGAAGAAGCCTCAGTTAGGAAATCTGGAAGAAAACTTGGGTCTCTTCCACCTTTTGGCTCTTGTGAATAATGCTGTTAGGAACATGAGTGCGTGAGTTCATATTTGATGAGATTTATTTCTCCAGAAGCTAGACTGGAGGCGGACAAGAGGGAAAGTGGGGAAACCATGAGAAGGCTCTCAAGGGGAGATAAGATGGCGGCCCCCCAGGAGATAGGATGGTGACCCAGCTGGCCCAGGTGTTTAGGAGGTAAAGGAGACAGAACTTGGTAACAGGTAGGGTGTAGAGAAGGGGAGGGAAAACACAGGGGTGAGGGGAATTCAGAGCCTGAACCTCTCCAGCAACCCCTAATGTCATACCACCATCCTTTTCTGCTTTTCTCTCAGTCAAGCACTAAGCTTTGGCTGAGGGCTGCTATGTCTGACACTGGGGAAATAACCCTGGGGTTTAGTCTGTTCACCACTCACTCCCTGTGTGACCTTGGACATGACACTCAGCCTCTGTTTGTCTGTTTCTCCACCTGGACAGGAATAGTAAGTCTCTGCCTATGTCACAGGGTTGTTATGAAGAGCAAATCAAACCACATCTGTTAGGACCCGTGCGAGGCATATTTTCAAGTCTGGGCCCCCGTAGGTGACCTTCATGAAGACCAAAGAGGCTCTGATGCTTGGATTCTGATGCTTGAGTGTAGGTGTGAAGGTAGCATGATGACCTCTGGCTGTGGGATCCTTGTGACCTGGGGACCACACCAAGCTGAGGGGAATATGGTTCTAGTCCTGGGCCAAAGGCGGGCAGCACACAGAAAACAGACGCTTCTGCCCTCTCTCCTAATGCCCTCACCCAGGGACCTGAGGTAGAGGGCACTCGTCCCTCCCTGGGCAAGTTCACCATCGTGGCATGTTCTTAGCCCAGACCTGGGCTGGGGCAGACCCCAGCTTTGGTCTCCAAGAGAGGCCCTGGCATTCATGTGACCAGGCCCACCTAGGGTTGGAGGGCAGGGTGAAGGTATCTCCTTCTCTGTGGTCCCACTAGAGAGGAGCTCTAGGGGATTCAGGCTGACCTTGTCTGCGTATAGCTCTGGGAAGCAAGGGGTAAAGAGCTGCCCACACTAAAGTGTCTCCTAAAGGGGGCCTCGTTATTGCTGCTTTCTCCTGTTGCCAGCTGGCAGTGGTTTATTAGCAGGTGGTGGTGGTGAGAATTTAGAGATTAGCTTCTGACGTTTATGGTCCCAGGTGTGAAATATGGAGGCGATAACAGTACTAACAGCTGATGTCCAAAGAGCACCCACTCTGTGCCAGGCCTACTGTGCCAAATGTTTTCCATACATTGCTCGCAACAACCTTTGAGGGAGCACTGTTATTATCCCCATTTTATGGGTGAAGAGACTGAGGCCCGGATGGGTTCAATGACGCACGCGCAGTCACAGCTGTTGAAGTGCAGGACCAGAGCCCGGGTATACCCGGCTTCGGGGCCCTGCTCTAATCACTACACACGCGGCCCCCACAGAGCTGTGACTGACTCGTTTGTCCCCCTCCCCCGCCCCCCAGGCTCCGTGAGGAGCCTTGTCCTGCTGTCGTGGGCTCTGGACTGGGCACACTCAAGCTTGCAGGGAGCTTGGGCAATTCACACCCTCTTTGGGGTCCCAGTTGCCTCATCTATAAAATAAAAGAGCAGATTGAAGAACCTTTAAGATTGTCCCAGCCTGGAAATCCCACAAGCAAACCATTACGGGATGGAGCCACCGGCCGTGGGCTCCGGGTCAGCCTGGCCCAGTTTCCCGGTCAGTTCCCTGAGCCTGGCTTCCTTCGACCGTCCAGGGCGGGGTGCTGGCCGCTCTCCCCTCACGCGGTGACTGTAAGGAACAAGTGAGAGAGCACTTAAAGCGCTCACGTGGCACAGCGCCCACAACTTAGTTAAACCGAGAAAATAATTTATTAATTACTGTGAAGGGAAATTTGGCAGACTTACAAGACAGCTTGATTATTAATGTTTTGAACGTACCCATCATGAATGTTTTAATGCACGTACCCCATCCCAAAGTTACACACTTACGGATTCACACACACAGTCTTTTAGTCTGAAATGTGCACTCGCACCCGTGACGTGGGCTTGTTCATTCACATGCACGCCTCCTCCCTGACACACTTCCTTTCTCCCCTTCTTGCCCACACCCTCGCTCACGTGTGAGTGCGTACGCGTGCGAAACCACACACGCGTGCTCTCGCCCGCAGCCCTGCTAGTCTACTGGACCTTGGCCTTCATCACCAAGACCATTAAGTTCGTCAAGTTCTACGACCATGCCATCAGCTTCTCACAGCTGCGCTTCTGCCTCACGGGGCTGCTGGTGGTCCTCTATGGGATGCTGCTCCTGGTGGAGGTCAACGTCATCAGGGTGAGGGTAAGTGGGCCACTGCTGGGCCTCCCCAACACCCACCTCTGCACACACCGGGGCCGGGGTGGCACCCCCGATCAGTGTCCTGTCCCTGGGTGTGGGCCCCCACCCTGCGTCTTAGCCGAGCCCTAGAAGGAGCCAGCCTCTTTTAGCAGCCCCCGAAGGGGAGTTGAGAGCAGTGGGAGAGGTTCGATAGGAAGTGTTAGCCAAGGTTGAAAGAGTCTAGGTTTAGTCCCATAGAGAGGGAAAAGAGCTTTGAGTCCTGGCTTCTCTGAGCTCTGTCGTTGTTGTTATTGTTTTGGGGTAGGGGAGTTATTTTAATGTATTCATATAGTTATGCATACACCTGGTTGAGTAAATGTGGCTGCATATATGTGTTTGGTCTTGTTTCATTATCATTTTTGTTTACCCCCTTTCCCTCTCTCCCCTCTCCCTATTCTACACTCCCTGGACCTTTCCCTCCCCAGGTAACCCCTATTAGCAACCTCATATGTACCCGCCCACGCTTGGTTTTATTAATAGAATACCATATGTTTGTATCTATTTAAGGTTCTTTTTTCTCAACACATGAAAGAGTAAAGGTTTTTCCTCTCAATATTAATTTTATAACAGTAGGATCATATTTTTTTTAAAAGATTTTTATTTATTTGACAGAGAGAGAGATCACAAGTAGGCAGAGAGGCAGGCAGAGAGAGAGGGGGAAGCAGGCTCCCTGCTGAGCAGAGAGCCCAATGCGGGGCTCAATCCCAGGACCCTGGGATCATCACCTGAGCCGAAGGCAGAGGCTCCAACCCACTGAGCCACCCAGACGCCCCAGCAGTAGGATCATATTATACAGTTTCTGCATCTTGTTTTTCTCACCCAACAGATATCTTTTAGGACTCCCTCCAAGTCTGGTATGGCTAATTTAGTTTTCTTAATGGCTGCATAATATTCCATCATGTAGATGATCAATAATTTCTTCAGCCATTACCCAATTGATGGACCTTCAGTTCATTGCCAAGTTTCTGCCTTCACAAATAATGGTGTATTAAACAGACTTATATCTTTATGTATCGCTGCTTTTATTTCTGTGGGAGAGAATCCAAGGAGTCGAGTTGCTAGTTCGAATGGTCTGTGTATTTTAAATTTCAATCAGTGTTGCAGATCGCCTTCCAGAAAGACTGTAATCTACCAGCAATGAATAAGAAAACCCTCTCCCTGCCTCCAACGAGCAATGGGCCAGCCCCGTTTGGGTGATGAGTATGAAGTATTACTCGAATTTGCATTTCTCTGACACCCTTGTTTTAGTTGGTGATGTACAGAGTACAAACGCCAACTAACTACATTCCCTGCCTCAACTGACCCTCACAGCATCCTGGGGATGAGACAACCACCCACTTTTTAGACAAGGAAGCATTTTAGATGAGAACTTATCCAAAGACACCTTGCTAATAAGTGGAGGAGGCAGGATTTGAGCCAAGGTTTGCATGACTCCATACTCTGCAAACCCAACATGAAGCATGGCCATGTTCTCAGATCTGTGATATATGGGATGGTATATGGAGATTTCTGCTCTTCCCCAGCCCAACTTCAACCCAACCCAACCCAGCCAAGGGGATTCAGAGTGGACCTCAAGAAAGAGCTGTAAGTCAGGAGGCCCTGGCCTTGGTAGCCAACAGGCACAGAGTGATCCTTCTCCTGGGAATAGGCAAGAGATGGCCCCATATGTTAGAGGTCAGGGTCAAGGATGGGATGTCGCAACCCCAGGTCTTTTCTGGGGCAAAGTGGAGAATGGTGAGAAGTTACATTTACCTATCCCCGGTGACTCATGTCCCCCACAGAGGTATATCTTCTTCAAGTCACCGAGGGAGGTGAAGCCCCCTGAAGACCTACAGGACTTGGGGGTACGCTTCCTGCAGCCCTTCGTGAACCTGCTGTCCAAAGGCACCTACTGGTGGATGAATGCTTTCATCAAGACTGCCCACAAGAAGCCCATTGATCTCCGAGCCATTGGGAAGCTGCCCATTGCCATGAGGGCCCTCACCAACTACCAGCGGCTCTGTGAGGCCTTCGACACCCAAGCGGTCAGTGGGGGCCCTGCCACACCATCCGTTCCCCTCCCTCCAGGTTAGAGTCACAGATGGGGACCTCAGAAGACATCAGGTCAGACCCCCGGTAAGGCCCACTGAGGGGAAGAGGCTTGCCCTAAGTCACACGGTGAATCAGGGACAAGTCTAGAAGATTCATAGGACAGTCACAGCTAAAACAGCCCTTACAGTTTAGGTCATCTGAACTAACACCCTCATTGTCCAGATGGGGAAACTGAGGCCTCGAGAAGGAAAATGGCCCCACTGAATTCCCTCATGTCCCGTGTTCTTCCTTCTAGAGCTCAGTCACTAGAAAAGTGGGAATTTTCACCCATTTTAAAAGGGGGGGGGGATTTAGTGGCCTCATACTTCCAAGAGGTCTATAAGCTGAGCAAGGCAGGGGTGTCCCTATCTTACTGCCGTGGAAACAGAGGCCCCGAGAAAGGCCGAAACCTGCCCAGAGCTGGGCCACAGCTGGTAGATAGCAGACCCAGTCTCCCAGCTCCCAGGCCCGTGTTCCTTCACTGCCTCTGCACTAGCACGGTGGAGGGACACTGAGGCAGACACAATCGCAGGTGGTGACGAATGAACATGCCACACGCCACTTCCTCATTGCAGTGCTGTGCTCATCACATCGTCCCTGACCAGCTGTGTGACCTTGATCGAGCACCTGGCCTCAGTTTCCCCATCTGGACCATGCTGTTGTCGATAGGGCCCACCTAACTGTGCATTTGGCGACTCAGTGATTTCTTCCTGGGGTTTACCTGTTTGTAGCAAATGTGGCCACTGGGTTTCCCCAGGCAGCAGGAGCCGGGGGCTTCCTGGGAGGCCGGGCCCTGCCGTGAACGGGCCCTTGGCCCCTCTGACCTGGCCGTGGGTTCTCTCTGGGCAGCAGAAGGACTCACAGAGCATGCAGGGGGCCCGGGCCATCTGGCAGGCGCTCTGCCACGCCTTCGGGAGACGCCTGGTCCTCAGCAGCACTTTTCGCATCTTGGCCGACCTGCTGGGCTTTGCCGGGCCACTGTGCATCTTCGGGATCGTGGACCACCTTGGGAAGGAGAACAGCGTCTCCCAGCCCAAGGTAGGCCACCCCAGCGGGAGAGCAGAGCACCCTTTGGGAGTTTTTCCCTTGTACATGAGAATGGGCAAGAGGCCAACGTGTGTGCGCGTTGGCTGCACTGGGTCAGCTCCCCACACTCGCACAAAGCCCTTAGCGATATCTCCTTCTAGAAGATGCTCTGCATCCTGTTAACAGAAATGCCAGGAGGCGAGCGGGTGCCCCAGGAAGATGTACGGCCCCGCGCTCTCCTCACCGTGCCATCACTGCCATAACCTCCCCCAGGTATTAGTCATTCAGAAAGTTGTAGGACGTGCGTTTGCTTACCCAGCGTCTAGGGCTTCTTGGATTTGTTGGTTATGTTGGCTTTCGTTTACGTCATCCTTATAGACTCCAGATAACTTCTCATGTCCGTCTTCTTCAGTTCTGTATATTCTGGCATCCAAGGTTCCACAGGTGCTTCTTGGAGGAGGCCATTGGGGGTGAGGGGCAAGGGGAACCTCTGTGGGTTTCTCCCCCCAGTTTCAGATTTCACTCAAAGCTGCCCCAGTTTTACGAACATGTTGGACTCTTCCATTAAAAATTCTTTGACGAAGGATTCCATGTCTTAAAAATACTTGACTCATTGGACTAGGTGATCTCTAATGGCCTTCGCAGCTTTAAAGATCCTCCAGACTGAAATCTGTTGGACCAAAGAGGCAGGAAATCTTTCTGGGGGTTGCTTTTCCCTGCTTGGGGCCATAGCCTCCACTCTGGGGTTGGGGGTGGGGTACTTAATTCCTTCATCTGTTTCTTTGCCACCACTTAGATTTAGCTGGTCACAAAATGGAAAACTTTTCACCTCTAACAAGACTCGAAGTTTTATTTTCCCAGCAGGAATATCATGACAAACTTTTAACCACAAACAGTCCAAAAATGGTGCCGAGAATTGCTAATTAGGGATCTTAATGATTTATGACACTCCCTTGTGTCACGCTATTCCTCTTATTGGCTCTAAGATCGCAGAGAGCGTTTAATCCTCGGGAGGTTTATATTAATTTTTCCCAGGGGTATAATTAACCGGCTGAGCACTTCTGGTCAGGAATATGAGGCACTCCAAGTCTGTTTGTCTGATTTATTCAGCAAATATTTATTGAACCCTACTGTGTGCCAGGCCTAGGTTGGGCGGTGGGAATCCAGAGGCTGTGGTTATGATGGGGTTTATTAACTATAATAACAACCACATGCTGACCACTGAACACATGCCTGGCTGCTTGTGGGAGTTACCAAGATGCTGTCTCCTTTCATGCCTGCATAACCTTTTAGGGTCAGTACTTTTTTTTTTTTGGTAATAGCTTTATTAAGATATAATTCGCATACCATACAACTCACAAGGTAGGTATTTTATCCCCATTTTATAGATGAGGGACTTGAGGCACAGAGAGGTTAAGTAACTTTCCCTAGGGTTTTTCAGCTACTGTGTGACAGAGTCTGGATCTGAATCCAAGTCTCTTCCACTCCAGAGTGTGGGCACTTAGAACTGTCATACTAAATTGACTTACTATTATCAAGCCTTCACCTCTGGCTCCAAGGATTGTGAAATCCAATGGAGGAAAGAAATCTAAATAAAAGATTTTTCTACTTGGTGTTCAACACTGCTATTAGGGGGTATACGTAGGGAACCATGGGAAGAGGGAGTGACTAACTCAGTCAGTGGTCATGGACAGCTTCATAAAGGGACAAGTATTGGCGTGGGGCCTTGACATAGGAGTAAGAGTTAGCCAGTCTCAGACGGGCAGATTTCTAGTTCAACAGGAATGTGAGGACTCTTCTTGCTTATTTAGACCTTGATGGCCTTTGAGGTCTTCTCTGGCTTTCGAGCCTCTGAAGCGTACTTGGCCCAAAAAGAGAGAGGAAAGGACGGCTTCTCTTGTCTATAAGAGTGTCACCTTCAGTTCTAGTCTGACTGTGGAGGACTCCAGAATATTCTACGTGGATAATCCCACAGCAGCAAGAGCCCACTGTTACTCTGAGGAGGGAAGCGACACAGGTCAGAGCCCTTCTCAGCTTGTTCATGTCATTGCCTTCTTCCTACGTTTCCCAAAACTCTGGTGGGGTTCTCCTAGAGAGAACTCTGAGGCAAGATGTGCCAAAGAGGTGGGGAGAACAACACTTGGAATTGTAGTTCATCTGAACGTCTCTTTTCTCTTTATTTATATTACCAACCCTGGGATTTACTGCCCTCTCATTGGAATGTTCTCGTCCAGGTTTTTTGTCAGTCCATAAATCCGAGACAGATGGCCCTACCTCAGTGGCAGCAGGTCTTATCAAATCTAATATTTGTTTCCTGCAGCCCAAATGCAATCAGCAAATTACAGACATTGAAACGAGAGGTGAAAGTAAATATAAGTCTCCAGTGTCAGCAACAAAGAATCCTCAATCGTGTGGTTGCCTGGGATATGGCTTAATTCTCATTTAGGCTTCCAGCTCCAGAAAATGGGGAAAGGGGTCATTTGCTGAGGTTATTTGGTTCATCTCCCTGCCTCCCAGCAGCTCTCACCCAGAGAGACAGGTGCCGTTCTGGTCTTTATGAACCCACGAGGAAGCTCTCCATGCACAACCGTGTCTGTGAGAAAGCCCTCCTTTCGGCTCAGGCTCAGCCTCCATCGTGCTGCTGGCAGGCTGCACAGCGGGGCGCCATTGTTTACCTCATTGTCAGTGGCTGCCCTGTCCTCTCTTCCCTCTTCCGGACACTCACAGTTGGCAAGAATCCCACTGCCTTTGGCATCCGCGAGGACAAATATTATTTCTTCTTTAATTCCGCACTCCTGTCCCCTCTGCCGCTCCCCAGGGAAAGCTGGGACCCAGGCTGGGAGCAGCCCATGACCTCTCTTTCTCCAGCCCCCTCTCCCGCCTAACCCCCACCCACAATCTGTCACCTGCCAGGGATGTCAGTGATCTGGCTGCAGGGCCAGGGAGCCGGATTCATAAAGAATGGCCAAACCCTGCTCTAGGCTGTCAGCTGAGCGGAGAAAGAACAGTATGGGTTTGGTCTGAGTGCCAAAGCTTCCAAAAGCCTCTAACTTCAGAGGGGAAATGCGTGTGGGTTCATGAGTGTGTATGTGTTTGTTTCTGAATGAGTTCTCCCCGGAACTATTTATAATTCGGTCTGTATGTCCTTCTATTTGTCCTGTGTCTTCATTTGGATACACGCATTGGTAGCTATCACTGTGGGTGACTGTGTAAATTGATATGCATTTCTGTGACTTCGTGATGTCAGTGTGTGGGTTGGTCTCTTCATGACAATGCCCACACAGCTGCTCTGGCCCGGCATGCCTCCCTTCATCTCACCAGCCCCTCTCAGCCCCCAAGACTCAGCTTAGATGTCACCTCCTCTAGGAAGACTCCCTCTGGTTGGAATAGATGCCCCTCCTTTGTGCTGCCATAACATCCTGGGCTTGCACCATCAAACACCCCTTGTCTCTTTCCCAACTTGACCCTGAATCCCCTAAGATAGGAACTGCATTATCGGACCTCCTCATGCCCAGCACCCAGCTCCATGCCTGACACACAGGGGGCACAGGAGACACGATTCTTCAGGGAATCATACAGAAGTTATCACCTACTGAGTGCGTATACTTACTAGATATTTTTATCTGCATTCACTGAATTCTCACAACAATTCTCTGGGTAGAAACCCTTCATGGCCTCATTTTACAGTGAGGAAACTGAGGCTCAGGGAGATTGAGGTACTTACATAAGGACACAGTGGCTAATATAGAAGGAGTCAGAACTCAAACTCAGATACGGCTAACTTCTAAGTCCAGACTCTAAACCACCCCGTTAAATGGTTATAGACGGATGGTGGATATGTTGGTCCACGAATGGTCAAAGATGGTTTTTTGATGGTCATTGTTTTTTTCCCAGGGCTTTCCAGGGCTGGGACCTATGAGCAATTGACCTTCTGGCTACTGCCCAAACAAGAAGCAGAAGCCCACGTGATCCGCGTCCACTAAGCTCTAGAGAACAAGGGAAGGGAGCCTTTCCAGTCATACCTCTGGCCAGGCAGGGGCAGTGGGGGTCAGAACAGTAGAGTCACGAGTCCTAAGTTCTAGTCCTACCTGTGCCATGAGCCGGCTCAACTGCGAAATGGGGAACTGTATAAGTTGTAAAGAAAGGAGATGGGGGAGGAAGATCATATGCATTGATTAAGTTAAAATATGTATTGAGCACTACTTGGGAAACCCTTGGAAACAAACACAATTTCCTTCCTGAGAGCTTGTGAAAGTGTGAGACTAGGGCATCTGATCTTCTGAACCATTAAACTCCCACCAGATGTCCAATTGTAGGTCCTCGGCCTTTCCCCTCCAGCCTTCAAGGTGTTGGGCAATGTCCGTGCCCTCATACCCATTTACAGCTTCCCAGGGCCTGCCTTCCTTGGGCAGGACCCCGGGTCTCTTTGGCTAGTCTAGTACCCACTTTTTTTTTTTTTTTAAGATTTTATTTATTTATTTGACAGAGAGAGAGAGACAGCAAGATCAGGAACACAAGCAGGGGGAGTGGGAGAGGGAAAGCAGGCTTCCCACCACGCAGGAGCCCGATGCGGGCCTTGATCCCAAGACCCTGGGATCATGACCTGAGCCGAAGGCAGACGCTTAACCATCTGAGCGACCCAGGCGCCCCTGGTACCCACTTCTTAATAAAAACTTAGCCATTCTGGGCTCCATCTCCTTTAAGCTGTCTCTTTGAAGAGCGGTCCAATAACATCCTAATGACTTAGACCTGCAGGGAGATTTTCATCTTAATAGGCCACAAGAAGTTGATCCAAAGAAATACAATTTCTGACCCAACGATGTGTGTGTTGTCGGGGGAAGGGGTCAAGGTTTTTCCTTTAAAGCTGCGAAAAAGGAATTAGTTGCTTTGCTAAAAATGTACAAATAATGAGCATATTTAACAAATACTGCCCATACTCTAACCGACGTATGTGATCGGGTGATTTTCCGAGTCCTCCTTCTCCAGCCTGTGTGTTTTCTGGTCATTGTGAGACAGCACACGCATGGCATTCCATGCTGCTTCGAGGCAGTCAGTGTTCCCACGAGCATCAGAATATACTCAGCCATGCCCTGTGGGTGCGTGTGGACCTGGCTTTTCACTCCTCCCCCCACTGTACCCCAGAGATAGAACACCTTCATTTCCTGCTGCTGAATGATTTCCTTTGGGGTAAGCTCCCGGGAGGTGCTTTGTTGCTTTAACATGAGGGACTCCAGTCTCCGGAGTTGGGTCTCTATGGAAGATGGTAGAACCGAAGAGTGCCAAAGTGTGTTAAATAGGATCAGGTCTTCCCAAGCCCTCGCGCCTTCCTCTTTGACCTGGAACCAGCCACGTGGCCATGGGTCTGTCTCCCATGAGCTTGTAGCTGACAACAGGAGACTCGAGGTCAAGAGGCTGGGTGAGGCTTAAGTGGTGGGTCTAGGGATGTTTTTGGCATCACACAGGTTTGTGTTCACGTTCACGTGTTCTGCCTTATCAGCACGTGACCTCGAGCCAGCCATGTCATCATGCTCGAACTCCATTTCCTCGTACATAAAATTAGGCTCATAATGGTATTCTCATTGGTGTATTGCAAGGATGGAGTTCTGCACCTGAGAAATACTATGTCCTGCCCCTTGCTTCCCTGCAAGGTCAGGTCTCAACCCACGCAGCCTAATTTTAAGGTCCATTTGGCTGCTTCCAACCCACCCCCACCACACACACACACACACACACACACACACACACACACACCCCTCCTCCCTTCTCCCTCTGACTTTCCCTCTGGTACTTTGACAAATGAGCCAGAGTGGGGGACTTCAGGCCTTGGTAGGCCTTCCTCTAGGAGATTTTAATGGTCTCTCTGTGCCTGCTTCCTGCTGTCCCCAAAAGGAAAAGGCTCCTGTCCCACAGAGCCAGGGAGAGATAGTTGTAAGTTCCATGAAGCAGTGAGAACTGGTTGAGCAGGCCCAGTTGAAACGAGAGGCGAGATCTTTACTACCATCTGAAAGCCCTGTATCCACGATCCAGGAATTTCTGACTCTAGGAAAGACTCCTCTTGGCCTTCTGACCCCTTGGGCTTGATCCTGGCCAGAGACGTGCCCTCAGACTCCTTCTCTCACTTCGTTCCCACCACCCTTCACCTTGCAGCAGCTCCCACACCCCACAAATAGCTTTCAGAGTTCAGGGCAGAGTCTCAGGAAGGGGAGAGTGCTGTCTTCATGGAAACAGTGATGTGGTTCTGCTGGGGAGCAAAGGACTTAATCAGGATCAAAGTTTTCCTGGGAGCTGTTGATGCTGAATTTGGAAACACACATGCTGTTGTTTCCTGGTATCTTTAGCAACAGAGTCAAACGTTTGGGTTTTTTCCCAGTGCTTATCATCCGAGATCTTGTTGGAGGTGTAGCAAGAGGACAATTTAAAAGGAGGTCCTGGGAGCCCAGAAGGTTGGGGGGGCTGGGGCCTTCTGAAATCTCCTCAGTCCATCATAGGTGATGAGTTTCCACCTCGCCTGGGAGCACAACAGTTTCCCCACTGGCCTTTTCTCCCCAGAAATTTCTACAGAGCTGGCTATTGGTGAGTGTAGGACAAGACCTCAGCTCATTCCGGATTTTTCTGTAGCAGAGAGCACACATTGCAGATTTGTTCGAGCAGTTCTGGTTTTGGCTGTGATTCACTCTATTTATTCTTGTTCCATTCAGAGTGAGCTCCCCGGGGCCTGGTGGCCACACAGCTGAAAGTCATATTTATGGGCACGAGGTTAGAAGTGGGCCACACTCTGTTCCCCGAGGTAGGATGACGAAGAGGGTATAGGCAACCCTCCCTGGGGCTAGAAGGATGTTTAGTTGGATTTATCAGTCTGATTTTGCCCTTATACACGGCTGCACAGGTTTTGCAAGCATGGAGGGCCCTAAGTAACAGCCACCGTGGCGCAGTAGTGGGGATTAATGGCGGTCGTTTTTCTGACCGTGACAGCCATCTCCGAATTCTTTTTCCAACAGATACAATTTCTCGGGGTTTACTTTGTCTCCTCCCAAGAGTTCCTTGCTAATGCCTACGTCCTAGCCGTGCTTCTGTTCCTCGCCCTCCTACTCCAAAGGACATTTCTGCAAGCATCCTACTATGTCGCCATTGAAACTGGAATTAACTTGAGAGGAGCAATACAGGTACTTGGCTAATGATGCTTTCACTTCGCAGCAAAAACCACCTTATTCATCTCACGGGCGCTCAAGAATGATTCTGCGGTGAGTTTATTTTTTTGTTGCCTTTTAGCAGTGCTTTGAAACAATGACGTTGACAAAGCTGCATAGGAGAGTGGAAAGTGCCTTGGGCTGGACTCGGAAAGTATAAGAGGTCCGCACTGGTTCCGCCTGGCACTGGGTCTGCGATGTCACCTGCTTGGCCTTGAGTGAGACAGACATCTCCGAGGGGTCATCTCACTCTTTCCTGCTGAAGGCACACGCAGACTCGGAGTCCTGCTCCAGGTTCTGTCCCGGGGTCTGCCACTCGTCTTCTTTGGGTGCGGAAAAAAAGAAACGAGTTTGACATACCAGAACTAGATAGCCTCGAATATCGATTTGAGCTCTTAAATCTTGGGTCCTAACAAGAGAGACTTTTCTGACCCATAAGTCCCTTGGGTCTAGGTCCTCGCTCCTGCCCCCTGTGGCTTCCTTCTCAGACTGAGTTGAAAGGATGATCAAAATCAGGAAGAACTCAGGGCACTTTTAAGCAAGGCAGTGATGAGAGTTGTCTAAGCCCTAGTGTTTTCTTTAGAATTTTGGTTCCACTGTTGGGATGAGGAAACCCAGTGTGATAGTGGTTTAAATTGCATAAAAGTTTGTTTTTCACACAGAGTTAGGGCTGGTGTGGCAGCGACATGCTCATCAGAGACCTTGGCTCCTTCTGGAATGCTGTTCTCATGTGTCTTTTGTCTTATGGTTGAAGGTGGCTATTGGCATTGTCATTATCGGGCCTACACTTAAACTAGCAAGAGAAGAAAGGTAGGGCAACAGGAGGGAACGCTGCCCCCTTTTAAAATCATAACACAGACGTTGCGCATATTTTCTCCCAACCCGTTGGTGAGAAATTGGCCACAAGGTCACAGCTAGAGAGGCTAGGAAGTGTGGTCTTTATTCTTGACAGCTGTGTATGTCCCGCTACAAAGTCTTCTTGGGAAAAGGAGAGAATGGATCCTGGGGGACAACTAGTTGATTCTGCCATACCCAGAAATTCCCATGAAGTCGGTAGAACACTCAGAAGTTGTGACTAAACCTAAAGACACCCTCATACTTCAGGACAGAAATGTTCCTCAGAATTACTGACACCAACCGGTCCTTTGGGAGCCAAGATCAGAGGCTATACAGAAAAGGGACTGAGAGGAGAAGGAGATGGCCTAGGCTGGGTCCAAACTCTGGTTATCTTATTATAGTCCTTGTGAATGGCACTCCGTGGAGTTGCGTAGTGCACAGCCTGTGCAGCTGTACATGGCAACGCTGTCCATCCCCAGTGGTTTTTCCCTGAGAAAACAGTCATTTCCTCCGGAATGTCATCATGTGAGAATGGGGGAAAGAGCCCAGGAAATCTAAGACCTTCTAAGATTCATAGGGGCTCAGAGCCAGGAGGAACCAAGTTATTTCTCGGTTCAGAAAACCTCTCTGAAAGGTTTTCTGTCCAGCTTCAGCACAGACCCTTTCATTGACTGGCAGGCACATACCACCATAGACAACAGCAAGTTTTGTAGTTATACAGTTTCATAATTAAGTTTCTCTATTTGTATGTGATAAATTTCACACTGGCCCAGTATTTTCCAATTACACGAAAAGAGCCAAAAATGGGTTTTAAATGTATTAGCACGTAATTGTTTTTATCAAACTGTCTGAATCCAGGAGAGCTAAATTCATATGCTGCGAAAAGAAAATACTGGCATTGATTATGGAAACAAATTAGAAAAACAAACCTTTTTTTCAGAGATTTACATAAAATTATAGATGAGGGTCCATGTCTTCATGAGTTTGAGAATAACCACAGTTCTTGTATGAAAAGTTATTAAGCAAAATTCTTGCATTAGATATATAATTTTTGACATACACCAGCTACTAGTAAGTTGCATATTTCTGTATATCCTGGTCTTTACTGAATAATGCTTTCTTTGATAGACTACTCTATGTTCCTACTTCACTAAAACTAGATTTATTGTTATTCTTTCAAGACTGATTTCACATAACCCGGGCTGTACATAAATCTGTCAAAAAATGTCATTGCCGCTATCTTAAATTTTACCCATGGTGTATATAAACTCACGAAAGACATAGAATAGAGTCATGCTTTAAGCAAACCTGACCCGCAAAAAAGCCTGGGTTTCACAAAAGATGAATTAAGGGAGCTGGGAATCAACCTTATACCGAATGCACAATAGAATCTCAGTTAAGAACAGGCATCCCTAGGGCACTGAAGATGGGAATGCGTTTTCCCTTGTTTAAGAGCACACAACCTGAAAATTGCCATCTTTCTAGGAGGCATGATCACTGTGCACAAAGAGCTGTTAGGTTCAGAGCTCTCCCACTACCTTGGCTGCTCCCATCCGCCCTGGACAGACAGAACAAGGTGCTCAGGGTAGCTGGACTCCAGCGGTGGGGGTGCTGATCCACACTTGTATGTCCTGTCTCACTTAAGACCTTCTCAAGCTGACCGCCTGTTTTATTTCAAGGCTCAATTAAGACAGGGCTTGGCTTCGGAGCATACTCCCGCCCCGGTTGAAGACAGCCACATTAATACAGACAATTGCCCCACTTTATCATTTTTATGGCTCTGAAGTGTGTTCTCCACTGGCCTCTGGCAAATCAAAAATACAGCTGGACATGAAGATTTACTTTTAAGATTTAAGAGCTAATTAAGTCCTGTCCCCAAGAGCGAGGTCTTGCTTTGCTGGGGAAGTAGCTGGCCACGCTGGCGTGGGTTTCTCATTTGAATGCTGCTCTTCTGACTTGCTTGATCTATAATCAAAGCCCTTTACCTCTCTGAGCCTTAGTTACCTCATGTGTGAAATTGGAACACTAATTTTCCAATTGGTGCCCACTTACAGAGCTACTCTGGGGCTCCCTGGAGAAATGTGTGAGAAGGTACTGGTACATTGTAGACACATGGCATCTGGGAGAGGGATTAGAGTGATGATGATGACAAATGTGGAACACTCCACTCTCATTTCCAGACCAAGATTTACAACAAAATTATGCACCTGTCCACCTCCAACCTATCCATGGGGGAGATGACAGCCGCGCAGATCTGCAATCTGGTTGCCATCGACACCAACCAGCTCATGTGGTTTTTCTTCTTGTGCCCAAACCTCTGGGCTATGCCAGTACAGGTAAGAGATGCGTGTCTGCGGTGGAGGTGGAGGGCACAAAGTTGGAATCTTCTGGTACATGCCTAGTGACTAGGAGCTCACCATCTTCCATTCCATGTTTGCCTGGACCTTCCACCCCCTTGGGGTCTCTATGGGGTGTACCCCTGGCTCCCTATACTGTCTCACATTCAGCGAATGGTCTAGCCATCTCTCCTGTCATTAAGGCTTTAAAAAAATTATAGGATAATCCTATGTGGAACACTTTTGCAGACCTTAAAAGTTATGTTGCAGCAAAGTACTCAATTACATTGAAAAACGTTCCCAATGTATATTTAAGCCAAAAAAAGTTACAAAAGAGTATATGCAATGAGTTTCGGACTGGATTGGAATGTATGTATATATACATATTTGCACGGATACACAAGAAAAGAGAACTAGAAGGCCACGTGGTGGGATTATGGTAATTTTTATTTTCTTTATGCATTTCAAAATTCTCCAGTAAGCATGTATTATTTTTGAAAATCAAAACCATGATTATTTCTAAAGCCGGACGACCTTTGGGGCTGGCTCTGAAGGAGGTGCGTTCTCCCTCAATGATCGTAGCCGAATCCTCAGCAGGGCTTACCTGAGCCCTGGGCTGGTCTGCTCTGTCTCTCATCTAGAGCTTCTACCATAGAGCCCATGCTTCACTCTGGTGCTCAGAGCAGAAGTGCAAATCCCAGAGCCCCTGCGGGCTCCACAGAGACAGCCTGGTGGAGAGGATGGGGTCTGGACTTTGGTGAAACAGATTGACTCACATACTTACCCTGTCCGAGCCTCAGTTTCCTCATCTATGAAATGGACATGATTCCTACCCTTTAGAGTTGCTATGAGGATTCAGTTAGGTGATCTAAGTAAAGTGCCAAGCAGAGTGCCTGGCACAGAGTAGTCACTAAGTAAATATCAGATCCCTTGAAATTGCACACTTTGGTGTGAGTGCGGACTTTATCTGTCCAGAATCCATTGTTTCTTGGGGTGCAAATTCCACAAGCCTTAATCCCCACTGATTTTTCTTGGACCTTCTTATCTATAAAGCTTATATTTGAAAGACATTAAAGGAAAATAGGAGAGGCTTGCACAGGGTGTCAGGTAGGCATCTTGATGGGGAGATAGGGCAGGGAATCTGATGGTCCTTTTTATGGGGACAGCCCTCTATGCCATCCCCTATTACCACTTATCCATGCCTAGACCCCTGTCCACCCCGCTTCTCTGCCGAGATGGATCAGTAACTACAGAAGTTATAGAAGGGCCTAGGCAGCCTCATCTAATACAGTTACCAGCCTTTTATCCACAAGAACGCTTTCTGTTTTGTCCCCTTAAACCACCTCCTTTGAAAGGGTTTGTCCACCAAACCTACTGTATTTTCATCATTACTATTACTTATAACATTTATAGCACACACATCATTGCTAACAACACTAATACTAATAAGTCTTGCCCCAGCCTCTCTCGATTGTGCAGTTAACCCTCCCAGCACCAGGGTGTGGTAATTTTATCTCCACGAATCACTTACCTTTGCTTATTTATCATGAAGTAGCACTTGGTTTTCCATTTTTAATTCCTTAAAGGCTGTACCTTTGCCACTGAGCAGAGCTTTCAGCAGCCCTCAAGACCCACTGTTTCCACCCAGAGTTGACCCAGGGCCTTCGAGCTGGTCAGGATGCTCTGTGCAGCCTGGCTGGCCACAGGCCACGTGGCTTTTGAGCCTACTAAAACCAGCTCAGGAGCCCCACTACTTTATCCCCAAGGCACTCCATTATTTCTAATTTTTTTTTCTTGGTCACATATGCTTTTTTAAATAACAGCTTCATTAAGATATAATTCACCCATTTAGAGTGTGCAGTTCAGTGGGTTTCAGCATGTTCGGAGCTGCGCAAACATCATCACAATTTTCTAACACTTCCATCACCCCAGAAGGAAACGCGTGCCCATTGGCACTCACTCGTCATCTCCTCCCGCAGCCCTAGGCAACCTCTGATCTACGCACACTTCTGAAAAATTTAATGAAACCTTCTCAGAAAAGCCAATGTGCATTCACACACTTTGCCTACAATTTCAGGGGCTTTGCCGGCCGCCTGAAGCTTATGAACACCATGTTAGGGAACTTGGTAAGAGTGGGGACTTCTTTGAGTCCTCATTCTGTGGGGGCTGGAGGCCTGGGGAGGGTGGGCCATGCAGTGAGCCAGTAGAATACTAGTCCCAGGTATCTCCTTTCTGTGGTTCCCTAGTGACAGAGTTCCCACAAGGCCTATTTATTAGTTTGTTTGTAAGAAGAGGGTTGCCACCTGGTCTTGATTGCTAACTGCATGCCAGTATTATTCTCGGTGCTTATCATATGTATTCATTTAATTTTCACAGCAGTCCTGCTAAGTGAGCATTAAAATCCCCATTTTAGGGGTGCCCGGGTGGCTCAGTCAGTTGAGCCTCTGCCTTCGGCCTAGGTCATGGTCCCAGGGTCCTGGGATTGAGTCCCCCATTGGGCTCCCCGCTCAGTGGGGAGTCTGTGTCTCCCTCTGCCCCTCCCACACACTCATATGTGCTCTCTCTCTTAAAAAAAGGATGAAGAAGTTGAAACTCAGAGAGGTTAAGTAACTTGCCTAAAATTGCACAGCTAAGTGCTGGGACTGCAATCAGACTCAGGCCTGCAGACTCCAGGGCCTATGATCTCCCCACTACTATACTAGATCACTTTCCTAACTTGCAGACAGGGGCTATAATAGCCCTTGTATTCTCCAGACTTGCTTTGCATACTCAGAATCCCTGATTTCTGGTCTATTCTTCTGGAGGGGGGGTCTCCGCAGACCCCTGCAGAACAAAGGAGTGGACAGAAGAATTTGGGGAGCATGACAAGGGGCAGGTGGACGGTGAGAAGGAGCCTGGCAGAAGCAGTGGCTGTGACTCTGGGTCCTGTTCCAGCAGCGGCCAGCGCTTGGAGGTGGTGGGGGTTCGGGCACCGACCCCCAGCAGGTGCCACAGACGTGACTCTGGGAATGTTCTGGGAGTTCCCTTGGTGTCTGGCTCTACAAGCTGCAGAACGATGCCCTGATTGCCTCCATATGAGGACAGCTAATGAAGAGACTGGATGCAAGGGATAATTTGGGGGTAGGATGATGTGAGCAGAGCCGGGCAGGAGTAGGAGGTTCTTCATTTCCTAACGGGCTCCTATGCACTCCTGTGTCAGCATTTAACCTCAGTGAAACCCTGGGAGGCAGGGGGCGAAGAGGTCACTCACCAGCCCCTAAGATCCCGCTAACACAAGAGGCGTTCTGTGATTCACAGAAATTACAGAGCCGCCCACCCACTCCTCTGTCCTTGAGGTAGAGCGAAGAGCTCACTGCCAATTTCGTGTAGGGCTGGGGGAGTGCAGGGCCAACCCAGGCAGACTTTTTTTCCCCCCAATTAAGGAAGACAGCACATCTGTTCCTTTAGAATAAGCCTGAATTTAGAGCTGTCTGCCTTTGAAGGCAACCTGAGAAATTGTCATCTCGATGCCTCAGGGGCTGGCAAGGGTAATTTACACTTCTCATCAATATTCAAAAGCAGGCGGTCGTTTGCATAAAACTAGAAACAGAAGAAGTCTCTTCTCATAGAATAGTTGCCAGATTCACTAAAAAAGTGAAGACACCAGCCTTCGTGTACATATGTGGCTCTGTATTACAGATTATGGAGTGAATCTGCCTCTAAGAATTATAAAAACCTCTATTTTAATCCAAAGACCACTCACTCTACAGCATGTCACAAATTTAAGAGATCATTTTCATTTTCTTATATACATAATAATTAGCTCAATAGGAGACAGTGAGTATTTTATTTTAAAAAAGATGCCAGGAGCCTGAGAATGAAAGTTGAACTCCCGGCCTCCGGACCGGTTTTGTCCGGCGGCGCAGTCGCGGTGGCGCTCCCTGTGCTCATATGTCACTTTCCTCCCCACGGGAGGGAACGGTCAGCCTCGCCAGCCAGCCAACAGAACAAAAGGTGCTGTTTCAGCCAATGTTCAAGCTCAGCTCTGAGACTCCCATCTGGAAGGTAGATTTGGAGAGAGTTACTGCCTCAGCTGGCTGGCCGATAAACGCAGTTAGCGATTGGCCCTGGAAGCCACTGCCTGCGCGAGACCCCATCGTGTTAATACCTCTTCCTGATATTGCTTTGTCACCCCTCCTCCTTTGGCCCCCCCGGGGACAGCTGGGAAACCTGGGCACCAAGGCATGGCCCTCCCTAGGGGACTGGGGAAGGGGGGATTTTGACAACCCCCTCTCCCCCAGGGTAGCACCGGGTAGAGGAAACTCACCCCCATGACCCTCCCTCAGATCATCGTGGGTGTGATTCTCCTCTACTACATCCTCGGCGTCAGTGCCTTAATTGGGGCGGCTGTCATCATCCTCCTGGCCCCCGTGCAGTACTTTGTGGCCACCAAGCTCTCCCAAGCCCAGCGGAGCACACTGGTGAGTGTCCCGGGTGTGCTCATGCCCCCTTTCCCCATCCTCTCCCCATGCGGCTGCTTGCTCCCTCTCCGTGTAGGTCAGCGAGGCTCCTCGCTCTTCCCCCAGATGCCGCCAAACAGCCACGCGCAGGTGCACACACACACGCGCATCCACACTCTCATGGATCCAAAGCAGATCGCTTCACTGGCCAGGCCTCAGTTTCTTTGTCTATGAAATGGGATGAATGGAGAAGGCAAGCGGCGTCCCCGTGGGCGCAGGAGCTGGGCATTGTCTGTGAAGCGGTGAGGGCATTGACTCAGCTCCATCCTCTTGGGCGGGATGGGGGCCCTCCTTTCTGACTTGGTGACCCGTGGCAGGAGTATTCCAACGAGAGGCTGAAGCAGACCAATGAGATGCTCCGTGGCATCAAGCTGCTCAAGCTGTACGCCTGGGAGAACATCTTCTGCGCCCGCGTGGAGATGACCCGCAGGAAGGAGATGACCAGCCTCAGAGCCTTCGCTGTGTACACCTCCATTTCCAGTGAGTCCCCCCGACCGGCCAGCCCCACGCGCTGCTGCTTATGTGCTGGGAGAGGGGCGTCAGGGCTTGAGGCGGGGAGGAGAGGTGGCAGAGGCAAGGGGCCCTGGCATCACGGAATCCAGGGGCGCCTCAAACTGTCTCTTGGAGCAGAGCCCCGAGAAGTCACAGTGTCCTCGGTCACTTACCCAGCAAATGTATATTGACAGCCTGCTGTGCGCAGGGCACTGTCCCGGCCCTCAAGACACAGCGATGACAAAGACAAGGGAGGTCTTTTATACTCCATTGAACTGGTGTCTTATCGGGAGGCAGCAGTAAATGGATAAACAGCAACAGTTTTGAATTCTCCGGTGTGTGAGGACTTGCCGCCCTGGGGCAGCTACAAGGAAGCTTCCAATACCCGGGGTATGTTCTTAAAGAATAGAAGTTCAAACTTGAGGTACTCACAGATGTAGGGACTGAATCTAAGTAGTTAGGAAACCCCAAGCCCAGAATATATATATACAGAAAAAAAAAGACCCAAACTGGTAAGACTCCTACGGTCCCAGCAGACACACATATTACAACTACCTTCCAGAGAACATGGGGCTCCACCAGAGAAAAACATACCACCCGAGTAACAGCCATCGCATGCAAAATGGTAGCAGAATTATTCCCTCAACACCTGGAAATGATAGGACAGTCTGAAAGAAATCATAAAATAAGCATGTTCGAAATAATTAAAGAGCTAAAGGAAGGTGTGAAACCCACAAGGTAAAACAGAAAAGTATCGGGGGAAGAGAGTCAAAAGGACTTCTGGAAATTACAAATTTAGTTATCAAAATTGACTTGGTGGACAAGGGTTCCCAGGTCAGGCCAGGGCTTATGGCGGTCAGGTGACCGATGGGATCCTGGCCCGAGCTGATCTTACGGTTGGTCTAGTGGCTTCCCACGAGCCCCCTGTTGTGCTTGCTGCCCAAGTGCACAGCTGGGATGGAGATAGTTAGCAGCTGACTGATTTCACGCTGGTTCCCTGGCCTGTCCAGTTTAAGAGCCAGTATGGTAGGAAGGGCCAAGGAGAGGGCCCCAGAAAGGAAAACAAAAAACAAAAAGGAAACAAAAATGACTCAAGTGTAAGGCTTAAATGAATTAATATACCTGAAGAGAAGGTTTGTGAGTTAAAAGCTAGATCTGTGGAAGTCCCATAGAATGTGGCAAGGAGACGTAAAGAAAGTGCTTTCTGCCAGTTGAGAGAACCATTTTACAGATGTGAAATGGGGGCCCGGAGTGGGGCGTCTTCCTGAGGTCACTCGTGAGGTTAACGGCATGGCTCAGACGAGATCCTCTGGAGCCTCGTGCTATTTTCCACCCAGGGCTGGGCACCTACGTGGCATGAGGAAAACTCTGGATATCATGGGGCACCATTTTCAGATGATTTTCTCTGAGTAGGAGAAAAACAACCAAGAATGGGCTCTGACGGGAATGGAAATGAAGGAGGACGTTAAAAGAGACGCACTCGGCTGACCACCACCCCCAGCTTAAGTGGGTTCTTTTGGTGTGCCAGGAAGAAACACTGCTGTGGGGGTCGCTGAGGGTGGGCCAGTGGTGGAGGGGGCACCAGGCGTGCCTCCCAGATAGGGTCACGGAGAATGAGAGGGCCACTCGGGTCATCTGTGTGTTCCTGGTGTTCATATTGCCTGAAGAGAGGGTCTGGTGGGGCCAGGGGGCCAGCATCTGAGCTGAAGTTTCTCCCAGGGCAGGGCTTACACCGAGCGCCCCAAGTGTCCCACCTCCCTGTGTCCACCCAGACCATGGTGTCCTATGGCCAGACCGGCTACCGTCCATGGCGCTAGTCATGGCGGCTTTCTGCAGGGAGTCCTGCCAGGGCCTGCTTTTCTCAGAATGGAGCTGTGAACATGGCAGGAAGCCGCGGCTTCCCGGATTCCTTACCAAGACACTCCAGGTTCCTGGTGTCTGCCCTTGACCCTCAGCCCTGCCCATGCGCAGTGTTCAGGGCCTCTGAGCACGCTCACCCTCAGCCCTGTGGAGCGCTGCACAGGATTGGTAGGAGAAATTGGAAAGGAACGTGTGGGGATCTCAGAGAGACTAGTGTCTGAAGCCCCAGGCCCTTTTACCCTCCTCTCCGCCAGCTCTGCCGGCCCTGGGCCTGGTTGGGGTGATAGTAGCCCCACACTGCGTATGACCCAGGTGAGGACACCTGGCTTCTGGACAGCTCCTCAACGGGAACAGCTGCTGCAGTAGAGGAGGTTCCCCCCCACAGCCAGGTGACCTCCCCTCCCAGCAACGGCGTACCCGGGTGGGGTAGGCAGGCTTCCCACTGCCGCAATGAGAAGGGAAGCCGCAAGGAAACTGGGGGCACTAGGCCCCCAATATTCCTTGCAGCAAAGTAGGGGCAGCCACAGGTCCTATAGATGGGGGCGGCTCACAGCTACTTTGCTCCTGGGAGAGGTATGCTCGCTTCCTGCATTCCAAACTACAACCTGGGATGTACTGTGTATAAACAACATTGTGTGATGCCTAGGTTCCCAGGCTAGCCCACTGAAGCCTATCTAGTAGGTGTTCTTGGTCTCCTGGAGCCCCCAGAAGACAAGCCAGGGCTTTGTAAAGGTTCTGGGGCCAGGAGGACGTGGGGAAAGGAGATGCCTTGTTGTCGGGGGCTGAGATGACTGTGTTAGGAGTGAGGGGCTCTGGAGCCAAGCAGGTGTCTGTCCTGGGCTCCGCGACCTAGAAGGATAAACAGAGCATCCCAAGCTGGTTCCTGGAAGAGGGCAGTGGGAAGGAAAGGGAAGTGCCCTCTGGGAGGGCGTTGAAAGCTAACAGTTAAGTGCTGTTTACTCGGTGTTTGCCCTTCCTGGGATGGGTCTGCTCATCAGCCGTGAGGGGGGGAGGCGGGGCAGGAGGGGCGCCTCCTGGCTGCAGGTATACGCTGTGAGTGTGTTTTCTTTTCTTTCCTCCTGCACATCCTGCCTTCTGCTCCCTGTCACCAGGGATCAGGACACAGGTCATTAGGCTTGAGGTAATGGGGCATCTTCCATTCTCTTCCCTGGCGCCAGCGTGGGGTCCTGGCGCCACAGAGGAGCCCCAGAGTCCCTCTTCCGGACGGGGTCCATCCCAGTGCCACCTGCCTGGCTTTCGGCTGGTCCTCGTGTGCCCGACAGTCAGAGGGCTGGGCGGACTAGGGTGCCTCGGACACTCTGTTGGATGCTCTCGCCGTCAGAGCCCTGAGCTGGTGCAGGGCAGGGCGGGAAGGGGCAGGGGGCTGAGAAGGAAATGGGTACAGTTTCCCTACCATCTAAATCCAGAATTGAAGAAAAAGAGATGCAGGTCACTCAGCGGCGGTGGAATGAGCCCAGCCCTGGGTGCCCAGCCCTGTGCTAAGCCCTGGGAGGGGTGCAAGAGACAATAAGTGGTGCACCCTGTTTTCAAGGAGTTTCTGCTCCGCTGAGAAGTCAGAGCTACTGTGCTCGGGACAGTGTGGCAGGGAGCACGGCGTGGCATGGACCTGCCCTGTGCTGGCCGCCTAGCGAGCCTGATGGCGCTCAGGCCTCACCACAGCCTCGTGAGCTGTGTGGCTCTACCGTCCCCATGTGCTGGGGCTCAGGGAGGTGAAATGACTGGCCCAGGTCCTCAGCCAGGAAATGGCCGAGGACAGAGAAGAAGGAAGCCGCTACGGGCTGGGAGCTCACCAGAGCTTCATGCAAGAAGTGGGTTGAGCTGTGCCTCGTAGGATGGGCAGGATTTCAATGAGCGGAAAACGATGTGGGGGAAAAGCTGGAGGCAGTTCTGGGGCCACTCCCCTGAGAAGTTGATTCCTTATTTCCCGCAGAAGCAGGTGACTCTAGGTGTCCAGTCCCACCATGTATTGGAGGACAAGCTCTGCAGGAGTGACAAAGGGGGTCCTAGGTCCCACCCGTGGACCCACAGACATGCTGCCAGTTCATGGTGTCCTTCATTCAGCACCCGTCCCAGAGCCTTCTCTCCGTGCCAGGCTCTACCAGGGCCTTGTGCTTTAACGATGGGCCAAGCACCATCTTCTCCCTCGCAGTCATGACAGAGACCGTGCCATGGACGGTGGCCGTGATTGAGGCCAGAGCCAGGGGGTCACTTCCAGATGCCCTGCTTTCTCTTTTGTGGTACTAACCTGACCCTGGCCTCATTTGTTTCTCTCATCACTTATCTGATAAGTATTTACTGAGCGCCCATGACGGGCCAGGACCTGTGCTGGCTGGGCACAGGGGATGCGGTGCTGGGAAGAAACTGTGGTCCTGCCTGCGGGTTCCTCAGAGTCTCGTAGGGAGGCCAGACGTGCAGCTGCCCTGTGAGTGAGAGGAACAGTAGGTGCTGGGAGAGGAACAGTAGGTGCTGGGAGAGGAACAGTAGGTGCTGGGAGAGGAACAGTAGGTGCTGGGAGAGGAAGAGAAGGGCGTATTCTAGGTGCCCAGAATTCTACCCAACCTGGTCTCTACGGGTCGTGCGTGTCAAGGAAACCTTGTCAGAGGTGCCCAGAGGTTGACTACAGTTTAGCCAGATGAGGGGAAGAATGTTCCAGACACAAAGGCCTAGAGGTGAGAAGGATGAGGTGTGTTCAAGACCGGAACATAATTCTGTGAAGAGAGGGCACCAAGACCGGACCGTGCAGGAGAGCCATGGGGAGAGCTCAGTAAAGGACAGGTGTGTTTGCCAGCTCTTCCGGTGTTCTGTGGTCCAGGGTCTTCGGTCTTCCGAAGCTGGTCTGCACCACAGCCACATGGGCCCTCCTTGTCCTGAAAAACAAAAAACGAACCCCCAAGCCCAGCTGTGCCACAGATGGGGGGTGTGGGGGTGGGCAGGATGGGGCTGGCGAACCCCATTCTCAGGCCGCCCAGCACCTGCCAGGGCCTGGCTGATCTTGGCGAGTCTTACCTCTGTCGTCCTCCGTGGAGGTCCTGCCTCAGAGCGGGCAGCGTGGCAGGACAAGGTGACCTCCAGACCGGGTCCCCCTTCCTCCTCCAGCTTCTGTGAATTCCTTCTGCAAAGTTCGCCCTTCCTCCCACCGGCCGGCGCAGCCACAGGGTGCGGCTGATGCCGACCCTGGCCTGCTGGGGCAGAGATGGGGCTGAGGGAGAGCCAGGCAGGTGCGTCTGGGAAGGGGCAGAATCAGAGCGCCTGCGGGCCCTCCTGCCGCTGCCACCACCCTCTCCCTCCCCTCTGTAGACAGCGGACCGACCATCCAGCTGGATGGGAAAGAGCCATGGGCATTCAAAATACCTATCCCCCTCCAGGAGGTGCGCCTGCAGTTAGGCCCAGCCCGCAGCCCGCAGGCCCTCCCCTGCCCTCCAAGGAGACAAGGATGAAGCCAACCAGAGGCACGGACGGCTGGCTGTGCCTCCCGAACACATGGCCTTTGAAATATTTATCAATGCGGTGGAAATGAAAAGCTCCCAGTCCTGCGGTGCCGGCTGGGGCACCCACAAGGCCAGGAGGCCTTCCTGGAGCAAAGCCGGGGGGTGGGGAGCAGCCGATCGGAGCCCTGTTTTGGTTTGGGTTGATTTATTGTTTGCTTTGTTTTTGGAGGAGGGGGGTATGCAAAGCTGACAACTGTTCGCTACTATGCCCAAGACGCAGCATAACACCTGGGGCAGAGAGGATCCTCAACAAGTCATTTTTTAAAAAATACTTTTTTTTTAAAAGATTTTATTTATTTATTTGACAGAGAGAGAATTCACAAGTAGGCAGAGAGGCAGGCAGAGAGAGAGGGGGAAGCAGGGTCCCTGCTGAGCAGAGAGCCCGATGCGGGGCTCGATCCCAGGACCCTGAGATCATGACCTGAGCAAAAGGCAGAGGCTTTAACCCACTGAGCCACCCAGGCACCCCGAAAAAATACTTTTTAAAGGGTATTTGGAGAGGAGGTTGTTAAAACAGCACGGCCCCAGATGTCTACACCATTACAGAAAGGCTTTCACTTTCAAAGGTGGCATGGCAGGCCTGCCTACGTGCGGTTACACTTTTCCGAAATGGTACCACACTTACACAGGATTTTCTAATCTTCTGCTTTCACTTAGAGCTTTTTCACATTACTTCTCGCTCCCTAGCATTTACGGTTTGAGCACTATCATGTTCTCCTCCCCACCTCATCCCCCCCGTACCACCCCTACCCCCCACCCAGATCAAATCAAAACAAGTCAGCCCACCCCATGCCAAAGTTGGAGAGAAATCACTTCTTGGTCATATTTGCCACCGCCTTTAATGTCTTACGGAGCATTATGGGGTTCAGGAAAACAGAGGTTAGGCCTCAGGTCTCCAACTCACCGTGACAGCTGGGACACCCCATTGCCTTCCCCCCATCCTCACCAGGATACCTGAGTGTCTGCTGAGATCAGAGACCCCCAGAGCCTGCAGCGCCCCCCATTCCAGCCATGTCCACCCCAGGGCCCAGTGGGGTGGCCTTCAGAGAGGTCTTGACGACACCGGCAGCTGGCGATTCTCTTCCCCCATCCCCCACCCTGAACAGGACCCAGAGCTCCCTGCACAAAGGCTGTCCTTCCAGGAGAGGGTGAGGGACATGGAAAATTACATTTTCATTCGCTAACGTCTCCATGCAACAGCAGAACCGGGCAGAAAGTAATTATATACATTCTCCACACTGCTGCATCAGCGTTGGAAAACTCATTTTCCAATTTATTTATAGCTTGTCTCATTCCTCAAAGGAGTTCAGGCAGCTATAAGAATAAGGAACAAAATGGGAAAAAAATAAATTAAAAAAAAAATCACGACCAGAGAAAACATGCAGCGGAACAAGATATCAATTACCACACGTTTCTGACTGCAAAATCTCCCCTAGCGTTGATGTACCACATTAACTAAAACAGCCACTTGGCATGGAATGTGGCCAGTTTCTCCCGTCTCGGGTGGTTTATTGCTGTGGTTGTGGTTTTGTTCTGGAACTGATAGCGCCGCCGCTAACGCCGTCTTGCTGAGGGCTTTGTGCTTCGCTTGAGGATTCGCGATAAACTCCCACGAGAGAGATTACAGGATCAGAAGGTCTCCGGTTCTGTGTGGCTCTAGCTAACAGAGCACCAGATTGCTTTCTCAGCAGAGTTGTACCGATTTGCCACCTAACTTCTAGTGTGTTCTTGAGCTGGGAGTTGAGCCCCAGATGTGTGGGAGGGCGTCTCGGGGTGGTGCTCATTGATGGGGACAGGCAGGAGAGAAGCAGACGGAGGCCCCTGCCCCGAAGGAGCTTTCTGGCATAACTGGCCCTGGAGGGGATGAGCATGGCCACCCCATTGTTTAGGGCCGTATGGTCGGTTACGGTCAAGGGCCCAGGCCTGCTGGTGTCCTCCTGTCCCTCCCTCTCCGTAGCCCGCGATGGCTCTGCTATGTCCTATGTTCCCAATCTGGGTCCCTTATGCTGTAGGAAAACCGATCATGTTTGTACTGCCCCCTGCCAGAGACCCCGAGGGAGGACTACAGCATTGTGGAGGGTACCCGGAGACCATAGCGCCTTCTTCAGGAAGGGCAGTTAAAGGTCAGCTATGATATCAGTGTTGATAAAAAGCCTTGTGGTCAGAGAGATTAGCAATACCCCCCAAGAGCGCCAGCTGGATCTCCTCCATGAGACTGGGAACTCTCCAATGGCTGGGTCTGTTTCCCTCATCAGATTAGGAAGTCCCCAAAATGTGGGCCCAATGTCTTTCATGTCTGCTGGGGAACCCCCTAGAGGTATGTTCCTTGTCTCCCCATCATAACAGGGGCTTCCTGAGAGCATAATTCTGTCCTCTTCCTTAGACAAGGACCCCCCTCCATGGGCAGAGGCCATGTTCTTGCTCTCACTCGGGGTCCCACATCTCCAGAATACACTGTGTATGAACTGGCTGGTATGGGATTCTCGGAATAAGTGGGCAGTCAGCTTCCCGGAATGGTGCTGACCATCTGTAATTCCTCAGTGTCTCCAGAGACTTCACCATTCATTAGATGGGGGCCATGTGCCTGGCTCCGGGCTCCTTCTGCTTTAATTGCGCTAATTATACAAACAGACTCCTCTCTAGGCTGGTCTGGAAGAGGCTTCTGGAAGGAAGGAGGAGGAGATGGGAAGATGGCCTCTAGGATGGTCATCTCTCACGCCAGGAGGGCTGCTCTCTGGAAGTTTAGGCCTGGGGTCAGGGCTCTCTCCAGCCTCTCACACCTTGGGCCAGAGGAGCGTGACCCGTGGGGCAGAGGGCAGCTAGTAGCCTGTGGGGTGTGACATGCGGGCAGCACCCCGGGCTCACAGAGCCCGTTCCCTACGTTATCCCCTCTTACCTTGGAGGAAGCCAGAGTGTGTGAACAAGGAAGTACAAGTTAACACAAATCAGGTGAAGAAACCGAGGCACAGGAAAGAAATGAGCTGCCCAAGGTCAGGGACTCCACCCTTCTCTGACTTGAAGTCCTGCTCTCTTTGCTCTCCGGGATCCCTATGAAGGGTCCAAGGGCCACACTTGAAACAGAATAAGGAGGGGACCCCTGTTGCAGCAAACCAACTGCCCACCTGGGCCTGGACGCTAAGCCTTAGAGCCAAGGGAGACCCTCTTTTAAGCTGTCCTTAGTTACACACACCTCGGTGGAGTGAGTTTGAAATCCTTCCCGAGAGCCTTGAGAGGTTAGGGATCCTCCAAGCCTCAGAGAGAACCTGGCTTGAGGGGATACAGGGACCAAAGGCAGAGGAAGGGGTAACAACTTAGCAGCCCCAGAAACACGTGCTGCTGACCTCACAGTAGCCCAGAGACAGGCAGCTCTCCAGTCCCTTCTCTCACCACTTCGCACAGGGCATCCTTCACGCCGGCCACCAGGAGCAGGAGAGAAGCATTTAAGCTTTTGTCTAAAGGCGGGGTCTCAGACACAGGGGACGGGAGTCCAGAGGGAAGCAGGGTAAGGAGCTAGAGGGGCTGCCTGGCTAGAGTTCTGCCCCTCCCGGGCCCAGCTCCGCCCTGCTGGCTGGAGAAAGGACCCCATGGGCCGGCACTGCCTCCGGGCCACGCTGGGCAGCTTCATTTTTAGCGACCTCATCCCTCCCACTAACCTTCCCTTGTGCTTCCTCCACAGTTTTCATGAACACGGCCATCCCCATCGCAGCTGTCCTCATCGTAAGTGGATCCCGGCTCCATCTCCGGCTGGGGTGGGTGGCAGAGCGTGTCTGTAGCGAGAGGCCGCCCAGGGTTTGGCCTTTCTGCCCAAGGACTCCTGATGGTGCTCTCAGCAGCGGGACTGAAAATAGGGCAAGAGGTTGAACGTCTGTGTATGGAGCAGGTCCCTCCCCGACTCCAGGGCCTCTGGGCCCAGACGACCAGCCACTTAGGCTTTAAGAAATCTCACTGTCTTTTACAGAGAGCGATCAAACTCTTAAATTATAGAAGTAAGACGTGTTTATTGCAGAAACGTTGGGAAATTCAGAAAGGAAAGGATGAAAAGAATTTAAATCACCCATAATCCCATGGGCAACATCTTTAATGTGTTTCTCTCCAAGTCTCTTTTTAAGGCACATAATATGACATTTTTACAAAAATAGGATTGTGCGTAGATGCAGTTTTGTAACCTGCTTTTTGAAATTTAAGAACATGGCGTGAACCATTCTCCATGTCATTAAATATTACAATGGAGGTTTTCTAAAGTGATTTGGACCCAAGCCGTGTGGGAGCCCAGCGGTGGGGGCCCGAAGTGTGCCCCTCCAGAAAGGCCCAGGCCCCCGCCAGCCCAGGGCTCCCATCCGGCTTCTGTGAGGGCCAGAGTTCTTTAAAAAGATGCATTTGTTTCCCCCCGGGGCCGGTGTCCCTGAGCTGTGGCGAGTTCACAGCCTGTCAGGCACACTTGGGAATTCACTTTTGACATGATTTATTGGGATGGTCCTGGCCTGGCTCCTTGGGGAACTCTGCGTAGCAGAGGCTGCTGAGCCATCCAGGTAGCCGGGGGCAGGCACAGAGAGGAGGTGGTTTGGGAATGATCGTGCGGACATTTTTCCTGACTGAGGACCGCTGTCTGAGGGGGCAGAGCTGACCTAACCCCAGGGCTCCTCTCTGGTCATTCCCAGCAAGGAGGGGGCAGGACAGGGGACAGCAGCCTTGACCCCACCAGCGTGAAGTCCTAAACTTGCCGGAGACGTTTCCAGGAGCTGACTGAAGTTGATGAAGGGGTCTCGAACTGAAAGTTCTCCTTGAGCCTCCTGTTCCAGCCCCAGGGCTGAGCGTTGCCTGTATGGGAGAGGCCCAGGCTCTGAGTCACACATCTCACATGTGCCTCTGTCCACAGACCTTCGTGGGCCATGTCAGCTTCTTCAAAGTGGCCGACTTCTCCCCCTCGGTGGCCTTCGCCTCCCTCTCGCTGTTCCACATCCTGGTCACCCCACTCTTCCTGCTGTCCAGCGTGGTCCGGTCCACAGTCAAAGCTCTCGTCAGGTGAGAGGAGGGTCCAGCAAGGACACGGGACAGGCAGCTCGTGGGGTGGCCCCAGGGCTTGCGCCTGTGACTGTGACTACTACAGCTGTTTGGTCCAAGACATGCTTCCCCATTGACCTGGGCCTTCCTGAAGGCGGTCATAGTTGACCAGAGGGACTTAGCCATATGTGGCTCCCCTCCACACCATCCCTGAGAAGGAATCGGGCAGCTGGCTTACGTACCTCCCAGGAGAGGGAACTCAATGGCACCTGCAAGACAACTCTATAAAAAGGAAAAGAAAAGAAAAAAAAAAAAATGCAATTTGAGCCAAAACTGGTATCTCCTCATAAATTCTACCCATCAGTAGGGGGTTCCACCCTCCAGAGCCCCCCAGAATGAGCACTGTGCCCCCCCGCATGGCAGCCCCTCGGATTTCAGAAGGTATCCACTGAATCTTTGTCTTCCTCAGGCTGAACATCCCCTCTTCTTTCCACGGGTCCCAGAGCCTTCCCGACCCTGGTCAGTAAAGCAGCTTTCCCCTAAGTGCCTGCATGTCCCGTCCCTCGTTAGCCTGCAGCTCCGGGAGGCCCCCACGGCTGGGCTCTAGAGCCCTGCGGCCGCTCTCCCAGCGGCGTCGCCCTCTTGGGGATGAAAGCCAGAGGGTGAAGGGCTGAGCTTGTGGCTGGGGAATTCCATACCTGGAGTGCGAAGACCTCCCAGAACCTCTGAAATAGCTCCTGAAAGCCTAGGGCTTGGCGTGCCTCTGGGGAGAGCCGGCTATGCATCTCCCATTGCCAGTGGGACCAGGCAGTAACAAACGTCTCTGTACATAAGCCGCTTCAGCCTTGAGGAGAGTGACATCCCCTGACGCACGAGACCCTAGCAGGTCCTCTGCAAGCTGGCAAGGAGAAATGGCTGTTGGAACCAAGTCGCTGATGGAAGGAACAACTCACAGGAGGAAGCTCTGGCCAGGGTTCGAGGCTAGAAGGGGGCATAACTCAGCAGAATTGTGGTCAAAAGAGTATATAACTAGGGAGTAGTTAAACCAAGGCTGGCAAAAGATTAGCTCCCATTTCCAGGCTTGGCTGGGCTGATTCAGTTCAATCGGCCTTGGCATTGTGCCTTCTAATGACCACCCCTCCTCCCCTACCCCAGCCCAGCTCTGTGATTCTGTATAGAAACCACAGTTTGGAGGATGCTGCCCATGTTGGAAATCCCTTGTACCCAGGAATATTTCCATACGCAGACACTCCTAATCTCACTGACCCCAGGCTATCTGAGGCCTTCTCCTCCTTGAGTTGAGAATAATGACACCTTCCCCAGCGGGATTTAATTATATGCTTATAAAGCATGTAGGGCAGTGTCTAGCATATAGTACGTGCTCAGTAAACACTGGCTATTGTTAATAACCAATCCCAATGCTAACTAACCTTAACAATGACCAACCTTAATTCCCAACAGTAACTCATAAAGCCCAATACCAATGAACCAGCTTTAACATTTAACTAACGTTGAAACTAACCAAGTTCACCCTAACCCAGGCCCGCGAACTAGTCAGCCCTAACAAATCCAGGTAACACCGACTGCCCACCACGGATGCCCACTGGTCTGGCCACCTCCAGTGTGGGCTTTGCGGGGATAGCGCCGCAGGACCAGGAACCTTCTCAGAGCTGCTCTCTCAGGCTGCGCCCTCCTCCCTCTCCCCTCCCCTCTGCCCCTGGCAAGGGTGAGGGGTGTCTCTGTGCTTCCTTTGCAGTGTGCAAAAGCTGAGCGAGTTCCTGTCCAGTGCAGAGATCCGCGAAGAGCAGTGTGCTCCCCGCGAGCCAGCGCCCCAGGGCCAAGCCAGCAAGTACCAGGCAGTGGTGAGTGCTTGGCTTCCTCCCCACCCCACTGCCCTGCCCCATCACTCTCAATGTTTTTCTCTAGTGCCTGTAGCTTGCACCTTCCCATGTCCTGCTTCCGCCTTTCCTCACTGGAACGGGGACTCCCTTCCCTGCACAACTCCCAGCCCTATGGGCCCTTACCTCCTCCTGACCATTCCCAGCCCCTTAAGGTTGTGAACCGCAAGCATCCAGCCCGGGAGGACTGTCGGAGCTTCACGGCCCCACTGCAGAGGCTGGCCCCCAGTGCAGATGGTGATGCTGACAACTGGTGTGTCCAGGTGAGTCCTGGACCCTGCACCCCCGTGCCTGGCCCCCCAGCACCATCTCCAGGAGGGAACTCAGCATCAGAGACCCATGTGCTGAGTCCTCTGCCTGGAGGTTTCACAGCGGTCTCAAAACCAGGGACAAGTCTTCCTCTCTGTTGAATGGGGGAACGCGCGACTGTCCTCTTGGAGAGGGCGCCTCAGGCAGGGGTCAGCCTGAGAAGGCCATTCCCCCTCTCCCCTACCCTAGAAGGGATCCAGGGCCTGAAATCAGTGTTTTTTGGCTTTTGTGGGGGAGGGGAGGCAAAGGACCGTTCACACTGAGAGCCCAGCTGCCTTTCTGTTCTCCTTCGGGCAATGGGGTGCCACCACTAAAGATCATCGGAGGCTTCTTCACGTGGACCCCTGATGGAATCCCCACGCTGTCCAACATCACCATCCGCATCCCCCGAGGTACGGCCCAGCTCACCTCTCCAGCATGATCTGGGGGTGCCCTTTCAGAGGCCTAGCAGAAGGGCCCCCTCCGCATGTCCACTGAATGCCATGGGGAGCATGTGCTGGGTACGTGCTCTGTGCTCACTCTTGGTGGGTACTCTGGGGTATGAACACCAGAGAGCGGTGGGCCGCATCCTCTAGAAGTCCACGCACGTGCTGGTGGGAGTGCAGCAGGAGGGACAGGACTAGACAGCAGGGCCTTGATGTCCAACCATCTGCGGCAGACACGCCGGTGCTTCACAAAAAAAGAGAGCAGTCCCAAGGAGCCAGGGAAGGCGCTATGGAAGGGGTGGGGTTTCTGAGAATGAGCAGGATCCCTCAGGCCATCCCTCAAGCAGGATCCTGGCAGAGGCAGTAGCATGAGCAAAGCATGGAGGTGGGTGGAGATGGAAGCCTGAGTGGCCAGGAGGAGCTCGGCTCACCCTGGGGAGCACCAGAAAGGAGAAGCAGGTGCTTAGGAAGGAGCAGGGGATCACTGGTGGAGGAAGGACCTGGGAAGGGTTCCAGAAAGAAGGGCTCAGAGGGGGATTCTACGTAGGAGGAAAGCAGATGGGGGTCCCAGGGTTGAGTGTATCTGTTTGTCTGTCTGGGTGGTAGTCATTCAGACTCCCTCCTGCTCCAGTCCCATCTGCTGCCCGCCCTCCCTGCAGGCCAGCTGACCATGATTGTGGGGCAGGTGGGCTGCGGCAAGTCCTCGCTCCTCCTGGCCACCCTAGGGGAGATGCAGAAGATCTCAGGGGCTGTCTTCTGGAACAGGTACTAAATACATCCTCCGGCTCAATTAGTGGGGAGAGCAGACGATGGGCAGCTGGGCAGCCTTTCTTTCCACTATCCTCGGGGGAGGGCACATCACACACTTATCGGGGGCTCAACCAATGCTGTTCGTTGTTATTCTCATCATCATTAGTACTTACTAGACCCTTATTATGTGCCAAGTACTTTGCTAAGTCCTCTGCATGCATTATTTCACTTAATCCTTACGACGGCCAGCAAGGTAAGGACTGTCATCAGTTCTTGTTTTATCCATGAGGGTTAAACTCTTTGCCCGAATTCACTCCGCTAATAAGTGGCTGAGCTGGAACTCAAACTCAGTTCCGTTTGACTCCAAATCTCGTGCTCGCTCAGCTGCACTGCGTCCCCGTGTGAGGGACAGCGGCACAAACACTGGCTCCCGGCTTGGTCATCAGCAAAACCGACACTGACCACTCAGTGGGTGTTTTGAGGAGCCAGAGAGAACACAGACAAGACGTGGGTTTCCAGACAAAGATCACTATCTTAATGAAAGAGCCAGAACCCCAGGTGGAGTCAATCATGAATCTATTTTTTATGCCCACATACTTCCAAACAAACCATTTGAAACTAGTTGATAAAAGATACATATAGAATAGAAGCTTTTTAAAAAGCAAAGAAGGGCAGAGAGATGAAGAGGGTGGGAACGGTGTACAGAAGCCTGGGTGGGGCCTAGCTCGGGCCCCCCTGCCCCCACACCCGCAGCCCAGGGCAAGGGGGACCTGACAGGTTCGTAGAGCACATTCAGGAATAAAGTTTCCAGCCAGTCCAGCAGAGGACAAGCTTTCCCTACAATCACTTCTAGGGGGAGATTATCATTCAAGAGGTCAGGTTTTCCCATAAGCCTGAGTGCAGAATTGAGCAGAGAGAAAGACCTTGGGCCCAGTGTCTGAGTACCTGTAGGCACCTCCATTCTCTGCTTTTCCAAAATGTCCCTGAATGGTGCATCCAACAGAGGGCGAGTTTCCCTCCTCAGTGGGGCTGTGGGCTGGTGGACAAACTCTTTGGGTTTCCTGTGACCTCAGTGTCTGGAGTCTGAATTCCACCAGGGACAGAAAGGTCTCTGCCTCCATTCCCTGTCTTATTTGGGGGCTTTCTCAATATGGCCTGATTGGGGAGGCCCTTTGTACCAACTGCCCCTTAGCGCTCTGAAGGGAGGAGGAGCCCTTGCCCATTGGCTGACGGTGTGTGTCTGTGAAGGGAAGACGGGATTAAGGAGCCGGAGACTGGGGCTGCCCCTGGATTCTTGGGTCTGTGTCTCACTCGGCATGAGTCAAACCCTCTCTGGGCCTGGTCATTTGGCCCCACTTTCTTCCTCTCCTCTCCCAGCCCCCAACCCCGGGTGCCCTCACAGCAGCATCAGCCCCTCTCTGTCCTCTGCAAGGGCAGCAGGCATGCTTGGCTGGGGTTCAGCCCTGCCCTCCATATCTTCTCCAAGAGTTGCCAACCCTCAGGGTCTGACTACTGCCATCTCTGTCTCTGGAAGCCTCTGCCCCAGCCCGGGAGATATAGGGCAGTCGGCATTGAGCAGCTCTTATGTGCCAGGCACAGTATAAGGCCCTTTATTTACTTCATCGTCTCAGTCAGTCTGCCTGCACCAAACTCTGTGAGGTAGATGTCATTAACTCCACTTAACAGATAAGGAAACTGAGGCAAAGCAAGCGACTCGAGGCCACCCAGCTCTCAAATGGCAGAAGTGGGATTTGTCCCTAGGTGCTCAAGTGCATGGGCTTTCTACTGAATGCTGAGAGAGAAGGCGCTCAAGAGCAGTGTGAAGAAATTGTTAGCCTGACAGTCCCCAGGCCAGCCGCCGCTGTGGCCAGGGTACCTCCCTACCTCGTCCCCAGACCCACCGCCCAGGTGCTCACAGCTCTGTCCTCATGACCCTTGCTCTCAGCAGGCAGCGGGGCCCCAGATCTCGGCTGGGTTTGAGTCTGAGGGAGGGGGTGTTGATGAAAACGTTCTCACTTCTCCAGGACCCATTTTGCCCTCCTCCATGGTGCAGCTTCCCTCTCAAGCAAAGCGAGCCACTTCCGGGGAGCCTGCAGCCCACCCTAGGAAGTTGCGAGACTTGGGGTTCGCCATGCAACTCAGACTCCAGTCTCTCTACCTTGATGTATTCGCTCACCCCCTGTTTATTGAGCACCTACTATGTGCCAGACCCTGGGCACCATGACAACAAGGCAAAGATGGTTAAGACATGGCCCCTGCTTTTATGGGAAGAGAAAGGAGATCAGGGCTGTGATCAAGCGCAGAGGAACAACAAGGACCTCTGTGGCCAAGGAGAGAAGGCTCATGTGGGTTGGTATTTGAACCTTGAAGGATGATCAGGGTTTCAACCAATGAAAAAGGCAAGGGTAGGAGAGGAAGGTGTTCCAGGCAGGGGTATCAGCATGGTTCAAGACGTGCTGATGGGAAAGAACATGGTTCTGGGACCTGGAGCCCTGGAGGTGCAGGGCGCAGTGGCGGGCAGCAGGAAGGGCTCTGGGCGCGGCTCAGACACCCCATTATACTAGGCCCGGGGAAATAAGATTTAGCCTGAAGGCTGTGGAGGAATCACTGGTGATGAAGGAAGCGTGGAGGGTGGGGCAGGGCTGCAGAAAGGGAGACCAGTTAGGAGCCCATTACAGAGTACAGTGGCTGGGAGAAGGAGTCTGGACAGACATTACTCAGTTGCCTTCATCTGCTGTTTGCCTCTCAAAATCCAGGACATGTACAAGCTCCGTCCGGCCCACCTGTAGTGGACAATGAGTGAGTGAAGTGTGGGGGCTGTGTGTCGAAGGCCCCCTCCCTTGCGTGCAAGCTCCATACCTCAGACCCTGGGCCCAGGTCTGCAGGGGGAGGCTGCACTTGCAAAGCGAGCCAAGAGCAAAATAGCATTTAACCTGGCAGTGTCTCCCGCAGGCCTGCCTGTCTGCAGCCAGAGGCCGGGGCGATGGCAGGTTGCCCTGATGTTTTTGTCTACGCCGCCGCCAAGGCCTGGTGACCGGGCAGCCAGGAAGAACTCCAGGAGTCAGAGGGCAGGGAGCTGGGGGATTAGGAGGCGCAGAACAGCAAATACTCTGGAGAGATGTGTTGGTTTGTATGGCCGTTCATTTATTCTTTCAAAGAACAAATGACGAGTATGGCTGAGCAGACAGGAGCAAAACTCTGGAGGCAGACTGCCTGGGTTCAGGTCTGAGCTCTGCCCTTTGGGAAATTCTGTGACCTTTCTGAGCCCGTCTTCTCTATTCCCATGGGGCTGATGTGAGGCTTAACCTAGCCTGTAGCAAGTGCCCTATAAATATTATCATAAATATTATTCTTTGACAATGGACTTCTATGGCAGGTAGAGAATTCCCCTGTGGCTCTCGACTGCATTCCAGCCTATCTCCCAGGAGAGATGGTAGTCAGCTCCCTGGGCATGAAGACCATATCCTATTTGTCTCTGTACCACAGAGCCTTTGCTAAATGAATTCCTTTGCTAAGTGAACAAACCGGGAACAATATATGACCTTCAAGAGATTGCCATCGTAAACGTGTCTTAACCTCTCCTCCTCTGGCATGCCCTCGCCCAGGCTGTTCTCCTAACCCAGAATTCCAGCACGCAATTCCGTGCCCACGTTTGGAAAGTGGGAATCCTGTCCGTGCGTGCCTCGAACTGTGGTGTGATTACCTGCTGGTGTGTGTGTCTCCTCTATGACACGGGGCTCCTTGAGGATGGGACGGAAGGTTTGTTCCACGTTGTCCCCCAAGTGCCCAGCACAGGTGTATTTTGTGAACTCTGTGCAGACTGCAAAGGAGAAGACCTACCCCAGGGAGCTCACGGGTCCTGGGCGGACAGAGGCATGCAGACGGAGCCCCCCAGGCGGGCACGGAGGGTCCATCGGGGGAGGGCAGCGGCCCCGGGCAGAGCCGGCACATCGGCCGCCGGCCCCCAGGTCTTAGGCAGAACTGCGTGCCTCCCAAACATGCCCTTTCCTAGCAGGTGCCCGCCGGTGCCTGGCTCTCTGCCTCAGCACACTATCAACCTGGGAATCTGCGAACTCTCTCCTTAATAGCTAAGAAGAAAAGGCTTTGATGAAAAGTTAATATTAGCAGATATACTCCTGTGAAATTCTTTCCCTAGAAATGAAGAATAGGGCCATTAATGACCACAGCAGAATGATTTTAAATGTCCCCAGGGAGCCAGCAGGAAGCAGGGCCCTGAGGAAAGCGCTGGGGTGGGGTGGAACGTTCCATTTCCTGAGGAGGAACTGTAAATCAGCCTCCCTGGAGCTCCCTGCTGCCCCTGCTCCCACCACCTGCTGCGGCGTCCGTATAGGAACCATTTGTTACTTCTGTCTGTGCCCACGCAGGCGGCCTGGGCCTGCTTGCCCTGGGCTGGCCTTAGAATGCTGCTGCCTTGTGGGGGTTGGTGCGAAGGCTGCCTGCTGAGACCCTTGATGCCCCGGGAGGTGAGAAACAGCCTCCTTTCATGACTGGCCTGCGGTCCAATCTGCCCTTGCAGTTCCTGGAGGCTGTGGGGAGTAAGGGTGAAGGGCTCAGGTGACCCCAGGTTTCCCAGAGTGGGCAGATGCGGTGAGGTGGTAAGCAGACAAGACAAGGGGCCCTGCGTGGAGGTGATGAGCCAGGCTTGGAACCCGATGGTCTTTGGCTGTAGTCCTGAGTCTCCCCCTCGCTTGCTGTGTGACCTTGGGCAGGTTATTTGACCTCTCTGAGTTTTAGTGTCCTCATTGAGACAATGAGAAAAATGCTTTCCTCTCTCAGAGACTTGGCATTAGGACCCAGTGACATTAATTGGAAAGGGCTCTGTGGGTAAAAACATTTCAAGGCAGCTACAGACCTGTCAGGGGCAGGATGAAGGGACCTTGGGGACCCAAAAGTTCTAACTTCCTCTTCTAACCTGTTTCTGCCTCTTCCCTGTTTATTGATTGCTGGGGTCTTAAATGAGTGTCAGGCCCATTCAATTCCTCCTCCGTGTGCATCTTTGGGACCAAGCACCGAGCCGCAAGGGTGATCCACCAGTTCTGCAACCCCCCACCTTGCCTCCAACCAGCTAAGAGCTGTGTTTATAATACATTCTCCCAGTGTCACTGAGGTTTGTGCCATGACCCCAATTTTATACAGAAGGAAACAGAGGCTCCCCTAAGGGAAGGGACTTGCTGAAGATTTCACAACCAGCGAGTCAAGAAGCTCCTCAGGATGCACTTCAGATCCCATATTCTTTCCAGTTCTCTGTGCTACCTGCCATCCTGTGCTACCTCTTCCTCCAACCTAGAATTCCCTCCCTCTGTCTGTATTCGGTCCTCCCCACTTTCAGAGTTCATCTCAGCTCTGACTTCTCAGAGCCTTTCCACACTCTCTGAGATTTCTTCTCCCCAAAACTACTTTTTAAATTTACATCGTTCTCTGATTCTAGAAGAACATCCATTAAATTAGAAAAGATACACAAGTATAAAGAAGGTAAAAACCACCTAATATCCCATCACCTAGAAGTTTCCAGTCTTCTCTCTATGCATTTGCAAAGTGTTTGTGGGTCCTTTCCCCAAAGATTTCCATAATACTTTCTTACTCCTACTTGGTTTTGGCCCTCATAACTTTCTGACTTCTGTACCTGTCTGATTTGCTCTACCAGATGGCGAGCCCTGTGAGGGCGGGCTCTGGGCCTCGATTCCGCTCAGTGTGTACACGCATGCCCAGCTCCTAGCTGGTTGGGGAGAAAGCCATGGGGTTGGAGAACTGGGGGGAGTCGTTCTTCAGCTCAGTGCTTGGTGCCAAAGGTACGGACAGAGGAGGGATGGAATGGTCCCAACACATTTAGGACCCCAGTAATCAATGAGAGAAAGTACATGCCACCTGTACCATCTTGTACTTTTCAAATGGAAACATCTACACACAAAGCCTTGGGGAGGCTCATTCTAGGGAGTCTGGGGCTACACTGGAGAAAGGTGAAGATGTACCTGGATTCATACCCCACCTTCCTTTGTCCTAACTGTAACATCAGGCATGTCATGCAAACTTCAAGCCTCGGTTTCCCCATCTATAAAATGGGGATACTAACACCTCTTTATAGTGTTGTCTTGTGGATGACATCGTTTATGCCAATAGCTGCACACTGTGCCTGGCATGAAGACGGCCCTCACTGAGTGCTGGTCTCCCTCCCTCCCTTCTTCCCAAATGACTAACATGTCAGTTAATAACCTCCCTATATTATGGGTCAGTCATGTGTTAAGCAAGGTGGGGCCTGGAAAAGACGCTCTTCCTGCTTTCAAATCCCACTGGGGACAAAAGACTTACCCAGGAGCTGATTAGAGAGTTAGGTAGTCCATTATAAGAGCTAATCGAGCAGCCCAGACAAGGATTCGAACTGACTTAGGATCGAGAGTGCTTACTGTGTGCTGGGATCCTTAGGGAGGCCGCAGATGTGCTTTCCTCCAGATAAATAACAACTCTGGAAGCAGCTCTTTGCAACTCTGGAAGCAGGCAAGGCAGGAAGATTCCAGAGACAAGCTTATCTGGGCTATGGCCATAGTTGGAATTTGTGAGCTTTGGTTTTTCATCTGTCTCACGTTACCAGCTGCCCAGAAATTATAGCAATCTGGTGGTTGGAGAACATAAGGTTAGGTGGGGTTGAGAGAATAAAAGGAGACACTAAAGATCAAACAGAATCTGAGGGGACGTGGGACTCCACATCTATCAGGATCTCCTCTCAGCTCTGCTCCTCAGCAAGGGACAGAAAGGAATTCATCAGTCTCCTTTCCGTCCCTGGCTTTGTCCATCCCAGTGTTCCTGACAAATCACAGTGAAGTAATGTAGCATGGTCATTAAGAGCATGGGGCTTTAGAGTCAGATAGATCTATTTCTTCTGCTGCTTGCTGGCTGTGTGGCTTTGGGCAAGTTACTTACCCTCTCTGACCCTCACTTTCTTTGTCTGTAAAGTGGAGACAGTCAAAGTCAACCTCCTTCATGTGATTATTTAAAGCTTTACAAAAGATGATACTATTATGGTGCTTATCCCAGTGCTTCCAAAAGCTCAATATAAATGTTAGCTGGTTTTAGTATGATTAAAGTAAGATCTGTATGAAAACAGAGCCGATTGTTTTTCCGCAAATGTGCATGTCAGAAGCACCCATTTTCTTGACAGTGCTACTTCTGGAAGGTTGAGCGGTAGTCTAGGGGAGGAGAGAGAGCACTGGCAAAGTTGGCATCAAAATTCAGGTCGCCTCACTCAGTGTTTTCAATTTTTTTTTTTTTTACTATAATCCACAGTGCGAAACTCATTTTTCATCACAGTCCACTACATTCGTGCATTGATAGATAGGAGAAAAAAATTCATCAGAAAATACACATCTTAACCACATGCTGTGCACATTTTTTTTTTTTAGAGCAGTTGCAGTTAACTTCCTTCACACCCAATTACTGGATCCCAATCTACAGTTTGAAAGCACCGCATAAATTGATTCTGACCTTGACAAAGTCACTTTGCCTCTCTGAGCTTTCGTTTTCCCTACTGGAATACCATCGTGATGCCCAGTCGGCCTCACTGTGCTCTGAGCCCGGGCCAGGAGCACGGATTTAGCCCTTGCTATTTGGAGGGTGCTCATCTAGGTGCTGTGGGAGGGACAGAGATTGAGTAGAGGAAGCCACTTGGGGACACTGGGGAGGGGTGGGAGGGGCGGGAGTGGCGGGGATGGCTGCTCTCCAAAGACCTTTGTGATGGAGAGAAATGCAGTGGAGTGAGAAGTAACTTGGTGTTGGTTTTTCCCATTTGTGCCCCAGCAGCCTTCCTGATGAGACGGGAGAGGACCCCAGGTACAGCCTCGGAACTGGGTTAGAAGTGGGTGCCAACAAAGGGAAGAAGCTGGGGGGCTGGGAGAGCTTATGGGGGTGGGGTATTGAGTCTGGATTGCAGGGTCTGAAGCCTACAGCATGTCAGAGGCACCAGGCCTCATAATAAGGCATGCTTTCTCAACAAGGGCAAAGTCTGGTTCTTGGAGAGAGAAAACAAACTTAGACATTCCAGTCTGTGGCCTTCAAAGGGTCATATAATATATAAACAGATATATAGTATATCTGCAGTTTAAAAATTTCATGGCGAATGGGGCACCTGGCTGGCTCAGTCAGTGGAGCGTGAGACTCTAGACCTCAGGGTCGTGAGTTCAAGCCCCATGGTGGGTGTGGAGCCTACTTAAAATAAAAAATTATAATTAACTAATTAATTAAAATGTCATAGTAGATAGTCAGAAAGTAGCTACCTGCTTGCCACGGGCTGGTGGGAAGGGAGAAAGAGAGTAGCAGCTAATGGATGCAGGGTTTATTTTGGGGAGGTGATAAAAATGTGGAATTAGCAGTGATGCTTGCACAACCTTGTGACTCGACTAAAAACCATTGAGTTGGAAAACACATGTGGCAGGGAAAAGACAATTAGAAAAAAAAAAAGGTGTGTCTAAAGGGCCCTAGGGAATGCTCCTGCAAAAAAAAAGGTTGAGAGACAGGGCTGTGAGAGAGGAGGTGGATATTCCCCAGGCCAGACAGAAAATGCGGCCTTACTGTTTTATGTTTAGTGTACGGGTCTGAAAAAGTCCACGTAAAATCGATTAACGAGGCTCCGAGACCCTCCCACCCCCCCAACCTCACATCTCCCAAGAACATCCCAGACGCCCTGGCGGTGGCACGCAGCCAGGACTGGGAACATTGACTCAACTTTGTACGTACACTGAAGCTCCCGGCCTTCGCTCTGACCCCGGAGTGTTTCACTTCCCCGTGGTTCCTCTGTCCTTTCTCCCACCTTGTCCGCAAGTGCCGGGGTGTGATGACAGGCCCAGCCTCTCTAGTCACAGTGACCGTGCTTCTTGAGCCAAAAGGCCGAGCTGACGGTATGTGACAGGCCTGACTGTGGATGAGAACAGCGGGACAGAAGGGTGACCCTAGAGCCGTTGTCGGCAGCCCAGGGCACGTGGACGCTGCAGCTGACCGTGCCCCTCCCAGCAGATCCCCCAGATTCCACCGCCGGCTGCCGACAGGGCCACACGAGGCTTCCCATCACGCCCGAGCCCTTCTCGGCCCTCTGGCTGCCACCACGAGAGCTCCATGGGCCGAATATTCCCACACACAGCTGCGGGCCTGGCCTGGCTCCTTCCAGACAGCCCTCCCTGCCCCAGCTGTTTTGGCAGCCACGTCTGTCTGAGACGAGTGTGCATTTGAGCCCTGATGCAGAGGCTGGAGTCTGTAGGAGCCACGTGTTGGCCTTCGTACTCCTCTGACACGGGATTACCCCCCACCCAAAACACACACACACACAAGCTTACATCGCTGGTGCCTTTCCCCCACTCTCCCTCTCAGCTGGGGTCCTACTCGCGCACCTCACACATACGGGGGTACTACACAGGGTTGGGCAGCGAAGGCTCCCCCAGGCCGGCCAAGCCCCACCCCACGCCCCTCCATGCAACATGGGTGGCTACATCCTTGGTCCCAGGGGCTATAAAGGCACTCTCACGCCGCGTTTGAGGGAGTCCAGATGTCTGTGGAGAAGTTGGTGTGTGCATGGGAGCCCTGAAATGGTGTCTTTTCTTCCTGCTGCAGCCCAGAGCGGGAGCCAGTGGCCGACTCGGACGTCAGGTACTGTGACCGGGAGCAGCCGCCCTCTGGGCAGGCTTCCTCAGAGGGCCTCTCAGGCCCAAGGGAGCCACAGAACTCTTGAAGGCGGCACCCCAGGGCCCAGCCCAGCTGCAGGAAAGAAACCCAGGGGGCTCTGTGCTCCATTGGATGGTTCAGAGGCCTCAAGCTGCTCCCTTCACACCAGATCATTTTTATCTCCCCCAACCCCTTGTTTTTGGTCTTCAAAAACCCGGTCACACTAAATGTGGTTTGCTTGGCTCTGCTTATTTTAAAAAAGTTCCACTTGGGAAAGTACCTGTTAGTGTCAAAATCAAGTGGTTTGAGGGCCACTCAGGGAAGAAGGAAATTAGGGGTTGAGGGTTTACTTGGTTAGGTCACACTTTGGGCTCCTCCTAGTTCGGAGTGAAGGTTCAGGAAGAACAGATGACAGGAGTAGGACAGGGCAGGGCTAAGGGCCCGTTCCCCCTTGTCTGCTAAGACTCCGGCACCCAAGCCCACCCCAGGCCACTGGAGGCCACACAAAGCAGATTTCTGCCAAGCGCACCACCTCCCAGGTCTAAACCATCTGCCTGACAGCTGCCTCTGAGAATGAGCCCCTGAGAAGGCCTCCGAACTCCCACCTGCTTTATTCCAGGAGGAGAGGCCCCGTGGCCTATGCTTCTCAGAAACCATGGCTGCTAAATGCCACTGTGGAGGAGAACATCACCTTTGAGAGCCCCTTCAACAAACAACGGTAAAAGCCTCTCGGAGGAGGACAGGCTTGGGGAGGGGAGAATCTGGTCAGGGGCAGCCTCGGGCAGCCCTCCCCAGCGCCCAAGCCCCAGCCGGCTGCCCTGCGCCTCCATCGATCACCCACACCCAGCCATCCTGCTCTCCGGGATGCTTATCTGGATTCCAGCCTGTTCCATATGGCACACCTGGAAATGATCCAGATATGCCTGGGCACCGGGGCGGTCCAGCTCCTGTGGGTGTGAGGGCGTTGTGTGGAAGCCCCCGTGCCTTCCCTTGGGGCTAAGGGGAAGGCTGACCCAGCTTCTCATTATTCCCTACGCCCAGCTCTGCAGCTCATGCGCTGTCCTCCCTCCCATGATAATAATAATGACTACCATCACCTGGGCGCCTGAGTGCCAAGGGCAGTGTCCCACTCTTCTATGCGTGGTTTCCTCTAATGCTCATAACCACCCCAGCAGGCGGCTACTATGATTACCCCCATTTTACAAAGGAGGAAACCAAGGCTCAGAAAGGTTAGGTAACTTGCCCAGGGCCACCCAGCCAATAAGTGAGAGAAATGGGTCTCAAATCCAAGGCTGCCTGACACCCAATTACATGCCACCCAGACACTCCGATGCCTCCATGCACCTGTGGCACCTGTCCACGCTAAGAGCTGCCCAGGAAGGTAGGAGAGGAGCAGGCTGGCCAAATATTTGATCAGCCATCATCATTACCGCCGAAGCCAACCAGCAGTGATTTTCCCTGGCAGTGTCCCAAGTGTGGGCTCTGGCCGCAGCTTCCCCCACTGCCCGGGGGCCTGGGGCCCCCGCTTGTCACTTATATGGCATATTTGCTACTATCCAATTTCATCCTTCAAATATTTAACTGGCCCCAAGACTCTGTGAGGTGCTGCCCTCAGCTCTTTTCAAGCTCACGTGGTGTTTGCCTGCACCCAGGCAGAAGGCCATTAAGGGCATGGCTCACCCTGGGCCCAGCTGCCCCGAAGCTAATGGCCCTGTGCGTGTGGTCAGGCCCCACTCTGGCCAGGCTGACTGGCTGTGTCCGCCCTCCCCATCCCCGCCACCCCAACCACTCCAGGTACAAGATGGTCATCGAAGCCTGCTCCCTGCAGCCGGACATCGACATCCTGCCCCATGGAGACCAGACTCAGATTGGGGAACGGGTTAGTAGCAGCGTCTATGGAGTTTTGTGCAAGGCGGGGCCCTCGAGCTCCCCTGACCCCCAGCATGCCCAGAGATCATTTTCAGGGAGAGCAGGTGACTGGAAAATAAGAGAGGGGAAAGGTGGAAGAGCTGCCTGCAGTGAGGTCAAAATGGTCTCGAGCCCTGGGCTACCGGCCGTCCCCGACAGGTTTGCAACTCGCGCTTTCCTGGGCTGGAGGTGACTTGACATCGCCTTCATTCATGCCTCGCGTGTGTTCTAAGGGCCCGCAGAATACTGCCGTAGGCCCAGGGTTATCTCCTTCATGTACCCTGGCCGGGTGGGGCCCCTCCTCCCTAAGCTCAGGCATATGGGATTCTCCCACGGCTGTCCCTATGTGTGATTTAAATCCCTACTTCCTCTGTCTTAGTTGTCACCGGTCAGATGGTCCCTAGCACCTACATGATGAATCTCCAAAGACGTGGGGATCCCGCTCCCCACTTCTGAATGAATTTAGTAAACGTGTACAAGTCCCTCCTCTCTTCAAGGTGAGGAGGGGGCAAAGAGGTGGCTAGAGCCAGGCCTCCCTTTCAAAGAGCTCACAGTCAGGTGGGGGCCAGGGCAGTCTTTCCTGAGGGGCTCTGCGAGCGTGACCTTTCCTCTCCTTCGGTCACAGGGCATCAATCTGTCTGGTGGTCAACGCCAGCGAATCAGTGTGGCCCGAGCCCTGTACCAGCACACCAACGTTGTCTTCTTGGTGAGTGTCTTCGCCGGTATCCCCCTCGGGGCCCTCCTTGACTCACTGCCTGTACACACACACACACACACACACACACACACACGCCACCCAACAACCTCCCTCTCCGGGAGTAAACCTCTCCTGCCAGAGATATTACCTAATCGTTGATGGGGAAACTGAGGCAAGGATCGTGCAAATGACCCACTGCGGGCTTCACACTGAACTCTGCAGCAGCCATAAGGGGAGATGCATGGTAATTACAGGCCGCTGCCCTGTAGGACAGCCCCGGACTGTCCACACTTAGTTAGCCCCACTATGATACATGGAATGTATGCTGCCACTTCCCACCCGTGCCCAGTGCAGACATTGCTAACTGATCACAGCAGTAGGAATAGAAAATTCAGCATTACCAATGAAAGCAATTCTGTGAAACTCCACATTAAGTTTCTGTGGGAAACTTAACTTGGCCTCAGAATCCTTCTCAACACAGCACTCTAGATAACCATTAGCAGTCAAACATGGGATCCCCTTTTTAGCCATCCTTTCCCTATTTCATGCCAAGTTCTGTGTTAGGTGCTTTGGTCGATACCGAAGAATTCTGAGAGCCAGCTCTTGGCCTCAAAGAGATAGAGTCTAACTAGGGAGCTAGAGTTCACCCACACTTGAGAGCCACAGCCCAGGCGAAAGCCGAACTGTGTGGCCCAGTCTATGAGGAGCCTTGTCCAAGGAGACAACTGCGAGGGCTAGAATAATCAGGGAGAGCTTCCTGGAGGAGGACCTTGAAGAGGGAGTCAGTTAAACAGAAAGAAAGAGGAAGGCCATTTGGGTAGGGAGTCAGAAGAAGGAACCTCAGGTCTCTGAACCTGGTTTTATTCTTTCCCCCACCCGCCCCCAATACACATAAATGCTCCCCACTAAACACATTTCAAAATGTAAAGTTTCATAGTCTTCATTACTATCTGACATAGCACTTTACAAAGTACTAGCTTATTCATGGTCTCATATGAGATTTAAACAACCTTGTTAGAAGAAGTAAAGTGGATATTTTCGTTTATTTCAGCAAAGTTGTATTAAGCTCCTATTCTACCTGGCACGGGCACAAGGGGTGTCGGTTCTTGGGGGCCTCACAGGAGTGGACGGATAACTATCAGAACTGGAATTGAGAGGAGGGAAGGCTAGGCATGGAAGTCAAGAAAGGACACAGGAAGAGCGAGGAAGAGCACTGAAGGATGAGTAGGAGTTCAGCAGGCAGACAAAAGGTAAAATGGCACTTTGGGCAGAGGAAGGAGCATAGGTAAAAACCTTGGAGTGGCAAGTTCTCTGGAAATCTGGAGTACAGGGAGCTTGGACAGGACAGATAAGTGAGACCAGACCGACAGAGGTAATAGAGGGCCTAGATCACCATGTTAAGGAATTCGGACTTCATAGGCAACGGGGAGCTATTGAAGGTTCAGGAGTCAGGAAGTGCCTATGATTAAATCTGTTTGAGAGCAATAACTGACAATAGCCGCATTTTAAGATGTGGCATCTAAAGCCCAGAGAGGTTAAGTACATTGTCCAAGGCCATACAGCTAACCAGTGTCAGTCCCTGGACCAGAGCTGGTTTAACGCTGATGGGTTTTATTCTCACTGTTCCCCCGTTGTCCCACCCTTGCCCCCACCTTCTCCCCTCTGCCCAGGATGACCCCTTCTCAGCTCTGGATGTCCATCTGAGTGACCACCTGATGCAGGCTGGGATCCTTGAGCTGCTCCAGGATGACAAGAGGACAGTGGTCCTAGTGACCCACAAGCTCCAGTACCTGCCACATGCAGATTGGGTGAGGGGCCGCAGGAGGTCAAGCTATGGAGGGCTGAGGTGGGAGAGGCACTGGACATCTTCAAAGGAGTCAGTGTCTCAGTAGCACTTCCTGAGGGCCACGAAGCAGAAGAGATCCATGCTGAATGGTTCCAAGCAGGCAGGGTAGCTCAGGCAGGTCCCGCACAGGCTGAGGATTCGGTATCACTTAGGCTGCAGATGTTCCCGTCCTCACCTGGGGCCCCTGTGGGTACATGCGAGTCTGGCACCAAGAAGTCTCAGAAAGAAGCAGACACTCAGTTCCTACCTTCTGTTTATGGCCCAATTTGATGACTCGTCCCCCCTGGCCTTGGGACTGCTTATTTGGTTGGGAGAGCCATCTTCCTGCCCTCTGACCCACTGAGGGTTGGATGCATTTAAGTCAAGATCAGCTGGAAAATACGGAAACAAGCAATGCAATTTTGTGAAACCCCACCTTAACCAAATTTCTGTACTCCTCAATATGTAGACAACAGTTACTTTTCAATTAATTGGAAAGCATTTCAACTTTAAGGTTGAAATCACATGAATTTAAAATCTGGGTCTTGCCAGACTCCTATATAAATTTGCCCCTGAAAATTGATCTTCATGCTTGTGCTAAATGGGCCTACGTCTTCCTTCTACATGTGGTATAAAATCCTCCCTTTACTGTGAAAAAGGAAGGAAAAAAGTCCATATTTAAAAAAAAAAACTATTATAACAGGTGCAGAAGGTCTGTGACTGAGTTTCCATGGTGACCTTGGCGAGGCAGTTCGGGACAATCTTTAGTCCAAAGAAGGCAGACAAAGGCATGACTGGTTCCTTGAAATGTCAGAGAGCAAGACTCCTGGCATCCCACCTCACACCCCATCAGGGGCTGGGTGGGGGGTAAAGGAGCTGGGGAGGGTCTCTGAATTAATGTCGAGTGTCTATGAATGGGAAACACCGAGTGTTTCAAATAAAATCAGTTTTATTGATTTCAAAGAGGCATGGCCACACACACTTACACCAATAGGTACTTTGTCAACCACTGGTGGAACCTACCAGCCATGCGGTCAGGAGGAGCTAGAGGGAGCATGCAGTGAACTGTTGAGTGCGTGAAAACAGCTGTCCCTGATGGGATCCTAGCAAGGAATCAGACCGCTTGACCAGGAGCCACCAATTTGCTGTGCAAACCCTCTTAGCGACCCTGGGGCAACCACTGAGAATTACCCTCCAGAAATACCGGCCTCTAGATTCTGCAGTGGGGAAGCAGTGAGGACTGCAGTGGGGAGCCAGCGGCCAGTTGTGGTTGGGGAGAGGATGCGTGCCGGTCCCTCTCAGATTCCCTGGTCAGGTGGCGGTGTGACTGCCACTCCCCCTTCCCGTTCAGCACCCGGGCCGGGTCTGTTTCTGCCTTTCCAGATCATCGCCATGAAGGACGGCACCATCCAGAGGGAGGGCACGCTCAAGGATTTCCAGAGGTCTGAGAGCCAGCTCTTTGAGCACTGGAAGACCCTCATGAACCGGCAGGACCAAGAGCTGGAGAAGGTGAGTATGTCCTAAGCGCCAGGCATCCTCCCTCTGAGGAGAAGGTTCTATTAGAACGTGAACACACAAAGGCCTTCCTGCCCTCATTGCCCTAGGGAACCCCCCAAAGGACAGATATGGGAGCTGAATGTGAACTCCGTCCTACCAGAAGAGGGCTGGTAGCTGTGCCAGCTACTCAGAGCAGACTCAGGTGGACGCCTTCCCCTTATCCTGAAACAGTCAGAAACCATTTAGTTATAAAGCTTCAGAGAATCAACCCAAACTGGCAAAGCAGAAAAGGAGAGAGGTAAGGACTTTTTTGGATCATGAAAGTAGAAAGGATCAGCTTCAGGTACAGCTGGATCCAGGTAGTCATCAGGAACCTGTTTCTCTCCCTCCTTGGCTCTGCTCCCCTCAGACGGTCCTCGTTCTCGTGGTGGCGAGAGAGCTATCAGCAGCCTCGGGCGTACATTCTCCCAGCTCAACACCTACCCCAGCAAGAGAGCGCCTCTGTCACAACAGTTCGGCAGAAATCCCCAGGCTAACTCTCCTTTGTCCACTGTGTTCCTGTGCCCATCCTGACTAAATCACTGTGGCCGGGGATGTGGAATGTGAGATTGGCCAGCCCTGGGTCTCATGCCCAGCCCTGGAGCCAGGGAGAATGATCAGCCCACCTGAGTCACAGGGACTAAAGAATAGGGGAGAGATGGTCTCCCACAGGAATATCTGGGGTATCATTAGCTGATAAATGGGGAGGAGTAAATTCTGGCAAGAGAAACTTGTGTCCATCTGGACCCTCCCCCAGGAGGGGGCACCCTAGAAACGTGAGTCATTGCCAGGGGTGGCTGCCCTCTACTCTCCCTTTTTCCCTCTGCACATTCTGAGAACATTGGCCAGGTTCCCTCTGTCTTTCAGGAGACTGTCATGGAGAGAAAAGCCACAGAGCCATCTCAGGGCCTGCCCCGGGCCATGTCCTCAAGAGATGGCCTCCTGCAGGATGAGGAAGAGGAGGAAGGTACAGACAGTGGGACTAACAGTGAGATCATGGCCTGAGGTCTGATGGACCCCAGGGAGACAAAGGTTCCGGGTTCTGGGGGTGGTGAGATAGCGTGACTTCCACTAAATCCCTTCCCCTCTGTGTGCCTCAGTTTCCCCATCTATAAGTGGGGAAGACATGCCCCCTGGTTCGCCCTCAGAGGGACATGAAATGGGAAGCCACAGGGTGGGTTCTTGCGGCCTGCAGAGGAGGGAGCCGAGAGCGAGGAGGAGGACAACCTGTCTTCGTTGCTGCACCAGCGGGCCAAGATCCCGTGGCGAGCCTGTGCCAAGTATTTGTCATCGGCTGGCGTCCTGCTCCTGTCACTGCTCGTCTTCTCCCAGCTGCTCAAGCACATGGTCTTGGTGGCCATTGACTACTGGCTGGCCAAGTGGACCGACAGCGCCCTGACCCTGAGCCCGGCAGCCAGGAACTGCTCGCTCAGCCAGGTGCGGCCAGCAGCACCCAGGGCCAGGGCCGGTGGGGGGAGAGGGCTGAGCCGCGGACACCCCCAGGACCCCACCTCGTTCTCTGCCTGGCCCAGGAGTGCGCCCTCAACCAGACGGTCTACGCCATGGTGTTCACCGTGCTCTGCAGCCTGGGCATCGTGTTGTGCCTTGTCACGTCTGTCACGGTAGAGTGGACGGGGCTGAAGGTGGCCAAAAGGTTGCACCGCAGCCTGCTGAACCAGATCATCCTGGCCCCCATGAGGTACCCCCTCCCCGAGCCATGCTGGTGCTGTGGGCAAGTCACTGTTCTCTGGGCCTCAGTTCTCCCGTCTGTGAAATGGGCATATGCAACCTCTGTCACGGGCTGGGGGTGGGGGGGCTCGAGGAGACAGTGTGTGTAAAAGTGCCCTCCTCGGGGCAGAAGGCAGAGGAAAACCAGCATTTGCTCAGCCACACACGCTCATCTAATTGTCACAAGAGCCCTTCAGAGTGAGCGTCTGCAGGCTCCACGTGGATGTAAGTTTCCCTTCCCCGGCAGGGACCGTCTGCCTGTCCCCACCCACAGATTCAGCTCTCCCCCTCCTCCCTCAGCTAGCCTGCGGGGGCCGACACTGGTGACATGGGGATATGTTTTCCTCTCCTGGAATGGGACGGATAAAAATCCCAAAGGCCACTTGGTGTGAAACTGCCCAATCGACTGGCTGACTTGGTTTTAAAGCACGACGGGCCAACAGGTTACCTGGCCCCTTGTCAGGCCTCACCCCTTGTCAGGCCTCATCCAAAAGTGACGACACTTTTTACTTTTCAGTCTCATGAGCTTTCTGTGGCCCACACACATGACCCCAACGTTTAGTTACCCTCTACTTGTCCCAGATCGGAGCTTCTGAAATCCACTGGTGAGGGTTGGCGCTGTTCTGGGTCACGGCCAGAGTGATGACGGCCAGAGTAGCCTCGCAGGGTCAGCCAGCTGACAGGCTGTCCCCAGGGCCTGGTTCGCCCTGGCAGGTCGTCCCTCTGGAGAAGACTCGATGTCCCCAGCACAGCTGCCGAGTGAGTCAGGCTGAGCAAGTAGCTGAGGAAGGTGGCTGTGGTCATACGTGGGCTTGAGAGCCAGAGAGGTTAGTGAGGGGCGGCACCCCCTTGGGCAGCTGCAGGAATTCTCAGGGACACAGGCCAGATAGGTATCTACAGACCCGCAAGGCAGCCGCCCCTAGGAAGCCAGACCCAGAGATGACCCCAGAGACACTAAATGAAAGAAATAACTACCCTCATTCAAGAAACAGGAAGGAAATCAATAAACGGGTGAGTAACTGTTCTTCTGGTTGCCTCTTAGGTTTTTTGAGACCACACCCCTTGGAAGCATCCTGAATAGATTTTCAGCGGACTGTAACACCATCGACCAGGTACACAGGACTGTGACCCATTTCCCCAGTTCAGAGAGAGGCCAGGCCCCCACGCTTCTCCTCTCTGGGGTTGGCTTCCCCAGATCTGGTGCTCAGAGCCCTGTGAGACCAACCCAGTGGGTCCCGATCTGATTACAGTGCTGCCTCAGGGCCGGGGGCTGCCGCTGGGAAGCCGTCGTGATGAGACTGAGGGAAACCACAGCCCTTTGGCTTCCATCCAGTACCCCTGGCTCGCTCCAGTAAGGTTCAAGCATAGTCTGACCAAGGGGACTGATTTTGTGGAGAATATTCCTTTCCATTCAGCTTGTGTTCTTGATTTGCCGTCGTACTAGATGGTGAGGAAACGAAGTCCTGATTCCTGCTCTCAGGGAGCCTACGGTGTAGCTGGAGAGATGAGACGTGTGCCTGGGAGAGAGCAAAACATGGCGGCCGGTAACACTCCAAATATAAACACCAAATCTCACCTCCCTCTCTCACCCTCCTCTCCGTCAGCACATCCCATCCACGCTGGAGTGCCTGAGCCGCTCCACCCTGCTCTGCGTCTCGGCCCTGGCCGTCATCTCCTACGTCACGCCCGTGTTCCTCGTGGCCCTCTTGCCCCTGGCCGTGGTGTGCTACTTCATCCAGAAGTACTTCCGGGTGGCGTCCAGGTGATGGCAGCCTCTGCCAGCCTCAGGGGAGGGGGGATGGGAGGTGCTTTGCGATGGGTAGTTGGGTACTCTTACAGGAGTAATCATCAAAAAGTAGTAGAGTCGTATTCCCCCTGAAAAGGAACATAGAAATGAAGGAAAGAGAGACATTCATCTTCCACCAGCCTGATGTAACCATCTGTCAGCACGCGCGCACACACACACACACACCACACACACACACACACGTCAGCACACACACACACACACACCACACTGCCGTTAATATCAGAACTATTTCCTTAGGAGATAGGGTCAGGAGTGAAATTGCTAGGTCAGGGTGTATATTCACCTTTATGCCCTTCATTCATTTTTGCCAGAATGCTTCCCAGGAGGGTCGTAGGAGTCCAGTGACCAGGCTGGTTGCTGATGCATGAAATCGAGGGCACCTGATGGCAGGGGTGTTATGGCAACCGTACCTGCCAGCCCTTGGTACCTCCCAGCCCTCGCTATCTGCCAGCCCAAGGTACCTGCCAGCCTGAGGGGGCCAGAGCATGCCTGGGAACCTTGACTTGAGGGACCTTTCACAATGATCGCATTTGCCCTTGAGAGCCTCCGAGTCACACAGGCTTCTTTCCTACTCAAAATTTTCTAAGAACCGTCTCCAGAAGTTCTTTCTGGGAGTGATTCTGTTAAACTCATAGGTCCAAATAATTGTCGGGAAAATTTGAAAGAATCTCTAGACCAGTGTTCATCAAACTGACAATTGCAACCTATCAGTGGGTCACAAAATCAATATCATAGATCACAGCCAGCATTTTTAACAAACGAAATTGGATAGAACATATCAGACTGCATGCACAGAATATCAGTAAGTTTTGCTTCATGAAACCTCTGTTTGGGTTGTGTAGGAGGCTGCATGTGTGTGTGTGTGTGTGTGTGTGTGTGTGTGTGTGTGTGTGTGTGTGTGTGTACGCATGCACGTGCACTGATTTGGAGTATGATACGCATTTCTTACTGCAGATTATAATCAAAAGGTTAAGTACCTTTCCCAAGTGCACATAGTTGATTAGTAACTGGAGTCAAAATGCTGATTATCAATACAAACAATTAAATTTAGATACATTTTGACCACAATTACCTTGCTCATAAGGATCACGATTCGTATGCTGGATAGTGTAGAATGTCCAGGCACCCAGGAGGAGCCCGTCCGTGTTCACAGATCACTGTGGCTTTGTAAGCACTGTACAAGCTGTTTTACAAAGTTCATTCCTTCTCCCAGAGAAGCCACCCTGTGCCCCCCACATCCACTCTGCCCTGGGGACAGTCTGTCCAGGAACACTGCTTCCCACATCCCAGCCTGATCTCCCTGGCACTGATGTGCTTGTTGACGAGCAGCTATGGGGAGCAGGGGGCAACCCTGTTGCCATGCAAACCTCTGGCCTTCCCCCCCGCCCCCCCGGAAGGAGCCCTGTAGATACTGGCCCGTGATGTGCCCGAACCTATCGTGGTTCGAGGGGAGGGACTAGAAGCTTTGCGTTAGGTCTTTCTGCTCTTTTCACTAGCTGTCTCAAGGTTCAGGTTGCTCCCCGCACCCCTGCCCCGCCACCATGAGAGAGAACCCACCACGCCCGCCCCGCCTTACTGCAGAGCCAGGGACAGACACATGCGGGAGGCAGACGGTGCCCAGGGTCACAGTGCCTGCCCCGGCAGGCTGTTTAAAGCATTTTGCTGGGGTGGCACCGCTGGCTTCCCTCTCTCCACAGGGGAGACGCTGAGACCCGGACAGGTGAAGCCATTTGCACACACAGTGGTGGGGCGGTGGTGGGGAGGCGGGCAGAGCTGGGATTCAGACCCGGGCTGAGCCCTGCGCCTGCCCTCCTGACCATTCTGCTCTGCTCCCCTGCACAGGGACCTGCAGCAGCTGGATGACACCACCCAGCTCCCCCTGCTCTCCCACTTTGCTGAAACCGTGGAAGGTCTCACCACCATCCGGGCCTTCAGGTACCCGATTTACCCCGAGGTGAGGGTGGGCGGGAGTGGAGCCAAGGCTGCAGGTCATGTGATTCGGGTGTCAGGGCTTGGCTTAGGAAGGCCTGGGACATGCGTCTCCCAACCCCTCCTTAGGCCCCGGAGCCTCAAGGATGTCCCCCAGTGGGGTCAGGTCCGGTGGGCTCCACTGTTTGATCCAGAGAGGAAAATCTCAGCCCTGCAGCCAAGTCCAGAGCCTCTGTGAACCAAGGCAGGACAGGAAAAGAAACAAAGCTGGGAAGTATATGCTCACATATCCATTCTAGAAAGGCTTTTCCATCACGTGGGCCAGCCCTGAGGCCATCTTTCATTGAGAATCTCCAGCAACTTGAACACGATGCTAAGTAGTTGACATGCCGGTCTCATTCATTCCGCGCGGCAATCCAAGGCGCTAAATGTGATTATTCCCATTTCCCAAATAAAGAAGTTGAGACCAGAGAGACAGTATAACCCCTCTGTGTAAGGTCCTCTAAAACCAAGGCTTGAATCTGCCCATTTATTCAGTAAACACGTACTGAGCTTAAACCCAGGTCAGGCACTAAAAAGACAGAGATGAGTCGGATGAGTGCATGTCCTGGAGGCATTTATAATCCAGGCTCTGAGCAGGCCAGGAGAAACCCACGTGACGGGTACTCTGAAAGAAAGGGGAATGTGGACTCTGGGATCATGGAAGGGAGGGACTGTCTGAAGGCTTCCTAGAGGCCATGTTGTCAGAGCCAGCATCAAAGGGTAAAGAAAAGTTCACCAAGCTGGGGGAGTTCTCCCCAAAACTTTAGTGTCCCTGCTTTCCACCCTCAATCATGACATTGGGCTCGACAGGAGCATCTGAGGCCGTCTGGGGAGTAGAGGGGCCATTGCTCCCTGCCCCGGCCTGTCTGATGTATTCGAACATCTCCAGCCAAACAAGCCAGAGACCCCTGCCTAGATAGTTGGACTCTGGTCTCTAAGCCTCACCCAGAGAGTGTCCAGGTTATTTTTAGGATGACACAGCTGTGCAGGGTGTGACAGTAAGCATGCGACACCAAGTCCCATGTCCAAGAGTAACCCTAGGGCTCAAGGACCAGCCAAGAGGATTCCAGGAGGCTTGCGTCTCCTCCCTCCAAGCCCCAGAGCTCTAGGACAGGTGCCCAGGCCCCCGGCGCAGCACTGTGGCCCCATTCACTCCCTGGGCCATCTGCGGCAGTGAAAGGTCCTCTTAGGGGTCTTGTCTGATTAAGCAAAGCAACGCAGAGCTCTGCCCTGGCCTTGGCTCTGCTCCCTGGATGGGCCTGCACCGTCTTCCGCACAGAAGCCCCTTGGAACCTGGCATGACGCTCAGGTCTCCTCCGAGCCCCCTTCCTGTCTCAAGCCTGCACTTCCCAGGTCCTTTGACTCTCAGTGCCCTACACACTTCCAGGCCTGGCCTCAGTACTTAGTACTGTTGCTTTTACACAGGCTGTCCCAGCAGCCTTCGGGCTGGGCCTGGGGCAGAGAGACTGTGCTTCTCCTCCAGAGGGCTGGGCCCTCTCGGTAGGATCTCAGTGGAGGCCGCCTCCCGCCGCCTGTGGTCAGTCAGAGGAGCCGCTGCCCGGTGAGGCCTCCCACGCCCTCTACACTGACACACTGGGGGGTCTTTACATGCGGATGGAGGACTTTTTGGTCCTCGCTGGGTGTGTTTAATTCATTGGCTCTTGCCCAGCAGCCTGCCCTGTTGAGAGCTGACCAGCGTTTCCTGATTGTGTGCCTAACACGTGCCAGCCACTGTGCTACAGGCTGTATGTGTATTATTGCACTGAATGCTCACAAGAGCCCCCTGACATGGCTTCGAGCAGCCACGTTCAACAGACAAGCCTGAGTCACACATGGTCAGAGCCAGTGCTAGGCCCGGAACCCAGGCCTCTGGGACCTTCTGGCTTCTCTAGGAGGCCCTGCCTTTTCCTGGAAAAGTCTCCAGAGTACCCCAGCCCCGGACTCGGTGTTGGGCTGAGAGGCTGTTTCAGCCCAGGTGGGAGCAATTACTGTCCCCGCTTTACTAATGAGGAAACTGAGTCTCGGTCCTGACACACAGCCAGTTAAGTAAGAAGGCTCAGAATCCAAAGTGGGTCTGCACAGCCCCACGCTGGGACTCTCCACATTCCTCACACGGTCACACACCTACCAGGAGCCACACCTCCCACACACCCTCACACACACCCGCCCCTCAGGCTCGCCCATCACACACGTGTGCACAAGCAGGCAGACCGCTTCAGCACACGCTCAGTCACACCCCTCAGACTTGGGGCTGCACACTCGCCGCAGCCACATCGCGCCACCGTGGCTGTGCGATCGTACACTCGCTCGCACCTCAGAGACTCACTTTGCTCTCCTCAGACACGTGGGTCGGGCACAGCCCCTCCACCCAGAAGTAATCAAAGCAGAACAAACACCTTCCAAGAGTGAAAAGCAAATGCACGGTTAGACTTGTCTTGAGCCCTCCGAGTCCCCAGTTGTTTCTCTGAGACCAGCTAAGACAGCTTTGGCTTCCATTTGTTCCTTCGCTCCTCATGAAACAAGTGCTCCACCCCCTCCTCTGGGCCCAGCTAAGCCAGCCTGGGGTGGGGGTGGCCAGGGAGAGTGAGGCCAGGAGCCCAGGCTGCTGAGAGAGAAAAAACAAGTCCATTCAAAGTAATGCAAGCAGAACATGATGAGGGCACAAGCGAAGGAAAGAAGCCTCCAGGGTTCCTTCCTTGTACAGGGAGATCTCGTCTACCTTAGAGGGTCAGGGAAGGTTCCATTTTTTCATTCAACAAGTATTTATTGACAGTGCCAGGTGCTAGGGATGCCTTGGTGAACAAAACAGCCATGGGCTCCATTCTCATAGGGTTTATGGTCTCGTGAGGGAGATAAGCAGCTAGAAAAATGAGCATATGAGCAGAGGCTATGAAACAGGCTGCAGAGAGGGAGAACCACAGTCCAAGGAAGGACACCCTGAGGAGGTGTCATTTGAGGTAAAGCCTGAAGGCTGAGAGGAGTCAGCCTTGTGAAGAGCAGAGGAGAAAGCATTCCGGGCAGAGGGGACAGCATGTACAAAGGCCCTGGGGTGGGAAAGACCTTGGTATGGTCGCAAAACTGAAAAAGGGCAAGTAATAAATAATTGTAATTTCTGTGGCTGCAAGGCAGTGAGCAAGGGAATTTGTGGCATGGAAGGAGGCTGGGTCAGCAGGAGCCAGCTCACACAGGCTCCCGGCAAGGAGGTGGTTCTTTGGCCTCGACGCCATTGATATTCTAAAGAAGAGAAATGGGATGTAATTTATGATTTACAAAGATCATGCCGGCTGCTGTCAGCAGAGCAGGCTGTGGGGAGACAGCCGGTAAACCTACGGGGAAGCTGACGCAGCAGCCCAGGTGAGTTTGTGGTGGGCAGCAAGTAGGAGAGAGGCAGGCAGAAGCAAGGCCTGCTTTGGAGACAGAAACAAGAGGTCTTGTAGAGGGACTGGATGTAATCCAAGTATTTCCTCAGTTTCTGGCCTGAATATCTAGCTGGTCAGAACTGTGCTTTACTGGAATAGGGAGACCCTGGAGAGAAGAATGGGTCTTGGGGTGAAAGCAGGAGTTTGAAGGAGGCGGGAGTCTAGACAAGTCTGAATCAAGTAGCAAGGAGCTGGGAGGGCCGGCCAGAGAGGAATGGCCTACATATCGTCAGACACGGCATGTTTCCTGGCTGCTTCTCTGTAAGGAGAGGCCTGGGGGCCATGTGACCCTCAGACCCTCTCCATCCTCCCTCCAGGTATGAGGCTAGGTTCCAGCAGAAGCTCCTCGAATACACGGACTCCAATAACATCGCCTCCCTCTTCCTCACGGCTGCCAACAGATGGCTAGAAGTCCGCATGGCAAGTCCCACCCACCACCTCCCCGGGCCCCGGGACAAGGGCTTCTGATAGGGGTGTGGAGCCAGAGCAAGAGCCAAACACGGACCCGAGGGCGGGAAGAGAAGATGGAAGAGCAGCTCCTGTGTGCATACAGGGCGGGCGCCGAACCCTCCTGCTTCTCCGAGCCTGGCAGCCCTCCGTGTGTCTGACCGGAGCCTCCTCTTCCCCATCCCTGCCCGGGCGCTTGTGCACCTGAGGTGTGCGCCAGTAGCCAGAAGAGCTGTGTGTTTCACTGTGACGGGTGTGTGTCTGAAGTGGGCCATAAGACCTGTGTGGGTCAGCTGGTGAGGCTGCCGTTCAGGCCTGCGCAGATGGCTGGTGGGGGTGGGGGTGGCGCAGACACGTGTGCACACGTTCTGCTGCGGCTCCAGCCTTCAAGGCCTCCTGCGTGTCTGATGACGTGTAGGTGTGTTGCTGGGCTGGGGTAGAGTCTCTGCTGAGTTGCTCCCCACCCTGAAGGGAGTGAGGTGCGCTGGGGGGCCGCTGCGGCTTCGACCCCTGAGGGCCCGCACCGGCTCGCCTCCCTCCGCAGGAGTACATCGGTGCCTGTGTGGTCCTCATCGCAGCCGTAACCTCCATCTCCAACTCCCTGCACAGGGAGCTCTCTGCTGGCCTGGTGGGCCTGGGCCTTACCTATGCCCTAATGGTGAGTGGCAGCAGACCGGGACAGTGGGGGGCTCAGATATCAGCACTTGGGGAATCTGAGAGACACCCTCCAGGCCCTACCCCAAGCTCCTGTGAGTCTGATGCAGGCGGGACCATGTGGGTAGGAGGGCTAACCCAGGGTCGGGGCCCCAGACAGGTGGTGGGTAAGGATGCACATTTGCTGTAACCCCCCGGGCCTCCAGGGGAGACCCCCCAGAGAGCCAGCAGAAGACACTGAGGGCCCCTGGCCCACACGGAAGAGCCATCCTGGTGGCCAGGGTTGGACCAAGCACTCGCTGACTTCCCGCAGGTCTCCAACTACCTCAACTGGATGGTGAGGAACCTGGCGGACATGGAGATCCAGCTGGGGGCCGTGAAGCGCATCCACGGGCTCCTGAAAACCGAAGCGGAGAGCTACGAGGGACTGCTGGGTGAGAAGCCCAGACGAGGGGCGCGTCAGGGGGAGGGGGGCCCTCCTGGATCCTGGCTGCAGCCTGACTCTGCTGGCTGAGCCCCGGTCTGGCCCCCAGCACCCTCGCTCATCCCGAAGAACTGGCCGGACCAAGGGAAGATCCAGATCCAGAACCTCAGTGTGCGCTATGACAGCTCCCTGAAGCCGGTGCTGAAGCACGTCAACGCCCTCATCTCCCCAGGGCAGAAGGTCAGTGGGCGGCAGGGCGGAGGGCTGCACGGCCGCCCAGAGTCAGCTCATGGGCCCCTCACACTGACAAGGCTCAGCCCCGCTCTCCCCCACCCCGTCTTCCCTGCCCCTTCCGCTGCCCTCACTCACCCACCCAGGAGATGGACACCCCAGACTCCCCTGGCTGAGAGGGCTTTTGTCAGGGCCCCCCTGCGAATGGTCAGGGGCTCTCCCAGGGCACCGACCCTGAGCTTCAGAGCAGGTTCTCGGGACAGAGAGTGAGGGTGCGCTTGACCTGGGGAGGGAGCTGCGGCTGGGCACTCTGACCCAACTCTCTGATGGATTCCCTCCTCGCGCCCCACCCCTGCTCTGACACTGCCCCTCTCCTTCTTCCTCTTTGTCTCTGCCTCTCTGTCTTTGTGGCTGTTCGTTTCACTCTCCTTGACCTTTAGATGTGCCTCTCTCCCCGCTTCTGGCTCTTCCCATCTGTCCCCTACCTCTCTTGTCCTTCTGTGTCACCATCTCTGTCTTTGTACTGTTCCCTTATTGTCCTTTCCTTTGGTACCCATGGGCCGGGAAGCCATGGCGTCAGAGATGACCCCAGTTTAAGGTGGGGCCCACGGATTCATCCTTGTAAACCCCACTGAGCCACCCCCAGGCCCTCCTCCCTTACCCACGCACATAGACTGTGCCCCAGTGCCCCCAACTCCCCTGCAGCCCCATACCAGGCACAGCGAGACGCACACCCAGGCCCAGAAAATGGACCTCTATGCCCTGCACTTGCTTGCGGGTCCCCGTGGGAGGCCCCTCTGGACCCAGGAAGCAAGCCCAAAGCCAAGGCCCAACCCCGGCCAAAAAGAAGCTGGTCAGAAAGACAGGACAGGGCGCCTGGGTGGCTCAGTTGTTAAGCGTCTGCCTTCAGCTCAGGTCATGATCCCAGGATCCTGGGATCGAGTCCCACATCGGGCTCCCTGCTTGGCGGGAAGCCTGCTTCTCTGTCTCCCACTCCCCCTGCTTGTGTTCCCTCTCTTGCTCTCTCTCTCTCTCTCTGTCAAATAAATAAATAAAATCTTAAAAAAAAAAAAAAAAAAAAGAAAGACAGGACAAAGAGATGCTGTGATCTCCGGTGCCTGCATGGCCCAGAGCGAGCACGAGAGCTCCCCCACGTACTCACCGTGTCCCTGCTCCTCTCTCCAGATTGGGATCTGCGGCCGCACGGGCAGTGGGAAGTCCTCCTTCTCTCTCGCCTTCTTCCGCATGGTGGACATGTTCGAAGGTGAGTGGTGTGACAGGTGCCCCATGTGTGCCCGCAGCCACCAGGTGGGACCCCAGTCCCAGTGTATGGTCAGATGTCACAGGAAGCCCAGCAATCACTGCCCTCCCCCCCCACTCCCGCATCCTCGATGGGACCCATGCTCCCAGGCTGAACCTGCCTCTGGCACCACCTGCTCCCCCCACTCCTTTGTGCCCCACCTGTGACACTCTCCGCGCAGGGCGCATCATCATCGACGGCATTGACATCGCCAAACTGCCGCTGCACACCCTCCGCTCACGCCTCTCCATCATCCTGCAGGACCCCGTCCTCTTCAGTGGCACCATCCGGTGAGCCCCACCACTCCCACAGCCCCCCATCCCGTCCCAGGCCCGGGGCCTGGGAGCTGGAGCTCGAGGAGGGATGGGGTGGGCGAGGCCCGAAGCACTCAGCTAGGTACCCGACCCGGGGCAGGCAGCCCTGCTCCAGCTCTGGGCACCGTGGGCTGGCCTGGTCCCTCACGCTTCCACCCTCGTGCCTTGCTCTGTCCTGTGAGGCCCAGGAGGGCACTGGTAGAGGCAGCTCCCCGGCTTGCTGCCCCCTCCCACTGCCCATTCAGCCAGCCCCCCCCCCCCCCCGGCCATCAGTTGTCACTCACTGCTCCCTTCCCCAGCCTCGCCCTCTGCTGGCGCCCGGGGATGAGCCAGCACCCAGCTTCCCTCCCTAAGGGGGCTTTCTGTGGCCCCCTGCAGATTTAACCTGGACCCGGAGAAGAAGTGCTCTGACAGCACGCTGTGGGAGGCGCTGGAGATCGCCCAGCTGAAGCAGGTGGTGAAGGCGCTGCCGGGGGGCCTGGGTAACTACTCAGGGAGCAGCAGGCCGGCGCTTGAGGACGTCTGGAAGGGCTAGGAGGGAAAACTCACGCCCGTGTCTGAGGTTTGCCCAGGGTTTAGTCTAGGTTCTGGCAGGACCCCAGAGACCATCCTGTGTTCCCCTTTACCTTACGGGAGCTCAGAGAGGTGACGTGAGTTGTCCCAGGCCACAGGACTGGTAAATTCTGGGGCTAGGGGTGGCGGGGGGGCGGGGGACAGCAGGTGTCACTGTGAGATGCAGCTTGCAAGTCTACAGTGTATTCAGCCCTGCCTACCCCGGCCACCGGCCTGCCCAGCTCTGCCCCGAGGAAGGAGAGGACAGAGGGGGACATCCCAGGCAGGGGTCACTCCTCCAGGGTGCAGGGAAGACTCTGCCTCCACCCCAGAACACAGCAGAGCCTTGACGTATTTGCCACAGCCCCCGCGGCAGTGGAGGCCGGCCAAGCCTCGGCTTCAGAGACTCACCCCACTGGTGCCCACACACAGCTCCAGCACCCACACACTCAGTGCACACGCCCCCTCCCGGACCGGCCCCGGGGCCACGGCCGCGCACCCCTGCAGAGGGCGCTCTTCTCTGTAATTCACGCAGAGGGCACCTGTGTCGCTGGGTCAAGTGCAGCTGCCCTGCACGCCCCCGGGCTCATGACACACCCCTGCATATTTGCCCCTCTACATACATTTCCTAACGTCCCTAAGCCATGTTGTCTACTAAACTCCCAGCGCCGGACTAACTCAGCCCTGCTCCTCCTCCCTGGGGCTGTTTTCAGATGCCATCATCACGGAAGGTGGGGAGAATTTCAGCCAGGGCCAGAGGCAACTGTTCTGCCTGGCTCGGGCCTTCGTGAGGAAGACCAGCATCTTCATCATGGACGAAGCCACGGCCTCCATCGACATGGCCACGGTTGGTCCGGAGCACAGCCGTGGGGTGGGGTCTTGGAGAGGGTTGTCATGGGGCCTTAGGGTGAAATTTGCACAAAGTATTTCTAAAGCTCAAGTCATCTTTAACATCAAGGGCCACTTGAAAGGCGGAGGGCTGCAGGGACCCTGACTCCAGCTAGTTTCCGGGCACATCTCAAGCTCACAAACACACAAGCTGCACGCAGACCCACAGAGACATCACACTCATCACCCGCCACACAGCCCAGCCAGACACACACACACAGCACACACACGCGCATAGAGCTGAGCCCCCAACAGCCTGAGCCCAGCCCCTGAATGCTAGAACTTGATTGGTCCTAGGGGACAAGGACCAGACAGATGGAGGGGGGGTGGGCTAGGATTGGGGTCCCATGGGAGCCGGACTGCAGACGTAGGCCCCACATCCCCAAAGCCAGGCCAGACCCCATCCCCTAGGCAGATGATCCAACCGCTGCTGCTCCCACCTGGCAGGAAAACATCCTCCAGAAGGTGGTGATGACGGCCTTCGCAGACCGCACCGTGGTCACCATCGCGGTAAGGGGCCCCTTGCTGTGCGGGGCCACACCCAGAGAGAGGGCTGGCCTCTAGAGGCTGCCATCAGAGGGCAGCCACTGCACTCACCCGGGCCTGGTGATCAGGGGAGGCCCCTGAAGCGATGCTGCAGAGTCTGGAGGGCTTGCAGGGAACCTGGACCGCAGGGCGCGGGGTGGGGGAGGACTTTCATCTGCACTCCCGCAGATCCCTCTCTTTCTCCAGGTTCCAAGGCCTGCCCCGATCCCAAAGCCCCGGGAGCTAGGCTAGGCTACCTTCTCTATAGGCAGTGGGGGTTGGGCTGTGAGGCGATCTCTGAGTCTTGAAGCCCAGAGGTGAGGGCAGAGCTGAGACTTGGTAAGGGGAGATGGTGTCATGGGTGGACAGAGCGCTTGAGGTCACAGCCACCCCAGGGAAGGGCAGTGGCCACAGAGATGGGACATTCCATCCACATGCCTCCTCCCCCGAACTGCAGGAGGGACACCCTCAGCCGCCCCTCCCCCCCCACCCTGACCAGCACCCCCTGCCCCACCCAGCACCGCGTGCACACCATCCTGAGTGCAGACCTGGTGATTGTCCTGAAACGCGGCGCCATCCTTGAGTTCGACAAGCCAGAGAAGCTGCTCAGCCGGAAGGACAGCGTCTTCGCCTCCTTTGTCCGTGCGGACAAGTGACCCGCGGAAGCCCGTGCCACCCCACGCCCCAGCCTGCCCCCACCTCCCGCCGGGGCTTTCTAACTGTAAATCACTTGTAAATAAAGAGATTGGTTGTTTCCTACTGGAGGCCTCGGGTCTGGCGGGCAGGGACTGGGGTGGCCTGTGGGTCCGGCGGACGTGAGGCTGTGTGAGTGTGGCCAGAGGTGCGTTTCCTTATTTGTGAAGTGAGGTTTGTAGTAGTCTGCTCAGGCATAACAAAACTGTGGACTAAGAGACTTAAACAGAAATGTCTTCTGACGGATCTGGAGGCTGGAAGTCCAAGATCAAGGTGTCATAGGTTTGGTTTCTCCTAAGGACCTAATTACCTCTTCACAGGCCCTATCTGCAAATACTGTCATACTGGGGGACTTCAACAGGAATTTAGGGCTCTAACAAATGGATGGGGGGGCAGACACAATTCAGTCTGTAATAAGGGTTATCGTATTTTTGTGATTATCTCATTAGACAAAATAGTCCCCTTCCTTCTCACTTCATTTCTTGGATTAAAATTGTGGGGTACTCTGGGTTAGTACCACTTCCATGACGAATGACAGGAACCCAACTCAAAGGGGCTTAACCAAAACCTGGAATTCATTGCCCTATGTGACGGAGAAGGCCAGGAGGTGTACTGCTTCGGGCATGGCTGGATCCAGCGGTCTGACCGCAGGAATGTGTTTCCATTTTTGGGTTCCTTCTTCCCCTCCCTCCCTGATGACAAATGGCCACTAGCCCCTCCGGCTTATACCTTACCCCTCTGAAAAAGAGATGATTCTTCCCAATAGTCCCAGCAAAAGTCTTGGGAGCAAATCTCAATGGACCAAGTTAGGTCATACCCCTACCTCTACCCAAGCACTGTGGTCAGAGGGCTCGGCTATATTGACTGGCTAGGCCCGGATCACATGTCCCCATCTGTGTCCCCATGGAGAAGCGTTCAGAATGGAAGAAGGGTGGTCCTTCAGAGAGAAGCACGGTGCATATACCACAAGTCAGCCAGGTGGTGTCTGGAGATGCTAAGGCCCAGACACTGGGGAGACCAAAACAACAGATATCCTCAGATTCCATCAGCATCGTGAAACAGGAATGCACACCTCCCTCAGCCCAGAAATGGCAGGTGCTCATTTACATATCCTGTTTTTATCATTTTCACATTGACTTCAGTACTGGTTATCCCAGCTCTGGGGTGCAGACCCAGGAGTCTTGGGCCTGTGTCCCTCTCGGTTGCAACAGGATCAGAGCAATGTAAAGACAACCCACCAGTCACTGGAGAGAGGCCCAACACAGACCTTTTAGATACTCCAAGAGCCAGAGGGGATCAGGAAGTGAGAGCTCTGTAAGGCCTGGCAGGCTGCCTGGGGGAGGCAAGATGTGAGTTGGGCATGAGAGGGGTGGGAATGAGACAGGTGGAGTTAGAGAAAATGGCCCATGGGGCAGGGGGTGGGGGGCATAAGATCATAGGGCCTTAAATGCCAGGACGAGGAGTTCGGGATATGCCTATGAACAAAAGGGAAGTGGAGAAGGTTTCTGAGTGAGAAAGGAACCTGACAAATTCAGTGTTTGGGGGAGACAAGTATGAGGAGGTAAGGATGGAGCAGGGCAGGCGGCTCAGCTCTTTGGGTAAGGGGCCCACCCTCCTAGAAAGGGTGGAGCAGGTAATAGCTGAGGCCTCAGAGCCACGCTAGGGGCAGCCCTCTCTACTGAAGGGCCTCCTAAGAGTAGAGCCTTGGAAAGGAGAAGATTCCTAACCCCACCCCCACCTTGTGCCCACCATACCCCATGGGATTGAAAGGAGGTGGCAGGGGCAGGGCAATGTCCATACTGAAGTCTTGGGCAGGGATGCCCAAGGCCATTCTGGCCCAACCCCCTCTATATTATCCCTGATGGCCTGCCAACTTTGACTTGGATACTCCAAAGATACCAATCATCTCTGGTTATTAGAACTGACTCTTCCATATGTGAAATCACAACCTGCCTCTGTTCTGCTCAGTGTCTGTACTGGTTCTATACTTTGGGCCACATAAAACTAGTAGTCCATCCTCCCTGGACCTTTGGGGTTTCTGCAATAGTGCCCAAACTTCCTAGGGGGCTCTCTAAGGCTCCTTTTCCGATGGCTGAACAGATGTAGTTGCCTCAAAGGTTTCCGGTGTAACCCTGTCTCCTTGAGCTCCCCCACTCTGATTATCCCATTCTCCCCTCCCCACTCTAGGCACTGCATCTCTGTTAATATAGCCCAAGCTCACATTTACCCTGAGTAGCAGTGTTGACTCCGCCTGCAGGTGAGTATGAGACAGAAAGGAAAACTCAGGGGTGCCTGGGTGGCTCAGTGGGTTAAAGCCTCTGCCTTCGGCTCAGGTCATGATCTCAGGGTCCCGGGATCGAGCCCCGCATCGGGCTCTCTGCTCAGCAGGGAGCCTGCTTCCTCCTCTCTCTCTGCCTGCCTCTCTGCCTACTTGTGATCTCTCTCTCTCTGTCAAATAAATTAAAAAATTAAAAAAAAAAGAAAAAGAAAGGAAAACTCAATATGAAAATCACAGTTTGCCCCACTGTGGCCCATATCCCCACTGTCCCCATCTTGGGGCCCTGCCTCAAGCCTCCACTCCAACAAATGAACACACATGGGTCAGGGCTACATAAAGATCTGAGCCTCAGAGAGAGGATGGGGCCATTACTGTCCCAACAATAGAGACCTAGCAGGCTTTCTCTCCCAGCTGAGAACTGGGGGTCCCCATCTGAAGCTCAAGCCCACAGGGCAACCCTAGACTGATGCCTGCAGTAGAAGCACCACTCATGTTCAGGTCAAGAGCGTGAGTCCCCCAGTTCCCCAGCCAACCCTAAGACAGCCCCTCAGACTCACATTCCTTCCATCACCTAAGGTTTAAGAGACCAGGCGGCAGTTGTAAGGAGGTGTAAAGCAAGTAAGTGTCCATAGCTCGAACTCTCTTTAAAATACAGGGGTGTAGTTGTGGGATGATTAAGAAGATGCGACCACCCAGGCTTCTGGGCTGGTGCAAATCTGTGTTCCTACATCTGCTAGTAAGGTCCATTATTTTCTGGGGAGGGAGTCCGTGGCTTTCATCAAATTCTCAAAGGATCTACGACTCAGAAAAGATTAAGAGCATCCCCAAAGAGAAGAAGCAGTCAGTTGAGGAATCCTCAGGCCACCTAACCTCCTGCAGTCACCGGTTTGGTGACGCAGCTCCTCAGAGCCTCCTCTCGCTGGGAACCCGCAAAGCCCAATGCTGCCCGAGAGGTGCATACTGGCCCCCCTGAGAATGGGAAAATTGGAGGAGGAAAGGCAAGCCAACAGGGGCTGCAGTCCTCAGACTGAAAGGGCGGGTCGCGACTCCCCTCCCTGTCCCCGTGTGGGCAGGAGGAACCTCTTTTTGTCCCTCTGATTGAGCAAACCCTCAAGGCCAGAGTGAATCTGGAACAGGAAGGCGGGGCGTGGGGGGGGTGTGACTGGCAAGGGGCGGGGCTTGAGCCCGTGCCCGCCCCTCCTCCAGCTCAGGAATAGGTTGGGCTCCCCCTGGCGGCTCCGGTCCCCCACTCCATTCCTCCGGCGCCCCCGCCCTCAATATTCTGCCCCCATCTAGCACAGGTCGGTCTCAGCGGACCAACGGACAGACAGAGGGACGGACGGACGAACGAAAGGACGACCCGCTGGGAAGCCCGGGCAGCAGGCGGGGCCGGGAGGCCACGGCTGCGGCTTGAGGAGCAGGAGCAGGTGCCGCGGCGACGAGCGGGCGGGGCAGGACGGAGAGGAGCGCCGGGCGGGGGCGCGGCGCCGGCTAGCGTGCGCCGGCGAGGAGCGGAGAGGCCGTGACCGTGAGTGAGCCCCGCCAGGTTGCGCTGTGGGCGAGGGGATCTGGAGTGGAGTCAGGTGGAGTGGTGACTCTGGTGGGCGCAGGATCCCAAGGAGACAGAAAGGACAGAGCTGGAGGGGGATCCGACCAGCCGCGGGGGCGCTACGGAGGGTGGGGTGGAAAAGGGGTCATACCTGGAGGCGAGACTGGGGGTCGTCAGAATATGAACCTGGAGCTTGGAAGGGGGCCTGGGAGCAGAAGTGAGTGAGGCGGGAGAAACGGTGGGGGTTGTGTTAGGTCTGGTGAGTTGGTTAGATCCAGAGGTGCTAAGTTCCAAGGTAGAGGAGGTGGGTTGAGAAGGAAACCCTGGTGGGGAGAAGGAGTCTTAGCGGGAGGCCCAGGGAAAGTCAGCGGTGGGAGAGAGTTGAGCTGAGATCGATGGCAAGGTGGGGAACAGGCCGGGGAGGAGGCTCACTAGGCAATGGGCGGGCGGGCTGAGGTGTGAGGCTGGTTTAAAGAAGCAGAGGCCAGTTGGAGGTGAGGAGGAGTCTGGTTGGGGAGGCATCTCAGAAGCGAGGCCAGCACAGGCTGAGGGTGGTCCCAGAGTGGAAGGGCTCCCCCGGGAGGAAACCCCACCGTGAGGCCCAAGGCTTGGTCAGGGGAGCGCCCCCCATGGGGGAAGCCTCTCCCTGGTGGTTGCTGGAGCCATGCTGTCCCGAAAAGGCATCATCCCTGAGGAGTATGTGCTGACCCGGCTAGCAGAGGACCCCGCAGAGCCCCGGTACCGAGCCCGAGAGCGGAGGGCCCGCTTCGTGTCTAAGAACGGCAATTGCAACGTAGCCCACAAGAACATCCGGGAGCAGGGCCGATTCCTGCAGGACGTATTCACCACGCTGGTGGACCTCAAGTGGCCACACACGCTGCTTATCTTTACCATGTCCTTCCTGTGCAGCTGGCTGCTCTTTGCCATGGTCTGGTGGCTCATCGCCTTCGCTCACGGTGACCTGGCCCCTGGCGAGGGCACCGCTGTGCCCTGTGTCACCAGCATCCACTCTTTTTCCTCTGCCTTCCTTTTCTCCATTGAGGTCCAGGTGACCATTGGTTTTGGCGGGCGGATGGTGACCGAAGAGTGCCCGCTGGCCATCTTGATCCTCATTGTGCAGAACATCGTGGGGCTCATGATCAATGCCATCATGCTGGGCTGCATCTTCATGAAGACGGCCCAGGCCCATCGGCGGGCCGAGACCCTCATCTTCAGCAAGCACGCCGTCATCGCGGTGCGCCACGGCCGCCTCTGCTTCATGCTGCGCGTAGGTGACCTCCGCAAGAGCATGATCATCAGTGCCACCATCCACATGCAGGTGGTGCGCAAGACCACCAGCCCCGAGGGCGAAGTGGTGCCCCTCCACCAGGTGGACATCCCCATGGAGAACGGTGTGGGTGGCAACAGCATCTTTCTGGTGGCTCCTCTCATCATCTACCACGTCATTGACGCCAACAGCCCACTCTACGACCTGGCGCCCAGTGACCTGCACCACCACCAAGACCTCGAGATCATTGTCATTCTGGAAGGTGTGGTGGAGACCACAGGCATCACCACCCAGGCCCGCACCTCCTACTTGGCTGACGAGATCCTCTGGGGCCAGCGCTTTGTACCCATCGTGGCCGAGGAGGACGGCCGCTACTCCGTGGACTACTCCAAATTTGGCAACACCATCAAAGTGCCCACGCCACTCTGCACGGCCCGCCAGCTTGATGAGGACCGCAGCCTGCTGGACGCCCTGACCCTCGCCTCCGCCCGTGGCCCCCTGCGCAAGCGCAGCGTGGCTGTGGCCAAGACCAAACCTAAGTTTAGCATCTCTCCGGATTCCCTGTCCTGAGCCGTGGTCGCTTGGGCCCCCACACTGCTTGTGTGCACAGAGGCCGTGTGTACGGTATGTAGGGTGGACGTGGTGTGGGCCCCTTGGCCAGGCCAGGTCCCGGTCTGAGGCTGGGCCCTCTTCAGCTCAGCCTTCCCTCCTGCTGTTAGCCCATGGTGTTACAAGGCACTTGTCACTACTCTATTTCTGGCCTCAGCGGGAGCCTGTGCTGGGTTATTTTTGTCTCTGCTCCTCCCAGCCCCAGCTCAGGACTGGCTCAACCCCCTTCCCCCTCCCCAGGCTGGGGAAGCTGTGGGAAGTGTTGGACCCTAAAGTTGGGTCTCCCGCCAGTTCTGCCTCCCCATGATCAATTGACCGCAGGCTGGGCAGGTGGCGGGGGAAGAACAGTCCCCAGGTTGGCGACCTGCTGCTCTGTTTCGGTGGCCCCAAGAAATGACCAGCCCCTCTTGGTCCCTGAAGAAGCGATGGCCTAATGGGTGGGCCCTGCCAGTTGGGGAGGGCAGTCAATGAAGGAGCGTATTCCAGCTGGAGGATTAGAGGTGTGGAACCGACGCAGACAGGGAAGGCTGAGACTGGTCGGGCTCCCCTCCCTGGGGCAGACTCAGGCGAGGAGGAAGTGGTGTGAGGACACTCAGCTCGGCTGAGCCTGCTTAGGCACAGGAAAGAGGAGATGGGCCCACCACACAGATTGAACTCTGGCTCCCCACCAGCGGCCGTCACTCAGTCTGTCCAGAGGGTGCTGTGAAGGCTCTTTGGGTCGCTAGAAAAGGAGATGTTGGAAAGCTCAGGCTGGTGGGGGTGAGTGAGGCCCCTGATGCAAAAAGGCCCTTGGTTCTCATGGGCTTGACCTCAGGCGGGGCTCCTGGAGCAGTGCCGCGTACACCTGCCCGGGATTCTGCCTTCTGTGCTATCAATAAAACCTCCCTAAACGCTGGGCAGTTCTTGCTGGGGAGGGAGGGGGCACCCTGGTGGACAGGGAAGGCAAGGGCTGGCAGCTGCCGGCCCACGTTCCAAAAGTGCCACAGATCCTGGCCGGGCGGCCAGAAAAAGGACCTGAGGCTGAGCCTTAGCACCCAGGGCAGAGAGACTTTTACCTTTCTGCCTTAGCCCGCCCAGCCCTGCCAGCCTGTCTGGCCATCTCAATTTTGGGGCACCTACCAGGCTTAGAGCCCTGGGCTTGGCCTCACGGGGATCTGCTGGAAGGTGGGGTGCTCAGGGAAGAGGTGGGGCCATCACATGCATTACTGTACAGAGATATTGCAGGTTTGGTTCCAGATCACCACAACAAAATACATACGGCGATAAAGAGAGTCAAATGAATTTTGGGGGGTTTCCCGCTGCATATAAAAGTTATGTTTACACTATACTGTAGTCTGTTAAGTGTGCAATGGCAGTATGTCTAAAAAAATTGTATGTACCTTAATTTAAAAAATACTTTATTGCTAAAAATTATTAATGATAATAATTTATCATTATCATAAAAAAATGATACCCGTCATCGGAGCTTTCAGTGAGTCGTAATCTTTTTGCTGGAGGGTCTTGTCTCGATGTGGATGGCTGCTGACTGGTCAGGGTGGTGGCTGCTGGAGGTCAGGGGGGCTGTGGCAATTTTTTAAAATTAGACAATAATGAAGTTTACCACATCAATCAATTCTTCGTTTCATGAATGAAAGAAATTGTGACATCCCCACGTCTGTGGGTCCTTGAGGTCGGGGACTGTATCTGATTCAGCACTGTGCCTGGCACTGAGTAAGTGCTAAGTGAATGAATGAATGAATGATGAGCGGTGTATAGGACAACAAGCCAGCATCACTGTTGCTGTTTGAGGTCTGCAGTGGGTTTTAGTGGGATCAGTGAGTGCTTGTCCTGGGCTACTCCAGAGGTAGGGTCGAAGAGCCAGGAAGCTGCTGCTGCTGGTCCAGGCTCTAAGCTGCCCCATCCTGCACCCACACAGCCCCCCAACGTTGACCAGTTTGTGGTTTAGTAGAGGAATGAGAAGCTACTCAAGAGTCAGCCCAGAGTTCTGGGGACAGTGCCTGGTTCCTGGGACTCAGCTTGGCTGTCCTTAAGACCAGGAGAGGGGCCAGACACATTAATGAGAAGCTACTCAGCAGCACCATTCTTGGGACCCCTTCCAAAGTAACCTTCCTCCACCCCCTCCACTGTAAATGGCTGGTGACGGTGAACCCACAGAACTGAGGGCTCAGCGCCACCTGCTGGCCACAGAGAAGACCTACTTGATCAGAAAATCAGGGCCACTGATCCCTGTCTTTCCACGCCTGAGAGAGACCTCCTAGCCTTAAGGCTTAGCTCAGGGAGGAGCTGGAAAGTTCCAGGCAGGGAGGGAGCTGCTGAGCTCAACAGGGAAGGGAAGCCAAGCTACCACCTTCCTGTACTGAAACTGAATCGCTAGTCTGGAAAAACTAGCCCACTAGCCATACTGGAAACCTGCCCAGGACTGACGCCTATGGATTTGGCATCTCCAGCCAGTTACTGCAAGGCACACGTTATCCATGAAGGTGGACCTCCGGCCTTTCTGCTGGAGAGGACACATCCAGCTTCTACAGGACCCACTTTCTCTCCGCAAGTGGCATCCTTCCAGCTCTGTCCTAAACTTGAGATCCTCCCCAACATCCTTCCCTAGGGGTGGTGAGGAGTAGAGTAGCCCCTGACTCCCCACAGCTCTCTGGGCTCACCTCTGAGGTCTCCCCAGTTTCAGGTATCAGACACCTTATGTTGTATGAAGACACGAATTCTGCATGTCAAAGTCATGTTCGCCCCAGATCGGGGCAGGTCTAATGTACAACAGATCTGTTCCAGCTTGAAAGGAGCTGGGAAAAGGCAGAGTGATGGGGTTAAAGTCAGAATTGGGTTCCAGAGAGTGGATTTGTTGCACTAGAATCTAGATTATTGGCATCCTCGCTGCCATGTCCACCTGTCTGGGGCATTGTATATACCTTCATGGAAAGGGAAGAAGGTGTTACCTACACCCTCCCCTATTTCCACTCTGGGAAAGCCCCACTCTGGATTGATATGAAAGGCAGGCTGCCTAGACTGGCCAGCTTGGGTACAGAGTGCAAACTTCTGCCTTTCCCTTGACCTTGTGTCCTTCCGGGCACTGATACCAATGAGTGGAACAGATGATAAAAGTACTAGGCATCTGTGCAATTTATTTCCTTCATTGGGAGAATGAATGGTTTACAAGAGTATGGATCAACAGCACACAAAGCCTTCTTCAGCTTTCGTGAGCCACATGCCTCTACTTCATGAAAGTATTGTTCTTTGCAGTACAAAGTCCCAAACTCCTCCTCCCCAGACCGTCGGCACTCAAGGTGAAGCAAAACAGACCAGGTAGTCCTGCCTCTGTGTATTCCTTACTTCATTTGATCAATTCCAGTTTTTCTCATGACACCATCATTGTTGGGGAAAGGAAGTTACTCCCAAGAGAAATAAATGCAATACAGTTCTGATTAAGACTTTCATTTGTTGTCAAATTCCTACTATGTCCTTGATCTCCCATGCACCTTGGAAGTAGAATGAAAATCATGCGATAGTTCTGCCTCTTTTGTGCCTCTTCAGGTCTCTGAAGGTCTGACTAGCATACTCATTTCTGTGCTTAATAACTCCTTAATGAACTTTTTTTTCTACATCATAGATTCCCTGTCAATCAATAATGTCCATTCTGCAATCCCCCACATTTTACATCTAATGTTTTATCTTCCTATAAAAAGATTCCATTTGTCATTCTCCCATATAATTTTATTTTTCCCTTATATTACTTTATTACTCTATTATAATCTCTATAAAATTATTATAATTTCTTTTAAAATCTCAACTGCCTTGCTACTTTTTCCAAAGGGTGTCATTCTTTTTGCTCACTCTATTTCAATGACTGTGGACGGCTTTGGACTGCCTCTTTTGTCCCACAGTCCTAACCGTTGCCCTGTTATTCCTTCCAGATCTCCACTTTATGAGAGTCATTGGCTCCTCTAATGATACAGTCTTGAAATAGGCACCAACGAAACCATGCCGCAATCCCCAGTATCGCCACTAGAGGCCACTCTAAATCACCCTCAGGTGGGAGCTCAGCGATGGGGATTTCTACTCTAGTCAGTCATCCCTGGAAGCCAAGAGTCTTCGATGTCAGTTAAGCCCATGAATGAACTCACTGTGGCCCCCCACACTCTCTTGAGTGACCTAAAAGCTGTGTTTAGGGTCATTTCTTCTACTTTCAGTAGAGATGTGAATAGGGCTTCTCTGCCCCACAGAGATCCTGAAATACAACTGCACATCCCCTGATAACTACATTCAGAACCACACTGTACCTTACCCATAACACCTGGCATGAGACTCTCCACAGCCCTGTCAACCTCTGTCCTGAATGAGGTGCCTGCACATGGGTCCAATTAGGAATAGCATCAGCCACCTTGGTTCAGTTACAGAAAATGAGGAAATGGTCAAACACACCAACCAACAGAACTGTCCCCTAAGAACAGACAACAACAGTATAGAGTAAGCCTATCCTCTAGACCGAAGGATCCAGCTCATCCTTCACACCCCAACCCCACTCTGGATCTTCCTTGGTGGTATGCCATATTGATTAAAAATCCAAGCTCTACTCTTTACTAGCCATGAGACCCTAGACAAGTCACTTACCTCTTCTCAAAGAATAACTCAGAGATATTAAGTTAAAAGTGCAGCTGCATACGTTTATTCTTATATTAGCATGTATAGGTGGATCTCATTGAACTAAGAAGTAGAATGTGAAACGGAAACAGGCCACAGTCTAGAAATAGTAAGTATTACTTTTGGGGGAGGGGTGTAATTGACATACAGTAGGTCAGTTTCAGGTGTACAACATGATCCAGCAGTTGTATATATTGCAAAATATCACCACAATAAGTCTAGTTAACATCTGTCACTATGCAGTTATAAAAATATTTTTTCTTAAAAGTTTTTCTAAACTTTTAAAGATTTACTCTTAGTAACTTTTAAATATGCATTACGGTATTATTAACTATAGGCACCATGGTGTACATTACGTCCCCACAATTTATTTTATAACCAGAAGTTTGTATCTTTTGACCACCTTCACCATTTCATCCACCCCACTCCATCCCTGGCACCCACCATTGTGCTCTCTGTTATCTGCAAGCTTGGGTTTTTGTTTTTGTTTTTAGATTCCACATGTGAGATCATATGGTATGTCTTTCTCTGTCTGACTTATTTCATTTAGCAGTATACCCTCAAGTTCCATCCATACTGGTGCAAATGACAGGGTTTCATTCTTTTTTTATGGATGAATAAAACTTCATTATATATATACATATCATTATATATATATCCCACATTTTCTTTATCCATATATCCATCAATAACACTTATTTCTATATCTTGGTTATTATAAATAATGTTTCAGTGAACATAGGGGTGTATATATCTTTTAGAGTTAGTGTTTTCATTTTCTTCAGGTAAATACCCAAAAATCAAATTACTGAGTCACATGGTAGTTCTATTTTTAATTTTTTGAGGAACTTCCATTCTGTTTTCCATAGTGGCTACTAGCAATTTACATTCCCATCAATATAGTGCACTAGGGCTCCCTTTTCACCACATCCTTGCCAACATCTGTTGTTTCTTTTTTGATACTAGTCATTCTGACAGGTGTGAGGTAATATCTCATTGTGGTTTTGATATCCCTGATGAGTAGTGATGTTGAGCACCTTTTCATGTGTCTGTTGGCCATCTGTACGTCTTCTTTGGAAAGCGTTGCTTTCTTTTATTGGATAAGGTGATTGGCAAGAGGCTATCAAGGAAGGCAGCTTGAACAGTCTGCTCTTGAGCAAGCTATCTAAGCCATGGGGAAAAGCAATCTTGGTTACAGATGCATTCACTGAGAAGCCTTGTTGTTACTGCTGTTTCTGTGTAAGAACTTCCGAGGTTCTTCCAGTGGTTCCCCCATCAGAATAAGCCACGAATGCATCGTAATGAAAGCACCTCATTATAGTTCTTCAGTCCTTCTTGTGTCAATTTGAGTGTTCTGAGAATAACCCTTCAAGATGAAGAATAAGCGATTTATTAAGGGTAGCACCTGTAAAAGATAAAGGAGAGAGGGCACATGAGTATGTCGGCAAAGCCTTTAGACCATGATGCAGGTGTAATATCTGTAAGGGGAGGAAGAAGGGAGGATTGGGTAGCAAGAGCCCCAGACTCCAGTGCAAGTCTGAGAAAGTCTCGGGGGAGCTACAAAGACTCCTGCATTTCTCAGCTCTTTTCTGGGGCTGCCCGGGGAAAGCACGGCCTCGGCTCGAAAACCGCAGCAGGTCCCTGACAGGCCACAGCTGGAGCATGCTGGCTGCGTACGCTCCAAAGCAGCCTCTCTCTCGCAGCAGCGCATCTCCAGAGTAACCACACTTCCTAGTCAAAACTCAGCTTCCTGAGGAGCTGTATCAGTTAGCTTCTGCGGTGTAAAACCCAGCCTAAAACACAGTGGCTTTGAAAAATAAAGGTATGTATTTCTCATGCATTGGGAGTTGGCGCTGTTGAGTGGGAGTTGTGGGCCATCATGTGATCTAGACTGGCCTCTACTAGCACAACTAGTTCTAACTTCTGGTGTCACTCGGCCCCCAACAGACACAACTTGGATGCATCCTCCTCTTATTAATATCAGAAGCACCGAAGAAAGCAAATGGAAACACACAAGTCTCTTGAGGCCTAGATTTAGAACTGGCACTCTTGGGGTGCCTGGGTGGCTCAGTGGGTTAAAGCCTCTGCCTTCAGCTCAGGTCATGATCTCAGGGTCCTGGGATCGAGCCCCGCATCGGACTCTCTGCTCAGCAGGGAGCCTGCTTCCCCCCCCTCTCTCTATCTGCCTCTCTGCCTATTTGTGATCTCTCTCTCTTTCTCTGTCAAATAAATAAATAAATAAATAAATATTTTTTAAAAAAAAGAGCTGGCACTCTTTCACCTTGGCCTCATTCTATGGACCAAAGCAAGTCACAAGGTTGAGCCCCATGTTAAGGGGCAGCCCATCATTGGAGGACACTACAAAATCACATGGCAAAGGACATAGATGTGAGGAAGGGTGAAGGCTTGGAGCCAAAACTGCAAACCGCCACAGAATCCAGGCTGATCACAAAGGCTTGAGTCTCTTTTTCAATAAATATCACTGCCAAATGTGAGGTTATCATGATAGCCCCTGGATTATCAGAAGCCAGAGGAAGGCAAGGAATAGAACATTCACAAGAATCACAAGAAACATTTGAAAACCACTTTATATCTAGTTGTCTCATTGGCCTAGGTCTCATCAGAAGAACAAATTCCATGAATCAGTTGGTGAGCTTTAAATAAACAAATAGCCTTTTTTCTTAATTAACTGATTATTGTCCTTTTCCTAAGGCATTTATAATGAGATATATTAGCTACTGCACAGGTTCTGCCTTGGCAGGTCCATAAATAACTGAGGGCAGTTTTATTATGTAGAATCATTTTAACCAACATGCTTACACTGGTCTCTTGGGCCTCTACAGTTTGAGTTATTTTATTTGCTATTTGGGGAATAGTGAGGGATAAACATGTTTGAAAACATGCTTTAGTTTGGAAACACTTAGGGAGGGTTAGAAATCGCTGGTTAAACCAATAGAATATGGTGATAAGTTATCCCATTGAGCTATTGACAAAATATAAGCACCTGGGAGAAGGATTTCATACATCTGAGCCACAGTATCTACATGTGAGAACAACAGTGCAGCCCATATATGGTTCAAAAACCTGGTCTGAACTGATAAGGTCATGTTTGAGACACAGTGAAAGTGGTATATTATGAAGACACAGAGGGGATTTATGCTGCATCTCCCCAGAGTCATAAACCACCACATGGAGATCAGAAAAGGAAGTTTATCAATGGGACATCAGAAAAAGCCACACACCGGGGCGCTTGGGTGGCTTAGTTGGTTAAGCGTCTGCCTTTGGCTCGGGTCAGGATCCCGGGGTCCTGGGATCGAGCCCTATATCGGACTCCCTGCTCAGTGGGGAGTCTGCTTCTCCCTCTCACTCCCCCTGCTTGTGCTCTCTCTCTCTCTCCAATAAATAAAATCTTTAAAAAAGAAAGAAAGAAAAAGCCACCCACCACAAACACACGCCACACTTAGAATACCCCCATATCAATCCTAAGAACTCCTCAACAGTGTCCCCTGCCAATAATCCCTGAACTCCCAAAGCCAACTCCAAAATACAGGGCTAAACTTTGCTTTGGAACCACTTACCTGTTTCCGAAAAATATATAAAATCAGTACAATTACTGAGGGTATTCCAACATAGAGTAAAACGTATTTCGGAGTCCAAGTTCTCTTCTCAGATTCTGCAGAGAGAAAGAGGAAAAGAACATTCAGAAAAAAACCTCCTGGCCAGAGCCAGAGGCCATACAACCACTGCTAGGATTTGTGGTTGTATGTCGTTTTCCTGGTCCCTGTGACCCTCTGCCACACGTCTTGGCACTCTCCATTCCTATCACATATACCTCGCTCATCAAACGGTGTGTTTAGCACTTGCCAGAAGATGCTGCAATATCAAACACACATACCACTCACACATGCCATGTGATGGGTAAAGCTTCCAAACTACTACACCATCTTATTGCTATAGAGTGAATGTGTGTGCCCCTCAAAATTCATACACTGAAATCCTAGTGCCCAGTGTGATGGTATTAGGAGATAGGGTTGGGGAGGTGATTATGTCAGGAGGGTGGAGCCCTTGTGAATGTATTTAGTGCCCTTATACTAGAGGCCCTAGAGTGATCCCTCATCCATTCCACCGTGTGAGCATACAATAAGTCTGCAGCCAACAAGAGGGTCCTCACCCAACCACGCTGGCACAACGATCACAAACTTTCAGCCTCCGGAACTGTGAAAGATAAAGTTCTGTTGTTTTTAAGCCACCCAATCTGTGGCAAATTGTTATAGCAGCCTGAATGGACTAAGACATACATATAATCCAGACAAACCCCTCATACCATACATGCAAAGCATATTTCAATTTCATACTCCCCATGCCGCATAATACTCTGCACACATCTCTTCGCACACCACCCACACACATTCTTAGCCCTTACTTCCAAGAACAATTCCTCTCTTCCTCCAGGACCATTCTGGATACCCAGACTACATCCCCCAGAGGCCTGGTCAGACCCTGCCTTCTTTACCCCTCTTAGCTCCAGGCAGATGCATTAGACCAGCAGGGACATACCCACCTAGGACCACAGCCATGACCATGGAAGCCAAGATATGAGCTCCATGGACCTCACCCCACCAGCAGAACGGATTCTGTAGTGACCTGTAGATCTTGAGCTAAGGATCCCATGTCCCTGGGGAAAGTCCTGGGCATCTGCAGGACCATCCTACTATGGCCTCCCCATCTTGGGCACAACCCATAACACAAAACTACGGGTTTAGCTTCTACCAGCCACCAGTTTGCAGTGACCTGGGGCCTGAGCAGAAGAGTTGCCGGCAGGGCTGGGTCCCTGGCCCCTGACAGACTCTTATCTTCAGAGGACATGGATAGGCTCCTGTCCCCTCTCTCCTTGCAGCTAGCAAGCTTTACACTCCAAGCCATGTAGACCACCCAGATCACTTAAACTGCCATGAACTGAAAGTAGCCTTGTTTTCATCTGAGGACTATCGTCACCACTCTCCACCACCTAGACCATCTGCCCTGGGTTAGAGACCTAGTCTGGACTGCTGACTCTGGGGCTAAGCTATGCCAAACCAAGCTTTCTATCTTTCCCACCATCCCCTGTCTTCCCCAAGACTGCCCGGGAACCAAAGTTTTATGTTACCCGACCTCAAGGTGAACAGCAGGAGAAATGTTCAGGAGGCTCCTTACCTATCACAGTCAAGGTGAAGTTGAGCCTCTGGGAGGTAGGCAAGGATTTGTGCCATACCACACACTGGTAGATGGTCATACTGTCTTTCAGAGAGGGCTTCAGCATCAAGGAGCTAGTGACACGAAACATGTCATCCTTATTGTCGGTGGTATAATTAGTGAAGACACCCTCAGAAACCTCCACATACTGGGGATCCTTCTGGGTCCACTTTCTCCATGTAACGGAAATGTTCATGGGGTAGAATCCACTTGCCATACACAAAATAAGTTGTTCTTCATTTTCTTTCACCATGGCTTGCTCTGGAAACAAGCTGCTGACTGGAGAAGCTGCCAAGAGAGAGAAGTCATGTTTCGAGGGTAGGTAGGGACTAGTTTATTATGAGCCCAATCCCTGACCCACAGCAAGCAAGCCTTCAGGAAGGGTGAGCATACTGAATGGGATTCTGCTTAAGCTAAGAATTCTGGGTATGTTGGTTTCACTGTCAGCTGATATGCTGTGTCCCCTATTCTCACAGCAATTTTATAGAGCAGAGTTTCTTAAGCTACTTTGTATCATACATAGATACCTTTGAGAATCTGAGGAAAGCCTTGGAACACTGTTGTGGTAGAGACTACTAACAGCCAGTTTCCATTCTTCCATGACATATCCAAGTTAAAGCTGCATCTCTCAACCTCCATGTAGCCATGTGAACTTAGGGCCTCATCGTTTAGAGGTAATCAGAAATGATGATAGCAACTTCCAGGAAGTATCCTGAAAGAACAAGGATGTCTTAAAGAAAAGGACTGTGCCCTACTCTCCTTTCCCCCTTCCTCTTTCCGGCAGAATGGCCTGAATAGCGCTTGATGGCTAGAGAAGGAAAAGCCACTTCCAAATGTAAGGTGGCAGCTACATGTGGAGAATGGCAAAGTGATAAGATAAAAGGATCCTAGGTCCCCTATAGTCACAGAACTGCCATAGCCGCCTTGGCTTGGCTACATTTTTGTAAAAGACAATTAACTACCTTTTTAAAAAGCCGTTGTTGACTTCTGGTTTCCCTTCTGACATGTAAAGACCCTGGAAGTCATAACAAGAAAAAAGCTGAGCCGAACAAATGATAAATCAACAAGTTTTCTTAGATCCATGAGAGAATGAAGGTGACAGGGCAAACCAGCACCCCAAAAACTAGAGAGACAGGCAAACTGAGAGAATGACAGCCAAGATCATGTCACCTTGAGCAGATGCCAGAGCCATAAACAAGTAGAGGCACTTAAGCAGCAACTCTTACAAATTGCTAAAAGATGAGCATGGACTCATCGCTGGGGCCCAGTCTCACCGGGGTCACCACACTTTCATGCGTTTTACTGCCAGGAAACCCACACTGGTTCTCGCAGTGAAGATTCCAGAAAAATCCTCTCCTATTTTCAGGGGAGAGGAAAAGTAACTAAAAATATACCCAGTGCATTAACCACAAAAAGGATGCTCAAGAGAAAAGACTTTGCCAGAGCCTTCTAAGACCTGGGTAAAGGATGGTTAGCCAACTCTAGCTTGCTCTAACCTTCCGGCCTCACCTACAAAAGCTTCTGAAGGTCACAGCCTAGGGGCTCAGGGGACTTCAAGAATGAGATTTAATGGTAAGATTGACTGCTTCCCCTCTGCAACCCTTTGTCGCCACAGCAACAGGACTCCGGGGTGATAATAGTAGATGAAAACTGAGAGGGCTGCAAGGCACCCATTCTGTTTAAGAAAGAGGGAAACTCTAAGAAAACAGGTAGCCAGCAACGAGGACCTGCCTGTTCTGATGGAAACCGTTACACAGAGCCTCTTAAAAAAATGTGTCTTGTGTGGACGATGTGTAGATTATAAGAATGTATGGTTTTTGTCCCATTTTAGTTCTGCATTTACTGGATACATTTATGGAAGGCACATAACAAGTCTTTGTGAGAAAAAACAGAAGTAAATCACAAAAGCAATTAAGAGAGCTCAGATAATGGGGTTTATGCCAGGTACATACAAGGATCCTGTATATCACAAAGACCCTAAAGTTTGTAACATCAAGCATCAGTAGTAAATTATATGTTTTATCATCAAGAAACGTATTTTATAATAGGAAAAGGAGGGGGGGAGACAAAAAGAAAAGAAGCAAAGAACAAGTACACCAAGTAGAATGGTACATGCTAATCCAACTGTATCATGAGGGAACAGAAAGCAAGCAGAGGACAAAGCAGAAGCTGACACCCCACAACCCTCCCCTCATGGGAATGTGTCACATTCCTCAGGCACTCCTGGCTGCCCTAAAGCTAAGGAAAGGCAAAACAACTTAAAGAGATCACAATCCTACAAGAAATGAGTCTCCCTCAGTTTAGAAATGTCTTGCGATCTACAAGAACAAAGCATTTCTTTTCTTTTTTTTTTTTTAAGATTTTATTTATTTATTTGAGAAAGAGTGAGAGAGCACAGAGACAGAGGGAGAGGGAGAAGCAGACCGCTGCTGAGCAGAGAGCCAGATGCGGGGCTCAGTCCCAGGACCCTGAGATCATGACCTGAGCCAAAGGCAGATGCTTAACTGACTGAGCCACCCAGGTATTCCTGAGAACAAAGCATTTCTATCAATAACCTACCTTCCAGAAGGAAATGTAGATACAATTAAATGACCTTATAATCTGCAGCCCATTGGCAGATACCTGAAACGGGCAGAGTATAATGTTGCTCCGGGAAGTTCCCAACTATCTTCTTGTTAATACCTTGCTAGAGGGAAAACCACCTTAACTTGACAATGGTAAGGCCTCTGGTATCCTGTGAATCTTCTTTAACATATGAAAGATCTTTATCGAAACCTCCCTTTTCCTTAACTCCTCCAACTCCATGGTATATAATCAGCCACCACTTAAAACCCTGGGGCAGCAGCTCTTTCTGCCCAAGGGTTCTGTCCCCATGCTTTAATAAGCCACCATTTTGCACCAAAGATTGCCTCAAGAATTCTTTCTTGGTCACGGGCTCCAGACCTCAACCCACCGAACCTCTTCTATATTCCAAAACCACATCATATATACATAATCACTTTAAATAAATGGTCTAAACATATTAATTAAAAGACATAAATTAGGGGGCACCTAGGTGGCTCAGTCGGTTGAGCATCTCAGGTCATGATCCCAGGGTCCTGCGATCAAATCCCATATGGGGCTCCCTGCTCAGCGGGGCATCTGCTTCTCCATTTCCCTCTGCCCTTCCCCTCCCCTCCACTTTGCTCTCTCTCTCTCTCTCTCTCTCTCATGCTCTCTCTCTCTCTCAAATAAATAAAATCTTAAAAAAAAAAAAATGTCAAAATGCATGAGGAAAAACCTGAAAGAACTACAAGGAGAAACAGACAAATCCACAATTATAGTTGGAGATTTTGAGACTCATCTTTCATTAACTGCAAGTCCAGCAGGCAGAAAAGCAGTAAGAAAATAGTTGAAAGGAACATCACCACCAATCAACTGGATTAAATTACCAATAGGATACTTTATCCAACAGCAGTATATTCATTCTCCCTAAGCTCACATGGAACATTCACCAAGATAAATTGCCTTCTAGCTCATAGAATACATCTTTAACATTTTTAAACAATAGGAATCAGGCAGAATATGTTCTCAGACCACAATAGAGTTAAACTAGACATCCATAAGCAGAAGGATGGCTGGAAAAATCCCAAATTTCTTGGAGAATAAATCACTTCTATTCTAAATAATATATGGGTCAAAGAAAAAATCTCAAGAGAAATTTTAAAATCTTTTGAACTAAATGAAATTAAAATGAGAACACCACTTGTGAAAATTTGTGGATGCAACAAAAGAAATAGAGGGAATGTATAGCATTGAATACATATTTTAGAAAAGAGGAAAGATAAAAAGCTAACTATCTTAATAAGCTTCCACCTTCAGAAGCTAGACGAAGAAGAGAAATTTAAGCTTAAAACAAGGAGAAGAAATGAAATAACAAAAATTAGAGCAGAAATCAATGAAGTTGAAACCAATAGAGAAAATAAATGAAACCAAAAACTGGTGCTTTGAAATGATTACTAAAATTGACGAGCTTCTAGGTAAATTAAGGAAAAAAGAGAGGACATAAATTACTAATATCATAAGTGAAAGAGGAATCACTACTGATAATACGAAAAAAAGAATAACAAAGGAATATTATGAGCAACATTGTACCCACATATTTGATAACTTAAATAAAATGGACCAATTCCTTGAAAGACACAAATTACCAAGATCCACACAAGAAAAAATAGATAAGTTGATGGGTGCCTGGGTGGCTCAGATGGTTAAGCGTCTGCCTTCAGCTCTGGGAGTGATCCCGGGGTCCTGGGATCCATTTCCACATTGAGCTTCCTGCTCAGCAGGGAGCTTGCTTCTCCCTCTGCCTCTGCCCTCCCCCCTCTATCATGAATGAATGAATGAATAAATAAATAAATAAAATAAAAAATAGATAATTTGAATAGGCCTGCATCTATTAAAGAGATTGAATCAATAATTAATCACCTTCAAAAAAAGAAAGCACCAGGCCCAGATGGTTTCAATGGTGAATTCTACCATTTAAGTTAATTATGATACCAATTTTTTACAATTTCATCTAGCAACTAGAAGCAGAGGGAACACATCCTAACTCATTCTATGAGCCCAGCAATACACTAATACCAAAATCAGATAAAGGCATCATAAGAAAGGAAAACTACAGACCAATATCTCTCATTACACTGAATGCAAAAATCCTCAACAAAATATTAGCAAATTGAATCCAACAATGTATAAAAATAATTATATACTACAACTGAATGGGACTCGTTCCAGGTATTCAAGACTGGTTCATCCTTCAGAAGTCAATTAATATAATCCATGACATCAACAGACTACAGAAGAAAAGTTATATGATCATATCAATTATGTGGAAAAAGCAATTGGCAAAATCCAACACCCATTCATGTTAAAAACTCTCAGCAAAATAGGAATAAGGAGAACTTTCTTAACTTGAAAAAAAAACATCTACAGGGGTGCCTGGGTGGCTCAGTGGGGTAAAGCCTCTGCCTTCGGCTCAGGTCATGATCTCGGGGTCCTGGGATGGAGCCCCACACTGGGCTCTCTGCTCATCAGGGAGCCTGCTTCCCCCTCTCTCTCTGCCTGCCTCTCTGCCTACTTGTGATCTCTCTGTCAAATAAATAAATAAAATCTTTAAAAAAAAAAACTAACAAAATAGGCACAGAATCTATATGAAGAAAGTTACAAAACTCCAATGAATGAAATCAAAGATCTAAATAAATGAAGAGATATTCTCTGTTCATGGATGAGAAGAATCAATATTGTTAAGATGTCAATTCTTCCCACCTTGACCTATAGATTCAACGAAATCATAAGCCCAGAAAGTGCTTTATGGATATTGACGAACTAACTCAAGTTTATATGGACAGGCAAAAGGCCTAGAATAGCTAACACAATAGTGAAGAACAACAAAATTGGAGGACTCACACAACCTGACTTAAGGACTTACTATAAAGCTACAATAATCAAGACAACATAGTATTGGTGAAAGAAAAGACAAATAGACCAATAGAACAGAATAGAGACCCCAGAAACTGACCCACACAAATGTATTCAACTGGTCTTTGACAGAGGAGCAAAGGCAATTCATTGCAGATAAGGTAATTTTCAACAAATATGCTGGAACAATTGGACATCCATATGCATAAAGTTTGCACATGGAATCTAGACATATGACTTACACCTTTTCACAAAAATTGACTCAAAATAGATCATAGACATAAACATAAAACTATACAATTTTTAGAAAGGTAACATAAGAGAAAATCTAGGTGGCCTTGAGTTTGGTGATGAGCTTTTATTTATTTATTTAAATTTTTTATTTTAAATAGGTTCTATGTCCAGCATGGAGTCCAACATGGGGCTTGAACTCATGACTCTGAGATCAAGACCTGAGGGGAGATCAAGAATCGGATGCTAAACTGACTGAGCCACCCAGGTGCCCCTCATGATGAGCTTTTAGATACAATGCCAAAAGCAGGCCCCATGAAAGAAAAAATTGGTGAATTGGACTTTATCGAAATTTAGAACTTCTGCTCTGCAAAACACACTGTTAAGAAAATGAAAAAACAGGCCATAGACTGGGAAAAAATATCTGCAAAACTCAGATCTGATAAAGAACTTGTATCTAAAATATACAGAGGACTCAAAAAAATAAGATAAAATATACAGAAGACTCTTAAAACTCAACAATAGGAAAACAAAGAACCCAAATGAAAAATGGACAAATGATCTAAACAAATATCTTTCAAAAGAAGACACACAGATGACAAAAAAGCAAATGGAGAGATCCTCAACAGCCTATGTCACTAGGGAATTGCAAATTAAAACAATAGATGAGATATCACTACACACCTAATAGAACGGCTAAAATATAAAAAATTAACAATAGCAAATGTTGACAAGGATATAAAACAAGAGGAACTCTCATTCATTGCTGGTAGGAATGCAAAATGATATAGTCACTCTGGAAGAACTGGCAGCTTCTTACAAGTTAAACACAGTCTTAACATATGATCCAGCAATCACATTCCTAGGTATTTACCCAATTAAGAGGAAAAATAATGTCTACACAAAACCTACACCTGAATGTTTATGGCAGCTTTATCCCTAACTGCCAAAAACTGGAAGCAATCAAGATGTTTCTCTATAAGTGAATGGATAAACAAACTAGGTACATCCATATGATGGAATGTTACTCAGTGATAAAAAGAAATGAGCTGTCAAGCCACCAAAAAAAGACACAGAGGAATCTTTTTTTTTTTTTTTTTTTTTAAGGTTTATTCATTTATTTTGAGAAAGAAAGAGAGAGAGGGACGCCTGGGTGGCTCAGTTGGTTGAGCGGCTGCCTTCAGCTCAGGTCATGATCCCAGGGTCCTGGGATCGAGTCCCACATCAGGCTCCTTGCTCGGCAGGGAGCCTGCTTCTCCCTCAGCCTCTGCCTGCCACTCTGCCTGCTTGTGCTCTCTCTCTCATTCTCTCTCTAATAAATAAATAAATCTTTAAAAAAAAAAGAGAGAGAAAGAAAGAGAGAGCACATTCAAGTGGAGGGTAGGGGCAGAGGGAGGGAGAGAGAGAATTTCAAGCAGAATTCTCGCTGAATGTGGAGCCTGATGCAGGACTCAATCTCATGACCCTGAGATTATGACTGAGCTGAAATCAAGAGTCAGACACTTAACCAACTGAGCTACCCAGTTCTCAGGGACACAAAGGAACCTTAAATGTATATTCCTAAGTGAAGGAAGCCAGTCCGAAAAGGCTACATATTGGATGATTCCAATTCCAATTATATCACATTCTAGAAAAGGCAAAACTATGGAGCATCTTGTAGTTTCAGAAAGTAAGGAAGTGTCTAAAGCAATATAAAACCCCACAATGATGAGGGTATGTCAAAGACACACAAGAGTCAACTAAAAATATTCCCAATGGCCAAAGCTGGAAGAATTTGAGCAAAATAAAGTATTGTTAAATTATAACCCAAAGCATAAAATAAATATTCTGAGTCCATTCTGATATAAATAAATGATCGAATACATTAATAAGTGGGGGAGAAGAGACAAATCTCTTGTGTGGAAGAATTCCGAATAAATTATGTAGCTATTCTACCCTAAAGGGCTAAAGTAGAGTGGGCTGCACAGAGTGACTTCCTTTCAAAGAGTATAGCATGACAAGGAGGGGAAGAAGAGTAACTTTATGGTGGAGAAACCAGGCAAATACTACTTAAGTTAAATGATTAAGGTCAACACCAATAATCATAAATCGTTCAATTAGATGGGATGGGATGAAAATGGCACTTTACCTCTATGGTTTTCCTCCTCCAAAACCATAACTCCAGTGAATTATGAGAATAACAGCAGAGAAATGCCAATAGAGTGGCATTGTATGATATACCTGACCACTACTCCTCAGAAGGTCAAAGTTGTCAAAAACAAGGAAAGTCTGAGAAATTGTCAGAGTCAAGAGGAGCCTAAGGACACATGAAAACTAAATGCTTGAGATTCTTTCTCTCCCTCTCCCTCTGCCCCTCCTCCCACCCCATGCACACATGTGTTCTCTCTCTCTCTCAAATAAATAAATAAATCTAACAAAATAAAATACTTTTATCTTAAGCTTTCTGCCAGCTGCAGAGGAAATTAATCCTAACTTAACATCCCCATCACCCACATTAATATGTACAAAATATTAAAAGTCCTAAGTATAATTTTGGGGGGCTCATAGATGCTGTCCCTTTTTTATAGGCCGAATTGTGGCCACTTAAAATTCATATGCTGAACTCCTAACCGCTGTCCCTCAGAATGCAACTACAGTTGGAAATAGGGTCTTTTCTAAGGTAATTCAGTTAAAATGGGGACATTAGGTTGGGCCTTAATCTAATAGGACTGGTCTCCTTATAAGAAGAAAAGAGTAGGACACACATGCAGAGAGGAAAGAATATGTGAAGACACAGGGAGAAGATGGCTATCTACAAGCCAAGCAAAAAGGCCTCAGGAAAAAAATAGCCCTACTGATACCCTGATCTCAGTCTGCTAGACTGCAGAATTGTGAGAAAATAAATTTCTGTTATTTAAGCCACCCAGTGGTTAAATTTTTTATGGCAACTCTAGCAAATGAGTAGGCCCCTCAAAGCTCATCTACATATTATCAGACCCATCATAATAAAGAAAAGTAGAGCTCAAGAGGTGTTCGAAGGATAGTGTTGCTGTTGCTGCAAGTCTTCACTGGGTACGGACCTCTCAACAGTACCCAGCTGGACATTTTCATCCATTACTTTATGGAATCCTAAATTATGAGACAGGTATGATTTATCAACCTATTTTGTCCATGGGAAAATTCAGACCCCAGAATGATAAATGGCTGGCCCAATTACCCAGTTCAGAAGTAGCAAAGCTAAAACAGGATTCAGATCTATGGAACCGGAGCCCAGCATCTCTCTCCTTTCCCAGCTACCTTTCAGAGACACCTCTTCAGCGAACACGCACCGTCCACATACTAAGTGAATTATATCATAATTAATATAGCTGTCTTTCACTGGGCACTTATGATGGGCCAAGCACTATGCTGTGTTACCCGCATTTTTCATAGAGTCTTCCCCACAATAAACCTCCTATGTAGGTATTATTACATTTGTTCACAAGGAGGTTCTAAGTGATTAAGAACTTGCCCAAAGTTGTCCAGCTGTCCATGGAAGCCCAGGACTCAAACCCATGTCTGTCTGACTCACTGGCCCAGGCTCCAAGCCTCTGCTCCGTTTGGCCCACAGCTCCACCTCAAGCCTCAGCACCAAGGCGACCACAGGGCCCTGCCCCCAGGCACTCACCCACAACCTCCAGCCGGGTGGTTCCCACTGCTTTGTCAGGGGTCATCACCACCTCACAGCGGTACTCTCCTGCTTCCTGCAGCTGGACCCTTGGCAGCTGCAGCGAAGCATCCCCGCTTTCCAGCCTCGATAGAGACACGAAGGCTCCAGGTCGGGTTATCACATGGTGGCCTCCAAAATACTGAAACACTGTAACTTCTGTTGTTGACATAGGATACTTCCCAAACCAGGTGACACCCATAGCTCTGATGTTCAGGGAGCGGTCACTCAGGACTTTGCAGACGATAGTGACATTGTCATTCAGGAGCACTGTCTGAGTCTCCCTTGCCATCTCCACTTGCAGAAAACCTGTGGCAATAAGAGAACTTGGTTATGGGAGACCCTTGGAAAAAACAGGCGTGGTACTCTCAAACGGTGCCATGTAATTGAAAACAAATTCCTTCTTTTGTGGGGGAGGGGGTGTCTCAGATAGAGAAGCTCCTTAGTTCATGGCCCCACATTAATCTACAAAAGATCCTTAAATTTTATTCTTCTTTTTTCAAGATTGTTTTCATTATTCTGTGTCCCTTACAATTTCATAGGAATTTTAGAATCAGTTTATCAATTTCTACAAAGAAGTCTACTGAGATTCTAATAGGAATCACGCTGAATCTGTAAATCAATTTTGGGAGTACTGTTATCTTTACAGTGTCGTCTTCTAATCCATGATTCTGTTTTTAGGATACTGTATGGACTGAATGTTTGTGTCCCTCCAAAATTCCTATGTTGAGGCCTAATGCCCAATGTAATGGTATTTGGAGACAGGGCCCTCGGAAGGTAATTAGGTCATGAGGGTGGAGCCCTCATGAATGGGATTAGTGTCCTTTTAAGAGACATGAGAGATCTCTTTCTAAGCACCAGAGGAGGAGGAAGGTATTCCTCCACAAGCCAGAAAGAGGCCCCTCTCCAGGAACCAAATCAGTCAGCACCTAGATCTTGGACTTCCCAGCCTCCAGAACTGTGAGAAATAAATCTCTGTTGTTTAAGCCACTCAGTCTAAGGTATTTGTTAGGGTGGCCTAAAAAGATTTAAGACAGGATGTTTTTCCATTTCACTTATCTAGATCCTCTTAAATTTTTTTCAACCTCGAATATTCTCACTGTTCTGATTTTGTAATAATCAGAGCAAGCTAAACATTTGCTATATTAAGACCATGCATGTGTCCCCAGACTTAGTTCTTTCCCTAGGTCTGCTTTTATCAATGCTCATGATAGACCGAGTCTGATTTATATGATGCATCTTATGTGGGAAATGTTTGTGACTCTAGGTATCTGATCATCTTTGAGAAATGACAGCAAAGCTAGTGTAATAACTTTTAAAGATAACCATTGCTAATTTGATGATTATGAACTATAAAACTAAAAAAAAAATTTATAGTTTTCAGAGTAAAAATGTTATGTTTCTTTTGTTAAACTTATTCCTAAGTTTTTCGTTCTTTCTGATATCCTCATAAATAGAATCGTTCTCTTAATTTTATTTCTGGATTGCTCATTGCAAGTGTATAGAAATACTATTTATTCTTTTTTATTTCTATCTCCCTCCCCCAACAGGCAACCATTCTAAGATGTTTTAATCCTTCCATTTTTTGTTCTCTTTACAACTGCCTTGTTTTGTGGGACATCTGGGTGGCTCAGGTCATGACCCCAGGGTCCTGGGATGAGTCCCCAACCAGTCTCCTTGCTCAGCAGGGAGCCTGCTTCTCTCTCTGCCTGTCACTCCCCCTGCTTGTGCTCTCTCTCTCTCTCTCTGACAAATAAAATCTTCAAAAATAAAAAAAGTGACTCCTTCAATAGGGTCTTTCTTTAAAAAAACAAAAACAACAACAAAAAAAACTGTCTTGTTTCTCAAACATGAAAATGGTATGGAGTTAGATGTTAATGTTTCTGCTCTTGGCACTGTTTCAAATCCTCTCTCATTGATGTGTGTACAGCTAGTCCATTGGCTGAAGTTAGTGACAAGTTCTTCATATGCAAATCTACCTTTGGCTCATCCACAGCCCCAGTGATGGACACCCCGGGAGTCTCCTAAATGCCCACATCCCCACCCACCCAGCCACCACCGCTTGGCACAGCCCAGCCCATTGATAAGATATCAAGTGATATCTTACGGTTTTAACTTCTATGACTAGTAGTGAGTTTAAACATCTCTTTATAGGCCTTTCTGCCTTTGGTTTCCTGTTCTTTAATTAGAAACATATATCATTCCCCCCCCCTCCCCAAAAAAAAAAGTAAGAGAAAACGTTTGAATGTCACCACAAGGGTAAAACACTCCCTCGCACTCTCGGCAAAGGCTCCATTCAGTAAAGTGAAATACTTCCTTTCAGTAGCACCAGGGGAAGTATTTTCCTTACTTCCACCCCTCCCCACTCACCCACCCATACCTAGTTTTTCTGTGTTCCAGCATCCAAGTGACGTAAGAGCGGCTCTGAAATGTACAGCGCATTCAGGGCCCGGAATCAAAAGAGGCGCCCAGGCTCAGGCTCCTACAGGTGCCGACTCGGTGCATAGCAGCCGTCACTAAACTTGAATGACTAAACGGAGCCGCCTGTCACCGACGAGGGCCCCGGGCGGCCGCGGACCTCAGGTGGGACTCCCGCGGCAGCGGCCGGGGAGAGGAGCTGCGGCGCAGCCAGCACCCTCCCCACCCCCCTAACCCCCCCCCCCCCCGCCGCCTCCCCGGCCTCGCTCCCCCGCTCCTACAGCGCCGCGGGCCTACCTGCGCAGGGTCGCCAGCTGCACAGGACCAGAAGCACAGGCACTGACCCGAGCAGGAGCAGCCACAAGTGCGCCATGTCCACGGCCCGCGGGCCCGGCCGGCCGGAGCTCGGGCCAGTCTGCGAAGCCGCCCGCAGCCCTCCCTGCCGCCCCCCTCCGGGCGACCTGATGCAACCAGCCGCCGCCGCGACACGGGCGAACTGTCGCGCGATCCACTGAGTCGGTGTGGAGACCGAGAGGGTTAACCTGAGGGGCGAAGCGGACTTCCGGGCTTTCGTGTCCCCTGTGGTAGACGGAGAAGTGAGTCAGGATGAGTCCCTTCACATCCTTCCGACGGCCTGAAGGGGCCACGCGTCCGACCACACCCTTGCCAGGTCGCCTGAGGAGGGCCGGCCGGAGGCTCGGGGCGGGGGCTGGCAAAGGCGGAGCACCGCGCCTGCGGACTAGAGGTTGGGGTGGGCCTTGGGTCCAGGTCACTTTGTAAACTGAGGCCGGGAGCCGGCAGCGGGTTTACGCCAGGCGGCGCTCCAGCAAAGCGCGGCGAAGGGTGGGGGCCATTGCTAGGGAACGCAGTGCCAGAGGGCGACGCCGAGCGGGGTCCCTGCTCTTACCGTCCAGCACGCGGCTCAGTCACTTGAACTTCCCATTCTTGATTTTGGCTTAGGTCACGATCTCAGGGTGGTGAGATTAGCCCCCCAAGGCTCCCTGCTGAGCGGGGAGGCTTGAGATTCTCTCGGTCTCCCTCTGCCCCTCCCCTCATCCTGAGCCCAGGCCATGCTCTCTTAAAAAAAAAAAAAAAAAAAAAAATCTGGGGCGCCTGGGTGGCTCAGTGGGGTAAAGCCTCTGTCTCCAGCTCAGGTCATGATCTCAGGGCCCTGGGCGCATCGGGCTCTCTGCTCAGCAGGGAGCCTGCTTCCCCCTCTCTCTCTGCCTGCCTCTCTGCCTACTTGTGATCATCTCTCTCTCTCTCTCTCTCTCAAATAAATAAATCTTTTTAAAAAAATCTATATATAGGGTGCCTGGGTGGTTCAGTCGGTTAAATGTCTGCCTTTGGCTCGATCTTAATCCTGGGGTCCTGGGATAGAGTCCCATAAACCGCTCCTTGCTCAGCAGGGAGCCTGCTTCTCCCCCTGCCTGTGCTCCCCCTGCTCGTGCTTTCTCTCTCTGACAAACGAAATCTTTAAGAAACAAAACAAAAACAAAAACAAATCTATATATAGATATATATATAGATATATATCTATGTATATCTTTAAAATAAGTTTACATTCTGAAACTGAAAGCCCATCCCTATCCCCAGAACGCTTTAGTCAAACATCAAAAGACAGCCCTTAATTTCCCTTATTAACCAAAAAGTGGCCTCTGACCTCCTCCAGCAAAACTTAAAATGTTCAGTGATCATTACATTTTACCATCTCCAGACCAGCTTTTAAATCAGGTTTAACTACAAAGTTCAGAACACAAGTGGCAGTGCGTAATATTGTAATAAATGTACACACCTCTTGCCCCAGCATCTTGCATTCCAGTAGTCTCGCTGATCCTACTTAATTTTTTCCTCACCTCATTAAAAACAATGTATGCAATGTATAGAAAATCACAGGCAGACCTGGACTCAAGACCCGAGTTCCAGCCATATCATCAATGACTGTGGGACAGTGGGCGAGTTACCTCAGTTTCTACTTCTCTAAAACAGAGATGGTAAAATCTTCCCTGCAGGGCTGTTGTAAGAATTACAGGATCAGGCAGGGTGTGAATGAAGACTTGGTGGTACTGTCAGTAACTAAGCAAATGTTTACATTCTCACCTACCTGCAGAACAGCATGCAGAGTGGAAAGAGCATAGAACTGGGAGGTGGGCAGGGCGCCCACACTGATACCAACTAGCTGAGGGACCTTCAGAAGGTCACAGTTTCTGAGCCACAGTTTTAACAAGAGATCTACAAGGTTAGATCCAGCTATAGAATTCTATAATCCTAAATTACACCTCTTCTCAACTGCTGCCTCTTCCAGGGAGTCTTAACCTGAGGAGAAGTCCTCTCCTGGTTTTACTGACATCATTAAATAACTTCCCCCAAAGGAAGTTATTTGGCTAATCTCCATACTTGCCCAGGAAACCACTCTGCAAGCCACTGGGATTTCCACTTCTATGCTACAACTGGAAGCAGGGGCTGGATACTCAGAAATGCTGAAAAAGGAATTCCTTCTTTGGTACGTGATTTCTAAGGCCCTCAGACTGTATGACTCTATAATTGTGTTTTGCAAATAACCCATTCTTTCAACATTGCCAAGTTTGTCTTTTTCCCCAGAAAATTACACCAAATATTATATATATTTTTCTGATTTTACATTTAATATAATTAAAAACAAAGCTACACAAATGATGAGTACAATAATATTTTCTGACAAATATTGCACTGGGAGAATTTTTACAATATAACATCAAAAAACAAATATAAATATAACAAACTTGTATAAAGTCTCTGTATCTTCCTGATTATCAAATTAAAATCCAGTTATTTATTTGTAGTTTTTTTTAAACGACTCAATTTCTAAGGACACCAAAAAGAATTAAGTCTAAATACATTTCAGATTAATAAAATTTCTGTCCAAACTTTAAATTAACAGAACACTTTTGGCCACATATTTATAAAAGGTTACATTTTTAATTCAACATTTAAATTGAAAAAAATTCCACAATCCCCCAAATTTAGCAATAATAAAATAAATGGTCTTTAAAATAGGATGTATACACCATCATTATTAAACGTTTTTTAAAACATAATAAATATTGATAAAATACGGATTATGCAGCACTGGTTTCCTTCATGAAAAAGAAAGGCAAAATTTTTTTCACTTTTTAATTCCAGGACACAATTTTTTTCAGAAGACACAGAAAAACTAATGGTCTTCCTTCCACACCTATTTTAGGCATAAGCTTACATATAAATGTACACATATTGCTTCTGAAATATGATCTTCAATTAGAGGCATAAAAATTGGTACACAGACACTTTGAAAATTGCAAGGGCTTATTATAACCTTCATGTGTGCTAATAGATCCTGGACTAACAGCTTCAAAGAAAGAAACACCTTCGCTAAAAAGGGGCTCCTTCCTCCACCTCTGCTACAGTACTGGACTCTCCAGAGCTCTTCCATTCTTAGGCCCTGAAACTGGATGGCAAGGTGCAAATAGAGCTATCTGGAAGTCACCAGAGCCATCACAAAAGAATGAAACAGTCACTCTGGGAATTAACTGGCTGAAAATTATCCTTAAAATAAAATACTTAGCCTCTATTATATTTCACATAAATCTTTTGTAAATTAATTCTGTTTTAATAAAGTCACCTCTACATCTTCATTAGTGGTAATACAACAGACTCCCTTGGAGAAAAGATGAATAGTTTGGGATTGTGAGGGAAGGGCAGAATTCTTTAGAAAGGCCTGATAACACACCCCAAAAGCTGACGTCAGTGAAACTTTAAGAGAGCAGACAGTGGTGCTAATAACTTTCTATATCACTCAAAGTTTTCTCCATTGACTCAGGAGATGCATTAGAAACACAGCAGTGGGAAAGTCAGTACAAGAGTAGAAAATGGGGACGTTCGTAGAGAGAAAAGAACTTGATTAAAGCTCAGATCAGGGCAGCTGGGTGGCTCAGTCTGTTGAGCATCCAACTCTGGGTTTCCGGATCTGGTCTAGTGGGTTGTGGTCTCAGGATTGCAGGAAGGAGCCGCCTCAGCCTGGTGCTCAGCAGGGAGTCTGCCTGGGGATTCTCTCCCTATGCCCCTCTCCCCCTAAAATAAATTAATAAATCTTGAAACAAACAAACAAACAACCCCCCCCCCCCCAAAAAAAAAAACCCTCAGATCATCCGGGCAAAAAACTATGCTACTTCTCTTCTAATCAGAGATTGCAAAATTCATGTCCTGGTCTTTCTATTACAAAAAATACTTTTTTCCCCCTTTATTAACAACTGTAAGACAGAAAATGTCTGCTGGAATGCACAAAATACTTTTAAAAACTATTATTACTTAAGGAGGGTACAAAAAAGCAAAAGAATTGGACAAGGGACATTCATCAGAGTCTGAATGCTATGCATTTGCTCCATAAGCTGGTTCACTCTGTGGAAGAGGAGTCAAGAACTCTACTCATTAGTTAGAAATTTTGTTTAGGGTTAGAGTTACTCTCTACAGTACTCAGGAACCCCTCCAGGAATGACTGCAGCTTGCCCAAAAGCTCTAGAAAACCCCTCTAAAAATGACTGCCTGCTTGCCTAAATAGCTCTGACTTTGTGGAAATGTGGTTTTTCTTTTCCACAATATCAATCATGAATCACAATGAAACATGCTGTAAATATCAAAGAGAGTGAAAATACATACACATCAAAGGAAACAAGAAATGTATATAGGATTAGAGCCGAGAGTTAATCAGAAAAAAAAATTAAGATACAAACTAACATCCATTGCTCAATACTATAGAATAAGAAATGAGGGGCTCCTGGGTGGCTCAGTCCTTAAGCGTCTGCCTTTGGCTCAGGTCATGACCCCAGTCCTGGGATAGAGCCCGTGTAGATCTCCTTGCTCACCAGGAAGCCTGCTTCTCCCTCTCCCATTCCCCCTGCTTGTGTTCCTTCTCTGGCTCTCTGTCAAATAAATAAATAAAATTTAAAAAAAAAAAAGAAGAAGATGATAGGAGTTTTAAAGTGTTGTGTTTGACAAAAATGCTTCACTACTACCACAAAAATCTTTAAACACTTAAGAGGCATGGCAAATGTTTTAGAAAAGGAAAAAAATCTATAAGACATCACTACACTAATAAGGAAATATTTACAAAGTAGCAATACCAAGAGCAGAAAGGGTAAAATCAAAAGTAAAGCAAACTTAAATCACTTTAACCATTGAACGGTAATAGTGAACAGTAAAATAGGTAAAACAACATCGTACAAAACAAATACAGAATACGGCACATGGGTTTCATTCTCTACACACAAGGAATCTAAATGAGGGTAAGTATTTAGTTAAATGACACATACTCTCATATCACTAAAAATCTACATTTAAGGTGGACTAAAATTGAACAAAAATAACATTTTAATACAATGATTCATGGGAGAAGGCAAAGAAATAAGATGGAATCTTATTTCTTCTCTCTTACTTTTAAAGCACTCAGACAAGTCATAGCTTTAAAATCATGTGGAAATAAATCATTACCCTTTTTAAATTTCATGGAGCAGCAAAATACAAGAATTCCAAAATAAAATATTTTAACATTTTAATTACAAGATCTATATTCATAGTCCCGGAAATCTTGGAAAATATACTTATTACTAAGGATAAAGCAAAAAGAGATAAGGAAATTTGCACAGCAAAAGTCAAATCTATTGCTTGCAATAAATTATAAACACAACCAAATTTGTTTATAGGCACGCACAGCTCTGAAGTTAAATGGAAGAGTAAGCGTATAGGGAAAAATACACTTGTCAAGGGCTGGCTACCAACCAAGCTGGTACGTGGCATTCATCAAGAATATGACTAATGCCAATTAAAATGTAAACTAAAAGTTCTGCATGGAAAACTGTAGACATCTATAAACATGAAATGTAGGGTTTTTTTTTTCTACATAATTCTATAGGTAATGTTGGGGGAAAATCTAAATACCTAAAATTAAATCAAAGGATTTATTGGTTTTGCTTTGCTTTTGCATCAGTAAGGAGGTTGGCAGTGCTAGTAACCATAAATTCAAATTTTTCAATTTGGTGTCTTTACCACTTTCTGCTGCTGCTTGTTCTGGCTCAGTTCTTGGATCGTCTAAGAAAAGGGTATTAATCCATAGCTAAGTACTCATTTAAAAAATAAATTAAACGTGAGTAAGGAAAAATTGGAATCCTGATAATGACATTGTGTAAAAAAAAAAAAAAAGGCAAGGAAAAGACCAGATTTCCCTCAAATCTCACACCTTGAAAGCAAGTCGTCATTACAGTCTTTCATTCTTTCACCTGCAAGGAACAAAAAAGTACACTTGCACTTTACTCAATACACCTTAGTCTCTCAATTAAAAAAAAAAAAAAGAACTAAAGTATTAAGTTGAGGCACCAGTGGTTAAGGGTGAAAGTGGACTTCTTCAGCAGGTTCTTCAAGTGATAAAAATCTCACATGAAAATGATGAAGCTCATCATCTAACTCTGGCTCTGTTTCAACTTTCTTCTTCGTTGTACTGCACAGCTATAAAACAAAGACTAAATTTTAGGCACTAACCAGAATTAGGCTTGTCAAAATTTCTGCCTCAAGAAAATAGCTTTCTCACCCCCTCTTTTATTAGCTAGGCTATCTTAAAAAACACATTCTCACAAAACTGTAAAATTTTCTTTATATTTTTCTTTCTGCGAAAAACAGATGTGCATTTAGGCTTTGGTAATACAAATCTGTTCAATTAACATAGAAAATAATGCTGTTATAAACACATTTTGGTTAAAAAAAAATGTAGAGCCATATCTCAAAGTATTTTTTTACCACTACTTCTAAACTGCAGTTTCTTTTAGCAAGAGTCAAATATTCTAGAGAACTATCATCTTTTAAAATCAAATTTTAATTATATATACCTAAGTATACTATAAAATTTATATGCTTCATGAAAACTCATATGTGAAACAAAACCCGAAATTACTAATACATACCACTAGATCAGCTAAATCAAAGACTACCGAATACCTAAAAAGTATTAAGAAGAATGATATAGGGGCACCTGGGCGGCTCAGTTAGTTAAGCATAGGACTCTTGATTTTGGCGCAGGTAATGATCTCAGTGTCCTGAAATGGAGCCCCATGATGGGCTCCACACTCAGTGGTAAGTCTGCTTGAGATACTCTCCCTTTCCTTCTGCCCATCCCCATACTCGTGTGCTCTCTCTCTCTCTCTAAAATAAATAAATATTTTAAAAATTAAAAAAAAAAATGGTATAAATTAAACACAAGACCAATACTTTCTAACAGAGCTGTAAAGAATACTATTAGAGGGGCGCCTGGGTGGCTCAGTGGGTTAAAGCCTCTGCCTTCGGCTCAGGTCATGATCTCAGGGTCCTGGGATCGAGCCCCGCATCGGGCTCTCTGCTCAGCAGGGAGCCTGCTTCCCCCTCTCTGC
>CM052884.1:60846732-60900296 GCA_028534135.1 Potos flavus | reverse complement strand
TTTTCATTTTTAAGATTTTTATTTATTCATTTGAGAGAGAGAGAGAGAGAGAGAGAGAGAGAGCACAAGCAGGTGGGAGGAGCAGAGTGAGTGGGAGAAGCAGACTCCCCTGCTGAGCAGGGAACATGACATGCAGGGCTAGATCCCAGGACCTAGAGACCCATGACCTCAGCCCAAGGCAGACACTTAACCATTTGAGCCACCCAGGTGCCCTCAATTTTTTTAATAATATAAATTACAATAATTTGCTGAAAACTGTGATACGTCTACAGTAATATCCACCCATTATTACTCATGCCAAAAGATCATTTTAAGAAATGTCTCTAAATTAGCCTCCAATTATATTTTTAATTGAATATATTTGACATATAACATCATGTAGATGTAAGATGTAGAACATGTTACTCTGATACATTTATATATTCTCATATGATTACCCTGTATCCATATTTATCATATTATGTAATCATAGTACAATATCGTTGTCTCCAATGCCTTTCTGATTGAACCCCAGTCCATCATCTAAAAAAGTTTACCCTGGGTGAATCCCTGTCTTATCACAGTTTCTTGTCACAGATAAGAGTCATCAACAAAAGGATATGCCAGATCATTTTTAAATGTTTCCTACAATTTAAACAATAGAGATAGGAATCCTTCTCCATCTCTAAAGAAACACAGCATTACTCTGTATAGTGATTTTCTTTTGTGTGTTTTTTAAAGCTATATATAAGCAGAACTTTCCCAGATTGCTACATTTAATTTTGGGATCTGTGATTTAAGAAAAAAAAAAATCTGAGGTATCTTTGGAGTATGCAGTGATTATTTAAAAATTTTGTAAAAATGAGGACTAAGAGTTTTAAAAATTATTAATGTGAAGAGACACAGTGTAAAATTATGAGATGTTGGGCATCTAAGTGTCTCAGTCAGCCAAGCATCTGCCTTCAGCTCAGGTCATCATCCCAGGGTCCTGGGACTGGGTCCTGCTTCAGGCTCCCCTGCTCAGCGGGGAGTCTGCTTCTCCCTCCACCCCTTCCCTTTCCCCTGCTCCTTCTCTCTCAAAAATAAATAAATAAAATCTTTAAAATTATGAGATGTTACAACAGATTAGCTCCCTCAACGGCTTTAAACATGCCTTCCTGTACTACAGAGGTAGTAAAGTTAAATACTAGGATTTCCCAACCACCCCTGCAGCTAGGATTCCAGATATTATTAGCCCAGTTGACCAGATGCACTCACTTGAGACTTTTGTTCAGAACCAAGTTACATGGGGACAGAGGCAGCCCACGAGGTGTCCACTTTTGCCACCACAAATCTCGGCAGAGGCGGTTCAGTTCTGGAGCTGGCAACTGTTCTCTGCTGCCTTAATCCAGCAGGAGGCGTCTTGAGCTGGCAGGCAGCTTCTCGATTGTTCCAGAAGCAGCAGCTTCTCTGGCAGCCCACTCTTGTGATGTAGTGCCGATGAAGCTCAGCCTAGGTTCTGTTTCAACCACCTTCCCAAAGATTCTGTGAGCTCTCTGAACCCCTTAATCAAGCCCCTTATGTTTAATAGCTAAAGCAAATTCCATTATCTACAACCAGGAATCCCGGTAGACAGAATTTGGTAGCTAGAAGGTACAGCTAGTAAAAAGATCTTAAATATGGAGTTAGTTTAGTTGAGGAGGCAGGGCTTTGGGCAGTGAGACCTCATGCCACTAAGGTTAAGGTATTAGAGGAAGTAGGAGCAGAACTTCAGAGTGCTAGCATGTGGGCTGCTTCTAGCCCTCAGCAAAGTCTTACAGGAGAAATGTGACTCAGGCTAAGGTTAATAAGACAGTTGGAAAGGAATATAGCTTTGCCGAGGGAACGGCTCTCTACAAAATAAATTGACAAGTCCCAAACCTGGAGCCCTGAAAAACTGGAAAAGTCAACTACTACCATACTCCAAAGTATGGAGTATGGAACCTTTAAGTAAAGGTTCTGAGGAAGCTGCTAAAGCGTCTCCAACCTTTTTCTACCTTCTCTTTTTCTGTCTCAACCTTTTCCTGCCTTTCCTTTTTCTGCCTCAACCTTTCTCAAGAATTTTCTGCCAAGTAATGGGAGCCATCCTAAGGAAAGAGATCAGACTCAGACTGTTGTCATCCCATCCAAGCCTACCGTTTAAAATGGTCCCAAGCGGGTACCGTTCATTTAAGACCCAAGGGGAGAGAGAGAGCACAGAAGCCAGCAAGTAAAAGATGATTCTTTGTTAAAAACCATGTCTTGGCAAGATCTTTGTGGTTACTCATTGTAATAATTGAAAAAGACAGACCAGAGACATACTAAGTTTTGGGTATTTTTTTGCCAAAAAACAAAATAAAACCAAAACAAACACAAACCCCAAACCTGGCCTGCAACAGCCTGTAACTATCTAAAACATTCCCAAGCCCCTAAACCTACCATAACAGGAAGTGAAGTACTAATGCTGTCCAGCCCCTAAGGCCAACACACTTTCCAATGCCCACTCAAATGTGTCCTTGGAAATTACTGGACAATAAAAACTTCCTAGAAGGCAGCGCCAAGAGCCCCTGAGGACATTCGACAAGGGAGTTCCTCCCACAAAAGTGAATCAGGGGTTGCCCGATGCGAAAACCAAGGAATATATTTACAGATAGAGCAGAGAGACCTTGCTATTTTTGCCAAGCAGTACTTTTTAACTGTTATGAATCACTGGCTGCTATTTTCCCCTCTTCTGAAAGGTCGATTTTATTGCCGTTATCCTGTACCTATCCCACCATTATGCATTTGGTACTCGTGAGGCAGACACCTTGTTGTTTAGTTTGTAGATGGGCAGAACATTAGATCCATAGCCTAACCTGATAGAGGGGACTATATAAGGATATCATGGTCTTTGAGCTGTATGCAATAACGGACTGGATGTGGGAGATTTCCTTTTGGGGCAGGGCAAGTGAGTGTTTTCTATGTTTCAGAACAGTGTACATAGATATATAGGTAGCCAATAAAGATGTCTGGGTTAAAACTGAAAGTTGTGTACCAAACATAATCTCCTTCTTCTTTAGCTAAAGATCCTAACTTTTAGCTGGTTCCAAGGCCACATGGATTTCTCAGATTCCCTGGCAGCTACATGACCAATGAGATTTAAGTTAAAATGTTGTGTGGTTCTCCAGGAACACTGAGTCCAGGAAGCCGATGCAACTGGGGAGAAGTTCCTTTTCCTCCTCTTGCCCACTGCCTCCAAAAGCAATCTTGAACAGTGAGAATGAGGTAACTTGAGGATCAAAACCATGCACTGAGGATAGCAGAGGAGAGGGGTAGGAACCTGATACCACCTACCTCCAGATTTCCTTTATGGAAGAGGGAAGAATTCCTATTTAGTTTAAAACACTGTTATCTTTGGTTTTTCTGGGTTTTTTTGTAGCAGAACCTGATCTTAAGTAATAGAGTATAAAGCAAAAATATGAATCAAAAAATGACCTGCAGTGGTAGCAAAAGCTATTCAGTAGAAGAATTGCTAGCAGTTAAGGTTGCTGGAAGTAGGAAGAAGTTATCAGGAAACACTGGGGGAAAGTGTGGTCTTCTCAGAAGAACTATTAACAACAAAGAGACTTTTATCGAGAGAGGGGATGATAAGCACCTATAAAAGACTATCTTTATGAATAAGTGACAACAATATAAATTTACTTTAAAAGCAGTACAGAACTTTCTCACATAAACAGTTACTGATAGTTTCATTAAATTATGGCATAATTATGGCCACTTAATTAAATCATTAAAGGAGAACAAATTAAAAAGAAGAGAGGTATGAAAGTGAGAGCAGATACTGAGTTTGTATTCTTCCTGGTTGTGATGGACTTCAATCCTTAAATATCTGTGTCCTGAAAAGATGTGTTCTCATTTAAAAAGTATCTTCCTTTATTCCATATATGCTTTAAAATATTTATTGAGCAGAAAAAAAGGAAGGGTGGTAAAAAGATGACACAGATGTTGATTTAACAGTTTTCTTCCAAGTTCTGGTGGACTTCAGACTTTAAATGTCTGTTTGAAGAAAAAAAAATGCTCTCATTTTAAAGGTATCTCCCTTTATTCTGAATCTTCTTTTATATATGTATATATATATCTATATATAAAGCATTTTTAAAATACACTTAGCTAATCATAGATGACAATTAAAAAACATGTTCTTTAACTATATTGATAACTGATTAGAAAGAATTGTGAATAATGTTGAAATAAATCATTTCACCATAAATATGGCTTTCAAATTATATAGTTTTTGAAATGTGCTGATGCATAGACATTTTAGAAGGCTCATTTTTGTACGTTTTTCTGTACTACATTTTCCTGTGGTACGAGTTGTGCTATTTCCCCAAATATATAGTAAATACCATAGATATTAATGATTTGAAATTACATTTGTAATAAATGTAGATTTCAATTTATTCAATTTTTTTATTTCCTTAAACAAAAAAATTAAGTTACATACGTGGCTGGAACTTCAATTCTCCACCAGGCCCTGGTGGAGGAATTTCTTGTTGTAATTTTTTTTGTTCCATCTGCTGTACAACCTAGTGCATGGAAAAAGAATGTCTTAAAAGTAAGTATTCTTTTATTTTCTCATGACCTTTGACAAACCACAACAAACTAATTGAAATTTTTTTCTAAAATGAAATATTCGAACTCTAACATTTAGATTAATATTCAACAAAGCAGTTTTTAAAATACTATAATTTAAAATAATATAGCTAATAAGACATTGAAATATTATATTACAAAAACACATGCTTTTAGCAAAGCACCTAAAATTTTTTTTAATGCCACAATCATTTTATAAATACCACCTGATGATATTCCAGCTTCTGAGCCTCAAGTTGGTCATGCTGACGCTGTAGCTCTTCCTTTTGTTTCTGAAGTTCATCTGCCTTTTTCTTAAGTTCATTTTCTTGTAAAGAGATAAGATTTTCATATTCTTTCAGTTCTTCCTCTGTGAAGAGCTGTTGCTGATCCAATGTCTAAAGGGAAAAAAAAATGAGGAAAGAATAATCTTGGATATACAACAAGGTTTGATTCAGCTTTAAAAATCTATGATTAGCAAAGTACAAGAGTATCTATACTAATATAACTTTCAGTAAGAAAGGGGAAATAAGAAAACATATATTTATATATTTATTTGAGCAAAAAGAAAAATCCAAGGCCAATGAAATTGGTTACCTATAGAACAACGAAGTGAACTGGGTAGAAGGGACAGAGAGACTGCGGAAAAAGAAAGCACATTTCTCTGAATACACCTTTGTCGTACAGGTTTGATTTTTAGAAACTTGTCAGTTTCATACACTCAAGAAAAGAGAAGAAAGAAAATCCACAAGGACAGGAAAACCCAAATTGACTATAAACGAAAGAAAATAAATTATACTTTTATTTTAAGTGAATAAAACAGAAGGGGAAAAAGAGCTAACCAACCAACTTTGGATCACAGTATTTAGACTACACGCTCAGGTCAAAAACAGCAACAAAAATCTAAACAAATAATACATTCTTTTTTTGCAGAATTTAGCAATCTGAAACACTTTGTACATCCTAGGATTGAGGAAATAAGTGGAATAATATGGAAAATAGGAGCCAGGTTTCATATGAAATATGGAAAAGAGGAAGAGATAGGATGTTGTACTGGAACTGGAGGCATTGGACTGAAATTTAAGGAGGTAACAGTGTGAACTCATTAAGTTTGTGCTTTGTTTTGTTTTTAAGAATTTTAGTTATTTACTTGAGAGAGCAAGCGAGCATGAGTGGGAGAGGGGCAAAGGGAGAGGGAGAAGCAGACTCCACGCTGAGCAGGGAGCCCCACACTGGGCTCTGTCCCAGGACCTTGGGATCATGACCTGAGCCAAAGGCAGACGCCTAACCGACTGAGCCACCCAGGAGCCCCAATGAGCTCATTAAGTTTTAATATATATTGATACCTAAATATACCAAGATGAATATGAGTGTAAGTGTATCTGTTTATGCGTATAATATGTGCATATACAGATACACATAATACAAATATATATATATATATAAATACACACACATTTAGATGTTTTTTAAATTACCCAACTCTGTTCTCTGACAAAACCTAGAAGCAAAGACTGTCTGGTAACAAGGAACACATCCAGTGCCCGCATGCTAGTCTGTGATAACCATCTCCACTAAAAGGGACCAGTGCCGCTCAGAAAAATGGCTGATCCCAGAGGTGGGATGGAGAAAGAACAAGATGAGTCTTGAACATCTTATTATGCTAAAAAGTAAGGAAGTCCTCAAAGAATGATAGAAACATGCCAAAAGGCTACAAAAGTCAGTTTGAAAAAACTCCCGTTAGGCAAATCTGGGGCAATTTGGGCATCGAAATAAATGATGATAGTAAGGATTCAAGCTTATTGAATAAAGTAAGAAGCCATGAATCTACACTCAAATAAACAGAAATGGGAGAAGGGATAGCTTTTCCTTACTGTAGAAAGCCAACTAATAAATACAGAAGGAATGATGATTAGAAAATCACCATTTGTCAACAGTCATTGTAATAATGGATTCTGGCAAGATTTATCAATGGATGCTAAAATTAGTAGATAATGAATCTCCAAGTATACCCTCGAAGACTTTTTTTTAAAACAGTGGTAATGGTGGTAATGAAATTCTTTTGAAAAATACTTTTACAAAATATATCAACTGCCCTAAAAAGATTTCCTTGGTCTTGGTAGTGCTACATTGAAAACCCATCCAATAAAATAACCTTAAACACATAAAAAGCTTTATATAAAAATGTATTTATAGAAGCACTATCTTTTTAAAATAAACAGTAAAAGAATGGGTGTCTGTCCCTGAGAAAACAGTTAAGCACTTCCATAACTATTAAAGTAATGCTTAAAATTCATATTTGGAAATACTTTTAATATGATGTCGAGTGATTTTCTTTTTAAATGCTGACTTCTGATTCTGGCAGTATGGTGGGTTAGACAAGATACTATTTAAATTACAAAAGAGAAAACAGGAAACCTGATAGATACCATCTTAACCAAATAATCAAAATTAACACTGCCAGTTATGAAAATAATCAGCAGCATATGCTTCATGATAGATGCACTTAGCATCAGTTTGGTGGTATTTCTATCAAAAGCAGGAGTCCTAAAAAAACAGCAGACTGACTCAAACTGAGGGATATTCTACAAAATTACTGGTCTGTACTCTTTAGAAATATGAATGCCATGAGATACAAAGACTTGGGAACTGTTTCAGATTAAAGGAGATTAGGAAGACATTACAACTAAATTCAGTATGATCCTGGATTATCTTTTGTTATAAAGGCCAGTATTAGGAAAATTAACAAAAATCTCAATAAAGTCTAGAGACTGGAAAAGAGTTTTCTGTGTGTAGCTATCATAGATAATTTTACTGTGATTATGCAAGATAAATCCTTGTTTGCAAAAAATACACACTTGAGTATTTAAGGTTAAAGCAGCACCATGTGCAACTAACTCTCAAAAACATTATATATGTTATATATAAATACACATACACACAGATTAAAAATAGAGAAAGAGATAAAGAGAGAGAATAACCGTAGTAAAATGGGAAATCTAGGGGAAGGGTATTCAGGAATTCCTTGTCCATTCTTATAACTCTTCTGTAAATCTAAAATTATGTTAAAAATGAAAAAAAGTTTGTAATTACCTATTGATCTAGTTCACCAGAAGCAATAAAGGGAATGGATGTTCAAATATCTTAGCATTCTTCTTCTTCACCAAAGTCCAGAAATATTACAAATATTAGAAAAAAATGGGACAAAAAAAAAAGCTGATTTCTTTAATATTGAACTAAGCTGATAAACAGTCATCTTGGGACTATCCTCATTTTAGCACCAAAAACTTTCACACCCCAGGAAACTCCTCAGCACAGGCTATACCAGGACAGTTGGTCACCCTATCTTAAACTATTTTCTGGACCAATGGATTCACAGATCCATTTTTAATCCACAGATTAAAAATCTAATTAAAATGGTAATCTTTTATATTTTGTATAGAAAATGACAACTTTTTTTTTCAATCTCTTCTGCCTGCTACCTCTCAACTATTCTTTTTAAAATATGTTAATTAAAAAAAAAACAAAAAATGTGTATGCACAGTAAACTATGGAATAAATTGGTATGCCTTTCTGGAGCAATTTGACAAGACCTATTTAGAAACTAAAAATGGTCATAAACTTTGAGAATAGTTTCTATTCTTAGGAATTAATCCCAGGGAAATTACTATAAATGCCCAAAGATGTACGAATAAGTAGAGAGTCGTCATGGTTTTAATTACTACAGTAAAAAAAATTGGAATTGTCCCAAATGGCTAAATCAGTTTCAATGGTTATATAAATTATGCTATAATCACACAACTGCACGCTAAGGAGTCATTTCTAAACTCCGTTTTTTGAGGAATGGCATCGTGAAATATTGTTGACATTAAAAAACACAGAATTTCCCAAACATACAAAGACATTTATACAGTATGAAGCCACTTTAAGAATATAAAGACAGGATGGGGTGCCCGAGTGGCTCAGTCGGGTAAGCCTCTGGCTTCGGCTCAGGTCAGGGTCTCAGGGTCCTGGGATCAAGTTGTGTCAGCTCCAAGCTCAAAGGGGAGACGGCCTGCTTCTCCCTCAGGCTCTACCTCTGCCCCTCCCACTGCTTGTGCTCTCACTCAAATACATAAAATCTTTAAAAATATACATTGAGAGGGACGCCTGGGTGGCTCAGTTGGTTAAGCGGCTACCTTCGGCTCAGGTCATATCCCAGGGTCCTGGGATTGAGTCCCACATCGGGCTCCTTGCTTGGCAGGGAGCCTGCTTCTGCCTCTGCCTCTGCCTGCCACTCTGCCTGCTTGTGCTCTCTCTCTCTCTGACAAATAAATAAATAAAATCTTAAAAAAATAATAATAAATAATATTAAAAATATATATATACATAGAGAGAGAGGAGTTTATGTGTACATGAAAATTAAAAATGGGACAGGGGCACCTGGGTGACTTAGTTGTTTGAGCATCTGGCTCTTGATTTTGGCTCAGGTCATGATCTCAGAGCAGTAAAATTGAGCCCTACATCAGACTCCACACTGGGCATGGTGCCTGCTCAAGATTCTCTCCCTCTCCTTCAGCTCCTCCCCCTCATTTGCACTCTCTCTCTCTCATAAATAAATAAATAAATAAATAAATAAATAAATAAATAAATAAATAAAATAAAATAAAATAAAGTAAAATAAAATAAAATAAAAATGAGATAGTACACTATATATTGTGTGCTCTATATGCATATACTAAAGATACAATTTCCAAATCGGCATAACACAAAGCATAAATTAAGTATCTACCTCTGGATGGTAGAATTATAGGTAACTTCTAATTTATTGTTTAAATGTATCTATATTTCTAATTTTCAAGAATGAACACTATTTTACACTTAGAAAAAGTAAAATTTTATTTTATTTATTTATTTTTTAGAGATTTTATTTATTTATTTGACAGAGGGAAAGAGATCACAAGTAGGTAGAGAGGCAGGCAGAGAGAAGGAGGAGGAAGCAGACTCCCTGCTGAGCAGAGAGCCCGACGCGGGGCTCGATCCCAGGATCCTGAGATCATGACCTGAGCCGAAGGCAGAGGCTTTAACCCACTGAGCCACCCAGGTGCCCCGAAAAAGTAAAATTTTAAAAAGACTTCTAATTATATGTAACATGATTACAAACAAGAGGTAAATTGCCACAAGCTTTCCAAAAAATCAAGTTCATTATTTTATAGTGACATTTTATTGAAAGGCCAAGACAGTAAGGCTCTACATGCAAACAGAATGGGAAATAAAAGTTAAAAGTAGAATGAACTGATGTAGAATTTCTTGAACAATACATCCCATTTCAAGTAGGTTTAATTACCTCCCAGCTATCTGGCTCCAAGAATTCCTTTTTTTCTGTAGCTTTCAAAAACTCATCTAGAGTCACTAATCGGTCCTTGTTAGCATCAACCTGATTAAAAAAAAATGTATATGTAAAATAAAATAACTTTTTCTCGTATTACTAGAAATTGTCTTCTAATAGATGCTACTACACAAACACATAGCAATTAAGGCTAGCCCAACATCCAGAGAAACGGGGGGGGGGGGGGTGGCACGGTGAAAGCCAGACCACTCAACATTATATTAGAATCAGAACATAGATATTGCTACCTTCTGTATTATTCAGATTGAAAATACACTGAGATATCTATACACTGATACTCAAAGATCACCACGCTTGAGTCTGCTGATCTGACGGCTAGGCTATTTTGGTCTTCCTCCCTCACCACACCAAGTAAAATCCCAAGAAAAATAACCTTTCCAGAAAGAGGACTGTTTTAGCCAACAGCAAAGGAGCTTACGTTAACATTCTCTCAATATTTTTTCTTAAAAACAACTAACCAAATCAAAATTAATGTTGACAACCGCTCCAATCCTCGTCAGTGGCTCTTATAGCCATTCAGTTGCTAAAGTGAACTCCATAATGGCCAAAGAAATTCATTTGACACTTGGGATGCCAGCAATCAACAAAAATCCCAATTCATCACCAATAGCTCAAATATCAGGTGAAAATCACTGACACAAAACAGTGGTTACCAGCCTCTGATGTCTATACAAGTTCTCAGCTTAATAATGTGAACAAGAAATAAATACGTTGTTATAAATCATTACGGTATTGGATTTTTTGGATTTTCTTAATAAAAACACAGCCTTTTAAAACATCAAATATTGGGCTACCTTATCTTTTACTTCTAAAGGATATGCAACGGCATCTTAATCTCTTAAATAAAAACCTTTTAAATTTTAAAATATTTTAAAGTAGTTACAAAATAATTTTATCTATACTAAGGAAGTCTACCAAATATTCTGGGTCAAAAAATGTAAAATTCAATTAAATAACTACTCTGTGTATTTATTTCCCACTTTATGGTAAGATTCATTGCAAGAACTTGAATAATCCATTGAAATAACATATAATCTTAAAATTTTAAACATACCTCATTCATTACATGTTCCCTCATTCTAAGCCGTTCTTCCTCCATTTCTACCATATCATCCTCCTCATTTTTGGGGTCATATACTTTCTCCAACTAAAAAGAAAAGTTTAAAACCAACATAAAAGGAAGGAAAATAATAGAAGGAAAAGAAGAGAGCAAAAACACTGAACACTTAAATGAACTCATTTACCTCTTTAGTAAATAGGGCTTCTAATTCTTGTTCATCCAGGAAGCCATCATTATTGACATCTGAAGTTTAAAAAGTCACAAATGCAAAAATTGATTTTAATGCCTTCAAAAATCAATAATTAAAATACAAATCTTCACAACTGGCTTGCAGAAGTGGTACTAATAGCAGCCATACGCTACAGAAAATGTTTCCTCCTTTTTCATGAAGCCTCAGATCAGTCCAACTGATAACAATTTACTACTAATTTATAATTCATAGTTTTTTTAGAAAAATATATCTTAACTAGTTTTTTCAAAAATATAAAGTGAAACAATATGCTATAGGAAAAAAAGTAAATTTTAATATTCTAGCATAAAGCGTGTTAGATATAACCTAGCTAGTCACAGAAATACCTTCAGTTTACCGAGAACCTGACAGTAAGTCATAATGAGTCAACAGTTAAAGCAGGTAAAAGACACAGCTACTGCCTCAAAGTATTTTATGCTTCAGGTCAGCAAAAAAAGACTATCCTATTACCCTAGAGAAAAATTCTAAACATTTACTGTCAATAGGACTCAATAGCAGACCTTGGCAAAAATCAGTTAAGAATAAAGCAACTATAATCTTTCAAACAGCAGACATAAATATTAATATTTGTATCAAATCTGTTACCATGTAATTTGAAAAATGTCTTGGGGTCAAAGTCATTAGGATCCAATCCATCAGTCTCTTCCCATACCTCTTTTAGTTGATCTTTGCTTCCCTGTGAATCAATTTTTAAAAAATGCTCAAAACAAAATTTAATCTATGTATATAGACTGAAAATAAAATATAAATTTGAGAAATGGTGCAGAATTAAGAATCTAAAGTACTAATAACTTATGATAAAATTCTACTGTCTGATACAAAGAAGTATCTATATCTAATTATGGTTTCTTAAAGTCATAATTCTTACTGGATGATTAATTTTGGGATGATTTTCATGCTTTTTCCTCATTTCTTCAAATTTAGATTCTTCTTCTTTTCTCTTTTCTTCATTCAGTGTTTTTAAATATTCTCTCCTTTCATGTTCCTTCATCATTTCATATTTTTTAAATTCTTCATGTCGAGTCTTATCATAGTGTTCCAGATCACTTGTGGCCTATAATGTAATATTTAAACTAAATAACAAGGAGTATTTGAAAATATAAATAAGGGCTTTCTTGTATACAGCATATTCTAACAGAAGGTAGTATAGAAGGTCCAGAAAACACTGGACTCCTTTTAAATTCTGCCATTTTATTTTAGTCATTATTATTACCAGAATGTAGGCATTAAAAGAAACTCATAAAAAAAAAAAAAAAAAGAAACTCATAGTTCAAAGCAAGTCTCAACTTTAGAAAGCTCCTCATAAATAATATATAAATTGATTTTAAAAAGAAGGAAGGGACTGTATCAAATCTATACAGTATATAAAACTAGAATGGTTTCTAACTACTTAACTAAACTCATACCCAGGCTACAATATCCTTTTGGTAACTCCATACAGTACAACATGAGAGGTCTACAAACTCTTATCTAAAATCCCAGAGCCCAAATATGTTTCAGAATTTTCTAGATTTCAGAAAGAGAATATGGCATTTATGCCGTATTATGTAATATCCTTGCAGAATCTATAATCAAACAAATTAGTACTTTCTCGGCGAAGTCTATGAATATTCACATTATGTAGACTAAATAAAAACTATGAATAGCCTTACTATAATTGAAGCCAGATTTTGGCTTTTATAGTGCTTTGGATTTTGGAATTGTGGGCAAGGGGATACAGATCGTTATGTCCATATTATTATCTGTAGTAATAAAGGTTAAACTACCTCCCTTTAAAAATACTCTTGAGAGTATCTAGAAGTTTTCTATTACTACTTCATTGAATCTACTTATCAAATGACAAAACCTCAAAGGCACAACAATGACATTTTGGAGTTATTCTCACCGCTTTGATGAGCATATCTAAATCTGTAGATTCAAACTTGTCAGGATTCAGGTGGTTTAGGTGATCAAATTGTTTCAGAAGAGCATGGTGGTCTATGCCTGTATCTGAAGGAAAATGAGAAAACTGTAAATGATAAAGTACTAAAAGCTAGAAACAGTAATATAAATGATACATAAGAATAAGCATTCATATTTATTCCTATAGGATTTTATAAGAATATTCAAAATTTTAGATTAAGCATTCACATTTTCTTTTAGAATATTGTACATATTGTTATTCTAGGCAAAAGTAATGTCCTTGAATCTAGAAAGGAACACAACATAATATGTACACTTCAATATTATTTCTAGAAAGGCTAGTTGACTATCAGTATAATAGTAAAAACTTTTTTTAGTTTGTAAAACTACCATATTTCCTACTTTTAATTAGACAGACTCTAATACTCTGCCCTTATCAAAGATCTAAGTAGAGGGGTGCCTGAGTGGCTCATTCGGTTAAGCTACTGACTCTTGGTTTAGGTTCAGGTCACGATTTCCTAGGTGGTGGGATTGAGCCCCACATCAAGCAGCATGTCGGGGCTCTGCACCCAGTGAGGAGTCTGCTTGAGATTTTCTCCTTCTGCCCCTCCCCCCAACTCATGCTCTCATGCTCTTTCTTTCAAATAAATAAATAAATTTTTTAAAAAAGAACAAGTAGAATTTCTCTTTTTTTTCAGTATTTTATTTTTAAGCAATCTCTACACCCAAAGGGGGGCTCAAACTCACAACCCCGAGATTAAGAGCCACATGCTCTTCCAACTGAATCAGTCAGGTGCCCCCTAAACAGAATTTCTAAAAAGAATTGCTCTCAAATTTATATGAAGGAATTTTTGCATGCTGCTCCAATGAACCCTTTATGGAATAATAAAAATCTAATTCAGGTAAATTCATTTGTGTTAGGATTTTTTTTTTTAAGATTTTATATATTTGTCAGGGAGAGAGAGCACAAGCAGGGGGAGCAGCAGGCAGAGGGAAAAGCAGGCTCCCCACTGAGCAGAGCACCCAATGCGAGACTCAATCCCAGGACTCTGGGAACATGACCTGAGCACAAGGCAGACATTGATTGACTGAGCCACCCAGGCGTCCCAAGATTAGGACTTGTTTTTAAAGAAGTATCAATTGTTTTTCCTTTGTGAATAATTTTTTAAAAACAAGCTACAGTGCTATAGTTTGGGGCACCTGGCTGGCTCAACTGGTTAAGCATCTGACTTTTTTTTTTAAGATTTTATTCATTTATTTGAGAGAGAAAGAGAGCATGAACAGGGAGAGAGAGGGATAGAGAGACAGAATGAGACTCCTCACTGAGCAGGGAGCCCAACAACGTAGGGCTCAGTCCTGAGCCAAAGGCAGCACTTAACCTACTGAGTCACCCAGGTGCCCCTAGTGTCTGACTCTTGATCTCAACCCAGGTATTGATCTCAGGGTTGTGAGTCAAAACCTCTCTTTTGCCTACACACTGGGCATGGAGCCTACTTAAAAACAAAACAAAACAAAACAAAAAAGCAGCAAAACAAACAAAAAACAAGCTACAGTTTATTGAGTTGAATGGATAAAGTGAGTCTGGACTATTTCAGTTGGATTATAGAATTGAGTAAAATAGGTACACGTGTTGATTTGTTAAAAGTCAGAGTTCTCACTTAGGAAAAAGGAATGTACAAATATGGAATCACAGAAGGCAAAAAAGAAATCTCTGACTCGACATCAGTGAAATACAAATCAAAACCACACAGAGATATCACCTCATACCAGTCAGAATGACCAAAAATAACAAGTCAGGAAACGACAGATCTTGGCGAGGATGGGGAGAAAGGGGAACACTCTTACACTGTTGGTGGGAATGCAAGCTGATGCAGCCACTCTGGAAGTATGGAGGTTCCTCAAAAAGTTGAAAATAGAGCTACCCTATGACCCAGCAATTACACTACTGGGTATTTACCTGGAAGACACAAATGTAGTGATCCAAAGGGGCACATGTACCCCAATGTTTATAGCAGCAATGTCCACAATAGCCAAACTATGGAAAGAGCCTAGATGTCTATCAACAGATGAATGGATAAAGACAATGTGGATGGAATACCACTCAGCCATCAAAAAAATGAAATCTTGCCACATACAGCAATGTGGATGGAGCTAGAGGGTATTATGCTAAGTGAAATAAGTCAATGAGAGAATGAAAATCATCATATCATCTCACTCATATGTGGAATTTAAGAAACAAAACAGAGGATCATAGGAGATAAGAGGAAAAAATAAAACAAGATGAAATCAAAGAGGAAAACAAACCATAAGAGACTCTTAATCATAAGAATAAACCGAGGGTTGCTGGAGGGGAGGGGAGTGGAGAGGGTAACTGGGTGATGGACACTGAGAAAGACACATGAGGTAATGAGAACTGGGCATTATACAAGACTGATGAATCACTGACCTCGACCTCTGAAACCAATAATACATTATATGTTAACTAATTGAATTTCAATTTTAAAAAAAGAAAGAAATCTCTGGAAATAGATGAGAAATAGCACTACCTGTGTGAACTTATTTCTAAAATATGAATATGTACATATATGTGCATGTATGTTTTACAGGTATGTGTGTGTATATACACATACACATTTAAACATGTGTGTGCACATATATGTTGATGTATATAGATATGCATAAATCTCCAACCTCTGTCCTGTGAAAATGCCAGTAAGAAAATATATTCCAGGGGCACCTGGGTGGCTCAGTTGGCTAAGCATCTGCCGCCAGCTCAGGTCATGATCCTGGGGTCCTGGGATCGAGCCCCAAGTTGTGCTCCCTGCTCAGCAGGATATCTGCTTCTCCCTCTGCCTCTGCCCTTCCCCCTTGCTTGTGCTTCTCTCTATCCCTCTTTCTCTCAAATGAATAAATAAAATCTTAAAAAGGAAAGAAGGAAGGAAGGAAGGAAGGAAGGAAGGAAGGAAGGAAGGAAGGAAAGAAGGAAAGAAAGAAAGAAAGAAAGAAAGAAAGAAAGAAAGAAAGAAAGAAAGAAAGAAAGAAAGAAAGAAAGAAAGAAAGAAAGAAAAAGAAAAAATATTATTCCAGAAGCAATGAGCACACCTAACACCAGTCTTTGGTCTGTAATATCATTTCCCACTAAAAAGAACCAGGAATCCTCAGAAACAGCTTATCCCAGGCCTGAGGCAGGATAGGTACAAGATGAGCCTGGAACATTTTGTTATACTACAAAGTAAGAAACTAAAAAAAAAAAAAAAAAAGAAAGAAAGAAAGAAACTGCTTAATTTAGTTAAATTAAGATTTCAGTGAGTTCTTTCTATGGCACTGTACAAATTTTACTTATGAAGAAAAGATTTGTCCTAAGACCCAGGCCCAAAGGATACAACTAAACAGTGAAATACAGGAAAAGATGCTTAACCTCACTCAACACAGGAGAAATGCATATTAAAACTACACTATTATACTATCTAACAGAATGGTCAAACTCTTGTTTGAAGATACATACTATTAACAGTATGTGAGAAATTATAACATAAGAGTACACACTGATACAATGTCCGTGGAGGTGACAATATCTATCAAAATTAGAAATACATACATATAGTTTCTCTGCAGGGAACTTAACCTACAGATAATTTTACACGGATATGGAGTGATATATGTACAAGAGTGTTCACTAGAAATAACCCAAATACTCATCACCAGTAGCCCTAGTTAAATAAATTATGGCATATCCATATAATGGAAATCTATGCAGCTACAAAATAAACTTTTTTTTTAATGAAGATGGTCTCCATGTACTAATACAGAAAGATCTCCAAATATGTTGTTAAAAGAAAAATACAAAGCACCAAATGTATTTTACATGCTACCCTTTGCATAAAAAGAGAGGAAAAATAAGGATTTTTATTTGTATTTGCTTATATAAGAATGAAGAAACCAAAGGATCATGTTTGGGGCCGTTGGAACTTACAGGGTACAAAAATATCAGAGCACTTTTGCTACATGCCTTCTATAGTTTCTGGTTTTCAGCCATGTGAATGTATTACTTACTTTAAAAACTACACACACACACACACACACACACACACAAAGACCCTTTAAGTCTTTCTTCAAATTATCAGAAATTTCAATTCATAAATTCTGAATCAGTGAGAAAACATACATAAGTTTTCTAAGCATCAGTTTTCTTTAGACGATGAAATTCAGCCCCTAGTTGGAATAAAGAAAATATTGCCAAGATCGAAGGATGGAGGTTGTCTAAGAGGAAAGTAATCTCAAAATACCTTAGGCCCAGCTTTAAGGATGGAACCTCCTTCTATGTCTGACCACCTGAACTAATAGGGTATGTACTCAGTTTACCTCCCATCGAAATCCTTAATCTCAGGATAAGGAGTATTTGGTATTTGTTTTCATGTCTATTCATCAGCAGGGAGTTTAATGCTCTATACGAGCATTTCTCCAATATGATCCGCTGACCAGAGGCACATGTTTAAAATGCATCTTACCCCCAGAATCAGAAACTCTAGAGGTAAGATCCAGCAAACTGCATTTTTAACTAGCTCCCCAGGTGATTCTTTTGCAATCCAAAGTTTACCAGGAGTAAATGTTCGGATGTTTATTAATGCCAATGAACCACCCGGATAACCAGCCGATGGGGACATGTCACAAAGACAAAGGGGCCAGCTGGAAGGCTCTCCCACTTATCAAATCTAGCTTCTTGATTTAGTTTCATAACTAGAAAGGCCATTTCAAGATAATAAAGAAATTCACCAATGTGTCATCTAGTGCTTTTATGTTGTTATTTTCTACACTGATATCTTTGATTCATTTGTACTTATTCTGATGTAAATGAGATAGAGATCTAACTGTACCTTTTTCCAAATGGCTACCCAATTGTATCAACATTTTTCTTTTTAAAAAAATCTATCTTGATCCCACTGATAATGAGATACCACCTTTAATTCAAACTAAATTCTAAATGTATTTACTTTACTTCTGGTATTTCTATTCAGTTTCACCGGTCTTTCTACTTATATGCCAAAACCATACAGTTCTAATGAGTGAGGCTTAGTGATAGATTTTAATATCTAACATATCTATTTAGTCCTTCATCGTTCTTTTTCCGAGATATGTAGCTTTTCTTGCTTGTTTCCTTTTTCATATGAACTTAAAAATTAACTTGTCTAGTATTGGGGGGGGAAAGTACATATTTTTATTTGGATCATGTTAAATTTATAAATTAACCTAAGGAAAATTGATGTGTTTATAATGTTGAGTCTTTGTATCAAAAAGATGTTGTGTCTTCTCAGTTTTTTCGAGTCTACTTTTGCATCCTTCAGGAGTATTTTAAAGCTTTTGGTCTATAAGTCCAATTTTTTAATAGGTTTACTCTGGGTATTTTATCTTTGTTGGTATCTGTAAATGGAGTCTTTTCTTCCATTATATCTTGTAACTGGCTGTTGCATATGAAAAATATTGATTTCTGTATATTAAGTTTATCTTGCTGAATTTTCCTGTTGTTTACGTTATTTTTTAGTCAATTATTTTGAGTTTTCCAAGTATAAAATCATATCACCTACAAACAGAAATAGTTTTATCAACTCCTTTTCAATTCCTTTACCTCCAATTTTTTTTTCATTTATGTAATTGTTTTGGCTAGTTCCTCCAATGCAATGCTAATTAGTAGTGGTGATTATGGACAGCATTGTCTTGTTCCTGATTTTAGTTAGAATACAAAATTGTATTTCCCCACTGAGTATGATGTGGCTGAGTTAGACATACCCGATCGTGTTACAGAAGTACTTATTGATGACTATTTTATTACTTTTTTAAAATTAAGGAGGCGTATTAAATTTTGTCAATTGCTCCTTTTCTGTAGATATGGAGATGGTCGTATGATATAGGAGATTACTTTCTTATCTGTGGCTATCTCCACATTTCAAAAATTCTACTTCATAGATATTTAATCTTCTCAAGTCTAAAATTAAAAGAATATAGGAGCATGAATAGGCAGAGCACAGAGGATTTTTAGGATAGTGAAACTACGCTGCATGATACTATAATGGTAGATACATATCATTATAAATTTGTCCAAACCCATGAATGTAAAACACCAAAAGTGAACTCAATGCTAACTATGGACTTCGGGTGATTGTGATGTGTCAGTGTAGGTTCATCAATTGTAACAAACTTACCACTCTGGTGGGTGATGCTAGTAATGAAGGAGGTTATGCATGTTTGGGGGTATATGGGAAATCTCTGCACCTTTACTTCAATTTCGCTGTAAATCTTATACTGCTCTAAAAAAAATCAAATCTTAATTTCATTAATTAATTAATTAATTAATTTATTTATTTATTTTAGAGAGAGAGAGAGCGCTTGTGCATGAGTGGGGAGCAGGGTGGGGGGAAGGGCAGAAGGAGAGGGAGAGACAATCTTAAGCAGACTCTGCACTGAGCTTGGAGCCCCACACAAGGCAGGCTCTATCTCACAACCCCAAGATCACAACTTGAGTCAAAACCAAGAGTTGGATGCTTAACCAACTGTGCCATCCAGGCACCCCAAATCTTAATTTTATAAGACAGAAGTTTAAAAGATTTATTCTAACTTATCCTTTATCCTTTGACTTCTTGATTTCTTTTGTCACACCAAATTTTTTTCTCTTTATTTCTATTCATATGATGATTTATAGTATTAGATTTCCTAATATTAAGTTAATCTTGCATTTCTAAAATAAATCCGCTTTCTATTATATGGTATTCTTTTGACATACAATAATTTTGGTTTTGGCATCAATACATATTAAGAGTATGAAACTTTCCTTCTTTTTCTTTTTTTTTTTTTAAGATTTTATTTATTTATTTGACAGAGAGAGAGATCACAAGTAGGCAGAGAGGCAGGCAGAGAGAGAGGGGGAAGCAGGCTCCCCGCCCAGCAAGGAGCCCGATGCAGGGCTTGATCCCAGGACCCCGAGATCATGACCTGAGCCGAAGGCAGAGGCTTTAACCCACTGAGCCACCCAGGCGCCCCTTTCCTTCTTTTTCTATGCTCTGGAATAGTTTAAATAGCATTGACAGTCTGTTCTTTAAAAAAAAAAAAAAAAAAAAAAAAGATTTATTTATTTTTACTTGAGAAAGAGAGAGGGGAGAGGGAGAGGGAAGGAAGAGAATCCCAAGCAGACTCCTCACTGAGTGTGGAGCCCAACATGGGGCTTGATCTCACGACCCTGAGATCATGACCTGAGCTGAAACCAAGAGCTGGACACTTAACCAACTGAGCCACCCAGGTGCCCCAACAATCTGTTCTTTAACAGTTTAATAGAATTCCTTTTGACACTCTCTGGGCCTGGTGTGGTTTTCTTAGAGCAAGCTCTCCGACAATTTTTCTATTTCATCTATGTAAATTGTTATGATTAGATTTTCTCTCTTTTGGTTTGCTTTGATGTTATTCTTCCTCCTTTATGTCAGTGGCTTAATTCATTACTCTTCATTGACATAATAATTTAAGGCTAACCATTTTGATTTTTGAATGATGTGAATATATTACCCATTTTAAAAATTAAATTTTAAAAATTAAGAGAAGACAGGGACGCCTAGGTGGCTCAGTCGGTTAAGCAGCTGCCTTCGGCTCGGGTCATGATCCCAGGGTCCTGGGATCGAGTCCCACATCGGGCTCCTTGCTGGGCGGGGAGCCTGCTTCTCCCTCTGCCTGCTCTGCCAGCCGCTCCCCCTACTTGTGCTCGCTTGCTCTCTCTCTCTCTGACAAATAAATAAAAGTTAAAAAAATCTTAAAAAAAAAAATTAAGAGAAGACAAATCAGTACTAACATTAAATTTTGAACAGAAGAACATGGTATATGACAATATAAGCTGACCTCAACAACCAAATGCCGAAACTTTCCTACTTTTTCTTTAGCACTTACCTTGAAGAGAATCCAGTTTAGCTTTAATTAGCATTCTTAACCTTGCCACTTCTTGCCTTTTCAGTTCATCAAGTTTTGTCCTCACATGGTGACTTACTAAATCCAGTTCTTTGCTTAGTCTTCCACTCTGTTAAAATTAACAAGTTAGTTTTATTTATTACATTCCATTTTTAGACCAGACACAATATATTAAAATGAGGGTTATGATAAGGTAGTGATAAATACTTTTGACTAATTTAGATAAATTCGATATTACAAAAAGCATTTCTTTCAGAAGATACTCAGTTTATAACTCTAAAATCAAGATATGTAAAAACTATATATTATGGAAAGAGCCCAAATGTCCATCAAGTGATCAGTGGATAAAGAAGATACATATAAAATGGAATATTAATCAACCATAAAAAAGAAAGAAATCTTGCCATTTGCAATGACATGGATGGAGCTAGAGAGTATTATACTAAGCAAAATAGGTCAGAGAAAGACAAATACCACATGATTTCACTCATATATGGAATTTAAGAAATAAAACAGATGCATATGGGGGGGAGAGAGGGAAACCATAAAACAGACTCTCAACTATAGAAAGACACACTGAGGGTTACTGGAAGGGAGGTGGGCAGGGGGATGGGTTAAACAGTGATGGGTATTAAGAAGAGCACTTATTGTGATGAGTACTGGGTGTTGTATCTAAATGACAAATCACAAAATTCTATACCTGAAACTAATATTACACTGCATGTTAACTGGAATTTAAATAAAAATTTGAAGAAAGAAAAATATAAAAATAAAAACCATACAATTGAAAGCATAATTAAAGCACAAAGGAGAAACTCAAAAAGTAACTGGAGTTGTAAAATGGTACAGCCACTTTGAAAAACAATTTGGCAGTTCCTCAAAAAGTTAAACACAGAATTGCCATATGATCCAGAAATTCCATTATTAGGGTATATACCTAAAGAATTGAAACATATGTTCACATAAAAACTTGCACCTGAATGTTCATAGGAGCATTATTCATACTAGCATAAAAAGTAGAAATAACCAAATGTCCATCAACTGATGAGTTGATAACCAAAATATAGAATATCGATAAAGTGGGATATTGTTCAGCCATAAAAAGGAATGAATGTACTAATATAAGCTACAATACAATGAACCTTGAAAAACATTATGTTCAGTCAAAGAAACCAAACACAAAAGGCCATATGTTGTATAATTCCATTTATGCGGAATGTCCAAAATAGTCAAATCCGTAGAGATAGAAAATAGATCAATGGTTGCCAAGGGATAAGAAGAGGGGGGAAATGGGGAGTGATGGCTTAATGGTACAGGGCTTCTTTTGGGGGGAAATTAAATTGTTTAAAATTAGGTAGTGCTGATGGTCACATGGAGCTATACTACTGAATTAATTATATGCTTTAAAGGAGCAAGTTTTAAGGTATGTGAATTACATTTCAATAAAGTAGCTTTAAAAAATATCTTGGCCACCTAAAACTTCAGTAATTACATATATAAATAACTTCTCAAAATTCATCTTTTTTAGGTTGTCTCCTTTGATTACTTTTCTCATAGATAAGTACTTAGATACATGTTCCAAAATTTAAGAAACAAAATAGCTAGTAGCTTACTTTCTCTTGTTTATAAATGCATTTGCAATCACAAACTGCAAATCTGACTAGCAATCAGGCAGACAAATGTTTTAGGACTCAGTCCACAGGGCCCACTGAGGAAGGCAAAGAAAAGAAACCCCCAACAAGGGAGATTAAGAAAGAATGTTCAGAGTTAAGAAGGAGAACTAGGAGAATTTGCTGTTTTAGAAGCAAAAAGAGCAATATACTCAAGGAGAGAGGGGTCATCATTATTACATACAACAGTGGTTCTCAAAGTGTGGTCCCCAAGTAGAAGCATTAGCACCAACTGGGAACTTTAGAAATTTAAGCTCTATAGGTGGGGCCCAGGAATCTGTGTTTCAACAAGCCCTAAAATCTGAGAACCACCAAGATGAGAGAAAGGAGTCCAGTAAGAAGAGAAATAAAAAGTATTCGCTGGATTTGGCAACTAAGAAGTCACTGACATCCTTCATGAAAGTATATTCAGTGAGTGATATGGGCAAAGCCATCATCTTTCCAGTCAGCAATATTTGGGAAGTGAAGAAATGTAGTATGATTCCCCTTTCAAAATACTTGGCTAAGGGGCATCTGGGTGGCTCAGTCGTTAAGTGTCTGCCTTCAGCTCAGGTCATGATCTCGGGTTCCCAGGATGGAGCCCTACATGGGGCTGCCTGCTCAGCGGGGACCCTGCTTCTCCCTCTCCCTCCGCCTGCCGCTCCCTCTGCTTGTGCACTCTCCCTCTCTCTCTGTCAAAATAAATAAATAAAATCTTTAAAAAACAAAAAACAAAAACCTGATCAAAATACTTGGCTGAAAAGGTCAGGACAAATTCTAATTTTTTTCTCCCAGGTTTTCCTAAGATAAGAGTCTTTGCTGAGCTATTTATAATGATTCTGTTGGGTTGAGTTTTACTGTCTATTTTAATTCTTATATCTTTTTCATTGAATAACTGTCTAACTTACTACATTTCATCTCCCCCTGCCCCAGTAGGGAATAGCAATTGACTGTGAAAGGCAGACAGTTATAAAAGTATTCCCATACCAAACCAGGATTATCTCTCTATTGTACTTCCTATTATCCACCTTTTCCATTAGCCACAAATAATGTTCTTTTTTTTTTTTTTTAAGATTTTATTTATTTATTTGACAGAGAGAGAGAGATCACAAGTAGGTAGAGAGGCAGTAGAGAGAGAGGAGGAAGCAGGCTCCACACTGAGCAGAGAGCCCGATGCGGGGCTCGATCCCAGGACCCCGAGATCATGACCTGAGCTGAAGGCAGAGGCTTAACCCACCGAGCTACCCAGGTGCCCCAATAATGTTCTTTTTTTAAAAAAAAATTATTTATTCATTTGAGGGAGAGAGAGACCAAGGAAGGGGTAGAGGGAGAGGGAGAAAGAGAATCTCAAGCAGACTCCACACTGACTAGGGAGCCCAACATGTGGCTCAATCTCATGACCCTGAGATCATGACCTGAGTTTAAACCAAGAGTTGGACATTTAACCCACTGAGCCACCCAGGCATTCTGCCACAAATAATGTTCTTAATCCTAACTTAAGTAGATAAGAGATACTGAAAGTTCTACATTAAATATTATTTACCCCAGGAAATTAGTTCCATAGATCAAATTAATTCTTCAAAGGAAACATAAGATTACTCTCAAGATAATTCAGGGAAATTATTGGCATGATGCTGTTACCTCTATCAAGAAAAATGACTTCCCACCTTTCCCCACTGCTGACTTATGTGTCCATTCTCAGCATCTCCAAAATATCTTATACCCCCATCATATTTTCATGCTAATAAACTTTTTCTAGATAATATTTATTCAGAATAAATAAGAGCCTGGAAAGAGTCTCATCTTTGTATTCCCAGTCCTTAACTCAGTGTCTGGGATGTGCTAATGTTTGTTAAATAATTATTTAATTACATTTACCTTTATTTCCTCTATGTCTGCTTTCTGGAGCTTTTCTCTGAAATGATTATCTGTTTCCAGGACATCAATCACTTGCTTAAGATATTCGTCATAATAAAGTCCAGTATCCTTCAAATTAAGAAACAAACAATAATGTTTCTGAAAGTTTTTCCTTCCCTGCATCTAAAGATCTCAATCCTAAAAAAAAAAAAAAAAAACAAAACAAAAAAGGCTAGCAAAATGGCATTGAGACATATCTACTCTGATAGCTGGGACAAAGTTAAAAAGCTATATTTCTCAAACGAAGAATTTTATATCAGAACCAATATATAGTTCTATTGTTACATAAAGGTAAATATTCTATATGGCTTAGACAATGCGGACTTAACCAATAATATTAGTTGGTTGATTTTACTCTGTTACCTGTCTCTCCTCATTGCTGTATCTCCTTTGAATATAATACAATGTTTTCTTGGCTAGTGAGCTCTCCATTGGACATGTATTATCATTAATATTCTCCTGTGCATTATTTAATATATGAACTACATTAAATTAAGATTGTCTAATACTGAACAACATATGCTTATCCAATATTCTTTTACTGCTATTTCAGAAATAGTTCTTAAATGTACAATTTTACAAGTAACATATATTAGCAACATTTGGTTAAAATTCTTCCCACAAGATTATCTTTATCATTTCACTTACTGGTGGTTCTATCTTTGCACTGTCCACAGGTTGAGTATTCTTTACTTTTGTCTTGTCTATGTCTATAGGCACAGCTTCAAGAGCAGTAAGTAGACAGGAAAACAAGAGAAAACAATATTGTAGTAAGATGGTCCTCCACATCATCTGAAATAAAGGTATTATTATAGAAAGGTCCCGAAAAGATGTCTTCAAACTATATATACATGCATTCCCAATGTCATGCTAACAATATATCTAATTTCAAGATATTTAATACAAAATAGTTCTAGAAAGAGGTTAAAAAATATATTATAGCTTATCAAAATAATGCTTAAAACAGATCACTAAAGAAAATCAGGGGAGAAATGCTTTTCAACTAAAATTAAAAAGAAAACAAAATTTTATTTTTTTAATTTTTTTTAAAGATTTTATTTATTTATTTTACTGAGAGAGAGAGGACAAGTAGAGGGAGAGGTGGAGGGAGAAGGAAAAGCAGACTCCTCACTGAGCAGGGAGCCCGTCGTGGGGCTCGATCCCAGAACCCCAGGATCATGACCCCAGCCGAAGGCAGATGCCCAACTGACTGAGCCACCCAGGAGCCCCAGGAAGCAAAATTTTAAAGTTTAAATAGCTTATAGTATAAGAAAATATTTAGTTAATTATAAAAGCTTCAAATAAAAATGATAATAAGGGTCTCAAAATTTTAACAAATTAATAGCCCAAATTTAAGAAAAGGAGAAATAAGGAAAAACTATATTTTTTCAATTAAAATACTAGGGAGCCAAAATTGTTTCTAGATATATTTAATTTAGCTTCAACCTAATTTTGAAAATAAGTTGCTCTATAAATATAAGTTGATTAAAAGAGACAATTAGATAAAATATTCTCTTAGCCTTATAAACATTATTTTATCATAGTAGTCATTTGCTAAAATTCTTTTTGGTCAATAATTTTTCAAGTAAATAGGTCAACAAAAGATGAAGCTTGAAACAAGAGAGGAGCAAGTATTGCTATTCCCACAATATTATTCAGTTTTTGTTTATTTAAACAGTTTCCACTCCATACAGATCTTTAGTAGCTCTGGAGGATCTACTACAAGAATTAGAATGAATAAAAATCTCATATTTAATTTATTTTATACATACAGACTCATGTTAGGGTCCAAGTCAAGCATATTGGTCTGACCAGCAGTGTGGAATATGCATTACTTAACTTGGAATCTCCCAAACTTAACTGACCATGGACCTTTTTTTTTTAAGTCACATTTTTATCCATAGAACACAATTTGGAAAAGAGTATACTGCCTCATTTTTGCCACAACTCTAGATAGTAGATAGGGCAGTGACTTGTTTTAGAGGTGAAGAAATTTTGAATCAAAACAATTCACTCACAGAGCATGGTCCTGCATTAAAAAATCACTAGAACTCACATTTTAGTGCTATTTCTAATATATCAAAACTTTAAGCATCTCTATTGAGATATAACTCACATGCCATAAAATTCACCCATTTAAGGTACAGGGTTTGTCTGTTCTGTGAAGATGCTACTCAAAGTTTAGTTCTCAAACCTGAAGGATCAAATCACCTGCGAGCTTGATTCTCAGGTTGCACCCAAGACCTCTGAAATCAGAATCTCTGTGGTGAGGTCCAAAACCTGTTTTAAGAAACTTTCCAGGTAGGTTGCCTGGGTGGCTCAGTTGGTTAAGCGACTGCCTTCGGCTCAGGTCACAATCCTGGAGTCCCAGGATGAAGTCCTGCATCAGGCTCCCTGCTCAGCACGGATTCTACTTCTCCTTCTGACCCTCCCCCACTCATGCTCTCTCTCATTCTCTCTCTCAAATAAATAAATAAAACCTTAAAAAAAGAAAGAAAGAAAGAAAGAAAGGAAGGAAGGAAGGAAGGAAGGAAGGAAGGAAGGAAGGAAGGAAGGAAGAAAGAAAGAAAGAAAGAAAGAAAGAAAGAAAGAAAGAAAGAAAGAAAGAAAGAAAGAAAGAAAGAAAGAAACTTTCCAGGTAAACACACTAAGGGTTGCTGGAGGGGAGAGGGTGGAGGGATGGGGTAACTGGGTGCCGGACATTAAGGAGGGCACGTGATGTAAAGATCACTGGCTATTCTAGAAGACCGATGAAATCACTCACCTCTACCTCTGAAAACAATAATACATTATATGTTAATTAATCGAATTTAAATTTTTAAAAATTAGAAAGAAGGGAGGAAGGGAGGAAAGGGGGGAGAGAGAGAGAGAGAACTTTCCAGGTAATTCCTACATATATATGCTCAAGCCCAAGATTCATTCTCCTCTAGGACACTAGTTCTTCCACATGATCATTGTGAGTAAATGTTTTTCAGGATGAAATGTTTGGGAGATGATGGCGCAATGAAGCTAAATAAAGTTTTCATCATTGCAAGACTTTCAAAACTTGTGATGGGCTACTAAGCATTATGAATCTTTAATAGAAGGATGATTTGTTTCTCCACAGAAAGTACATCTACCATGAATCGCCTCCTCTTCCCACAATTATTTTTTATGACAACCAAAGTTTGTTTCTCATTCATGCTTCATGCCCATTACAGGCGTATATTTTATGTTTGGTTTTCGTTTTTCAGAGATAATTCACTTGCCACAAAACTTATTCTTTGAAATTGTACAATTCAGAGGATAATCATATATTCACAAGGTTGTGCAATTATCACCACTAATTTTTTAGAACATTTTCATCACTCCAAAAAGAATTCTGTACCCATCAACAGTCACTCCCCATTCCCTCATTCTCACAACCCCTAGCAACCATTAATCCACTTTCAGTCTGTATAGATTTGCCTATTGTGGACATTTCATATATATGGAGTCATATAACATGTAGCCTTTTGTATCTGGCTTTTTTCCATTTAGCACTGTATTTTCAAAGTCCAGTCATGTTGTGACATGAATCAGTATTTCATTCTTTTGTATAGCATTTGTATATACCACATATTGTTTATCAATTCATCAGTTGCTGGACATTTGGGTTGTTTCTACTTTTTTGGCTACTTTGAATAAAGCTACTATGAATATTTGTGTTCAAGTTATTGAGTTAACTTGTTTTCATTCTTTCAGTTATATACCAAGGAGTGGAATTGCCGGGTCAATTTGGTGATGCCATGTTTAAGTTTTTGAGGAACTGCAAAACTATTTTCTATAGCACCATTTTACATTCCCACAAGCAATATATGAGACTTCCAATCGCTCCACATCCTCACCAACATGTGTTATTATCCTTTTTATTATAGCCAACATACTAGGTGTGAGGTAGTGTCTCATTTTGATTTTGATTTGCATTTCGTTAACTAATAATGTGAGGCATCTTTGCATGTATTTATTAGCTATCTCTTTACCTTTTTTTTTTTAAGATTTTATTTATTTATTTGACAGAGAGAGACACAGTGAGAGAGGGAACACAAAGTAGGGGGAGTGGAAGAGGGAGAAGGAGGCTCCCCGCTGAGCAGGGAGCCTGATGCAGGGCTTGATTCCAGAATCCTGGGATGATGACCTGTGCCGAAGGCAGACACTTAACGACTGAGCCACCTAGGTGCCCCCTTCTACACAATTTCTAAAGTTTAATCGAGTCTCCATGGAACCTAACATGGTACACGTATAATCGGAAAATGAGTAGGTGCTAACATCATTTGAATAGTCTTTCTATAAATGTGCATGCAGAAGGTCAGCTGAGTGATATACCTCTGTAACTTCATTTTGCAGACCTCAGGAACTGTGACTACCCCTGGATATGGTCAACCTAGAGTTTAGAAGAATCTTTCACATAGACTCCTCCCCTCCACCCATACTACCTCCAATTATCTCTCCTTCTACCAGTTAACACACATACACACAGGGCAATTAATAAGCAGTTCTATCTTAGCAATTGGCAGCTGTCACATATTTTGAAATATGCTCTTTTTTAAAAGTGTCCACCTTTACTTCAATATACAAAAGAAGCCTGAGATTAATAAAAGTAAAATATAGTTAAATTGAATCTTGGAAGTGGAATCCCTTTTGGAATTTGTCTCTTCTTCTCTTACCGTTCTGCTAGGTTTCCCATAAATGAGAAGGCAAGTCAAGAGAGGAATATGTTTGTACATATGAATGTGTGTGTGCGTCTACACACACCTCAGCATCTCAAAATGACTAAGTAACAAAAAGTCTCTGGGTATCTACTCTAAAACATTTACTGAATTTATGGTTCATTAACTTTTAATTAGGACCCAGACTTATTATATAACAATGGAAACCATCAACTGAGTGTTTACTAGGTACCAAGCAGTATGCTAATTTTTTATATTAAGTAATTAATTCTTACAATGACTGTGAAATAAATATTACTATCATCATTTGAAGTACAGGAAACTGAAAAAAATGAATAAATAAATAAATAAAGTACAGGAAACTGAGACGTATCAGTTAAAAAACTTGATTGGGGTCACACAGGAATAAGTCACAGCCAAAAGTTTGGGCCTGGGAATGACTGACTCCAAGGCCTATGACTGTTTTTAAGCAGTAGTTCTCAAAGTGTGATCCCTGGACCAGCAGCAGCAGCACCGCCTGGGAGTTGGTTAGAAACGCAAATTATCAAGGCTTCCTCCAGACTTCTAAAGTGGAGATTTGGGGAGGGAGGGCATAATCTATTTTAACAAGCCCTATAGGTGATTCTGATGCATGCTAACATTTGAAAACATACTGCCTCCCTTTGCTGTATTATTCACAATCTCCTCCGCAAAGAGAGACAAAGAGAACGCTTATCTGAAGAGTAAATTTAGATCCTCGAGGAACAGAGAAATGGGTGTTACATCTAAGAAGAGTAAGGCAAAATTAAATTTAGGTCTATATTCTAATTCTAGCTGTACCATTTACTTGCTATGACATCATAGGTCAATTAACTTTCCCCACTTGTTTTCTTATTTTTAAAAATAATGGATTTTTTTTTTTAAGGGGAATTTAACTAGACCTCAGTATTCTTTAAGCTCTTAAATTCTATCATCAGTTTTTGTTTTTTTTTTTTCTTTTTGTTAAAGATCTTTTTCTGTTACATCATCAGAAATGATCGCGCACCTGGGTGGTTCAGTGGGTTAAGCATCTGCCTTTGACTCAGGTCAAGATCTCAGGGTCCTGGGATGGAGCCCAGAGTCAAGCTCCCTGCTCAGCAGGGAGTCTGCTTGTCCCTCTCCCTCTGCGCCTTCCACCACCAACTCTCCCCCACCCCCCCCACCGGCTCTCTTGTACTCGGGCTCTCCCTCTCAAACAAACAAACAAAAATCTTAAAAAAAAAAAGAAATGATAATAAAATTGCTTGCACTCACACCAATTGTATGAAATGATTAAGTTATAGGATTTGTAAGTGCCTTTAAACTAAATATTGCTTATTTAGCCAGTTTAAAATTATGTCAGTAAAGCAAGTAGAAGATCTGGGCGGTGGGATAAAAACAATACAAAAATTAACTACCAAAGAAACTTCCTATCTACATACAATAAAAATGAGGTAAAGTCAGAAACATTTCACTCTTTGTATACCAGGTGCCCTCTGATCAAACTTACACCCTTGCTACTGGAGAAGAAAGTTCCTCCTTAATTTCGGGTTTAGAGATTGCCAGACTTGTACTTCATTCAAGCTGGATTTATTTTTACTTCTGCAGAAAGGAGATAATGAATTGTGGACTGCCATTTCAAAACCAAAAGCAGTTTTAATTTTTGATAATTTTAGAGGATAAAAGACTAAGAGTTCAAGGAGAAATTTATTTGTTTTCAAATCAAATACAACAGAACTGATTAAAAACGAATACAACCAGATGCAAAAAAACACATACTATACGATTCTATTTATATCTAATGTCCAGAATAAGCAAATCCATAGAGAAAAAAAGTAGATTAATGCTTGCTTAGGACTACTGGTGGGCAGACGGGGGGAGTGAGAAATGACTGCTAATGGGCAAGGCTTTCCTTTTTGGGGTAATAAAAATGTTCTAAAATTAGACAATAGTGATGGTTGTACAACCTTGTCAATGGACTAAAAATTGTACCCTTTAAAAGTGTCAATTTTATCATACATGAATCAAATTTCAATTTTTAAAACAGTAATGAAAATGAGTAAAAAATCTGAGCCTATAAAAAAAGGAGAACATAAGAAAAAGAACAAATACAATTTATAAACCATCATTAACCTATAGAAGTATGGAACTATAAACTACCCATTTGCTTTTCATAATTATCCAATTTTTATATTCTTTTTTTTTAAGTGGGCATGGAGCCCAATGTGGGGCTTGAACTCATGACCCTGAGATCAAGACCTGGTCTGAGATCAAGAGTCAGACACTTAACCAACTGAGCCACCAGGCGCCCCTCTAATATTTATATATTCTTAATAACTTTTGTCTGCTTAAACTATCATTACTAGAAAGTAAGTAAAAATCTTGCCATATGATTTTGGATTTATCTATTTTCCTATAATTTTGTCAATTTTATTTAAAATTTTGAGGCTGTTATTAAATGTACACAAATTTAAGATTTTATGGCTTTTTGGTAGATGTAATCTTTTATACATTTGAGTCCCCTTTATACACTTTGCCTTAAGGTCTACTCTATTTGATAGTAATATAGCTAAACTAGTTCTCTTTTCTTTTTTTTTTTTTAATTTCAAATTAAGTTCTATTTTTTTCAGCTTAACATTGTTATTTTTTTTTAACTTAAATTCAATTAATTAACCTATAGTACATTACAAGTTTCAGAGGTAAAGTTCAGTGATTCATCAATCTTATACAATACCCAGTGCTCATTACATCACATTTCCTTTTGATTAGGGTATGGAGATACACATGCTTTTAATTTAGCCTAATGATCTCTGTCTTCTATCTGGAGTATTTTCTCTGTTTATATTTAATCAAATTACTGATAATGTATTTAGGCAATTCCAAAATGCATAGTTTCCTAAGTTTAACATCTCAGAAATCAAAGAGTGCTTTTCATTTAATGGGATATTAAAATTATGATTCACCAAGTGCAATAGCAACATAATCTTTACTGTCTGTGCATGAAATTATCATAGCTATTCTCACTCCTATTTCTTAGGACTGAGTTTTTTCATTGTTGGTACTTCACAAACTAATCGCCATTTTAAATGTCTTCGAAAGGATTAAATTATGATTTGGCATGGAAACAGAGTTATTGTGTAAACATAGAAATGAAGCAGCTGATATTAGTGAAGCAAATATTTGATACTAAAGGAATAGCAGCAACTTAAGCTTTATTGTAAAGAATGACTAAATGCTTTACCTGACTTTAGACAGAAAGACACCACAAGTAGAAAAACCCTGTTATACTTTGTTACTGAGATGCAATAAGGTTACCCTTGAGTAGCCAAACAATGCAACTGAAGATAGTAGAAGCTAACAATGCCTCCAAGAATTTTTTTTAATTACATGGAATACGAGGCTGATTTGATAAATTCATGCATGGTTAAGACGAATGTCTATTTGTCAGAAACTTGCTACTCATACTGAACAGAAGCTACATAACTTCCATGAAATCTGAGGAAAAAACAAAGGTGATTGAGTCAATAGGAAATGCTGACAAACTCCTGATGCTCTTTTATATACTTGAAAATGGTACACCAATGTTAAAGGTGCTAACAGAAAGGATACCCTGAGAATGGGTTAGAGAGTAGCATATCACTCTAACGCTATGCATAGACATCTATGGCCGAAAGTTGCTGCCATATTAAATTTTAAACTACAAAATAATTTCCCCAAAAATGTTATTGTATGCATAAAAGGGTGGGAGAGGAGTGATGGCTGAGCTAAAGGAAGGCTGGCTAAATCTGGTTTGAATGTCCAAGAGCCCTCCATAAGATCTAAGTGTATTAGTCTAGTTCTTGATATACTGTGAGGCCACGTATTCGAATATTATAAGAACAGGATGCTTGAAAAGTAACACAACCTGATTTTATTCCTGATGCCATGTCTAGACCACTGCAATCCTCAGTGATTCAGTCAACAAACCACTGAAGAAGTGGTCAAGGAAAGAAGATATATCTGAAAACTTTCTATTGTCACCTTCAAGAAAGCACTGGTATCAAAGCTTGTCAAATGAGAGTCAGAGGCTTAGAAGAAATTCCAGGCAAAGGGGCCTGAAGAATTTCCCAGAAGAAAATCACCCTCAGTCTCCATAGCAGAAAAAAGAACAACGTGCAGAAAAACACAGACGTTGACAAGTCTGAATCTAGAAAGTGTTTCAAAAGAATCAGACTGTGAATGTGCCAAAGTCTTAGGAATACTTTAACCAATTTCATTATGTATGCCCAAAGTGATGTGAGAAACATTTCTCTGTCTACAAGAATCTAAAAATGCACTTTCATAAACATAACATGAAGTTATAAGTGACAAAGCATAGCATCATAGTTTAATCGCCAGTATTTTTTTCTATATGATATGTATTGATGTGTCTTAATTGATGAAGTCTTAGGGTTTTAATCTTGGGTTTTAAATCTACCATCTTCTTTCAGATTTTCTATTTATTCTGCCTCTTTAGTATTTATTTCTTCTCTCTTGCCTTTTTTGTTGGTTTGTTTTTTATTAGTGGAAGATTTAAAAGATACTTTTTTCCTTCTAATAATTTCTAATCTTTTAGTATTTATTCCAGAAGTAATTAGGACAACTAACTTACTGAAGTCTAAAGTTAATTAAAACATTTACTTCTTTTTTAAAAATTATTTTTTTGAATCCAGTATAATTAACATACCATGTTATATTAGTTTCAGTAGAATATAGTGATTCAACACTTCTATGTATTACTCAGTGCTCATCACAATAAGTGTACTTTCAATCCTCTTTACTTATTTCACTTATCTCCCCACTGACCTCCCCTCTGGTAACCACCAGTTTGTTTTCTACAATTGAGTCTCTTCATCTTTTTTTTTTTTTTTTTTCTGTTAAAGCATTTATTTCTTAATAAGGGCTCAAGAATATGAACTGTTATCATAACAAAAGAAGTGAAAGATGTTCTAGCACATCAGGGTGAGAAGTAATGACACAAAAATTTCTTTAAATAGCAAGACAGTGTCAAACGTGTCAGATATATGTTTACAGATTTTCATAAACCCAATTGTATGCAAACATCCATACAAAATAAGGAAAGATAAGTATAAGGAGAGGCAATGGGAAGTTGGGGAAACTAACCTACTTTTCTTCCAATATCTGGTTAGTAAGAATGGCTTCCTTTCCTTTATTACCCTCTTCTTCCATAAGAAGAAAAGAGATCCAAAGAAGATCCTGGGTGGAACTCTGCTGAGACAGGAGAGTGATCCAATCAGGATAGGTAGATAATTGATGTTCTAAAGTCAAATGATCTGAAATTCTAAATCAGGTGGTGATCTCAAGACAGCATGGGAAGCATTGCACCCAAGGGCATCAGAGCCTCAGGCAAAAATACAAAGCACAGTTCTGAAACCTCTTCTACCATTCAGTAGATACAAAATAGTTTCCCTAAATTTCCAAGTCCTAAAAGGAAGCTTCTCTCTCTTCTCCTGTCTCCAACAAACCAAAATTCCCATTCACACAGAGGTGGATTTTTTAACTATTGATTCATACCAGTAGTTATCCAAATTAAGTTTACTTAGGCAAGGGGGTGGGGTGGGGAGGGGGTTTGAGTGTGTGTGTGTACACGTGTGCGTGAGTATCAGATAGTTTCCTGTTTTGATTGCAGGGAGAGAGATGCTGTTAATGGTTAAAAAGAACAGTCATGGGTAAGAGGGGTGAACAGTACAGAAAACTGAGAGTAGCTTGTTTCTTCTTATTTCTCTATTCCTCCTTCATTTACCTTTTTCTCCCTCTTTCAGCTCTCCTCTTTTCTTTGTTTTAAACTGAAGTGTATTTTCTTTAATCTATTGTATGTATTTATTAATTAACAACTATTTATTAAGTACCCTCTATGTACCAGATATGTTGGATACAAAAGTAAAAACAAGAAAGACATGGCCCCCAAGCTCAGCCTCCCAATCTACTGTAGAAGGTAGTCTATCAAATACACAATTGCAATTTGATACTACCCAAAGCAATCTACACAATTAATGCAATCTCCATCAAAATACCACTAACATTTTTCACAGAGCTAGAACAAACAATCTTTTTTGTGTGGAACCACAAAAGACCCCGAATAGCCAAAGCGATTCTGAAAAAGTAAAACAAACCTAGAGGCATCAAGATTCCAGATTTCAAGTTATATTACAAGGCTGTAGTCATCAAGAGTATGGTAAGCGCACAAAAACAGACACATAAATCAATGGAACACAATAGAGAACCCAGAAGTGGACCCACAACTATATGGTCAACTAATCTCAACAAAGCAGGAAAGACTACCCAATGGAAAAAAGATACTCTTCAACAAGTGGTTTTGGGAAAACTGGACAGCAACATGCAGAAGAATGAAACTGGACCCTTTCTTACAGCATACACAAAAATAAATTCAAAATGGTTGAAAGACCTAAATGTGAGACAGGAAGCCATCAAAATCCTAGAGGAGAACACAGGCAGAAATCTCTTTGACCTCAGCCATGGCAACTGCTTACTAGACACGTCACCATAGGCAAGGGAAACAAAAGCAAAAATAAACTATTGGAACTTCATCAAGATAAAAAGCAAAGGAAAAAAAGCAAAGCAAAGGAAACAATCAACAAAACTAAGAGGCAGCCTACAAAATGGGAGAAGATATTTGCAAACAACATATCTGATAAAGAGTTAGTATCCAAAATCCACAAAGAACTTACCAAATTCAACACCCAAGAAACAACCCAGTTAAGAAATGGGCAGAAGACACAAACAGATTCTTTTCCAAAAAAGACATCCAGATAGCTAACAGACACATGCAAAGATGCTCAACATTATTCGGCATCAGTGAAATACAAATCAGTACCATCTCATTGTCAGGATGGCTAAAATTAACAACACAAGAAACAACAGGTGTTGGTGAGGATGCAGAGAAAGGGGAACATTTGGATTGAAGACCTATATGTGAGACCTGAAACCATAAAATTTCTACAAGAAAACAAAAGCAGTAATCTCTTTGACATCAGTTACAGACACATCTTCCTACATATGTCTCCTTGGGCAAAGGAAACAAAAGCAAAAATAAACTATTGGGACTATATCAACATAAAACGGAGGGAAGGTATACCCATCAACAAAATAAAAGGACAAGCTACTGAATGGGAAAAGATATTTGCAAATGACATATCCAATAAGGAGTTAATACCCAAAATATATAAAAACTTATACAACTCAACACCAAAATAATAATAATAGTAATAATAATAATCCAATTAAAAAATGGGCAGAAGACCTCAACAGATATTTTTCCACAGAAGACATAGAAATGGCCAACAGACAAATGAAAAGATGCTCAATATCACTGATCATCAGAGAAATGCAAATCAAAACAATGAGATATCACCTCACCTCTGTCAGAATGGCTAAAATAAAAAACACAAGAAATAACAAGTGTTGGCGAGGATGTGTAGAAAAAAAGGAACCCTTGGGGTGCCTGGGTGGCTCAGTGGGTTAAAGCTTCTGCCTTCAGCTCAGGTCATGATCTCAGGGTCCTCGTATCGAGCCCCGCATCGGGCTCTCTGCTCAGCAGGGAGCCTGCTTCCCCCTCTCTCTCTGCCTGCCTCTCTGCCTACTTGTGATCTCTCTCTCTGTCAAATAAATAAATAAAATCTTTAAAAAAAAAAAAAGAAAAAAAGAAAAAGAAAAAGGAACCCTCATGGTGTGTTGGTGGGAATGCAAGCTGGTGCAGGCACTGTGGAAAACAGTATAGTGGTTTCTCCAAAAAATTAAAAACAGAATTACCATATGATCCTATAATTTCACTGCTGGGTATTTATCCAAAGAACATGAAAACACTAATTCAAAAAGATATATGCACCCTTATGTTTACTGCAGTTTTATTTATAACAGCTAAGATACGGAAGCCACCCAGCTGTCCATCCATTGATGAATGGATAAAGATGTAAGATATACATACCATGGATATACATACAATGGAATATTATTCAGCCATAGAAAGAATGAAATCTTGCCATTTGCAACATGGATAGACCTAGAGGGTATAATGCTAAGTGAAATAAGTCACTCAGAGAAAGACAAATACCATGATTCCACCCATAGGTGGAATTTAAGAAACAAAGCAAACAAAGAAAAGAGACAAACCCCAAAAGACCCTTCACTATAGAGAATAAACTGGTGGTTGCCAGAAGGGAGGTGTGTGGGAGGATGGGCAAAATAGGTGAAGAGGATTAAGAGCACACTTATACTGATGAACACTGAGTTATACACAGAATTGTTGAATCATAATATTATACATCTGAAATTAATACAACATTGTATGTTAATTATACTTAAGTTAAAAAAATAAAAAAATTTAAAAAGGAAAAATAGTGAGTTTTTATATATGTAAGTAGATGACTAGTTTGTTTATTTGGGGTCAATGATTCTAGAACAGAAAAAAAGGGACATTGAAGCACTAGTAGCAAAAGAATCACTGAACTTTGTGCCTAAGTAGTACAAGGAAAAATTCCCAACTTTGCAAAAACACAAACATACTTTGTAGAAATAAAATCTTAACTTGCTCCTTATCTTTGTTGTAATATCACTAAAAGAGTGATTGAATCTTTAGATTCTTCTCCCCCCAATTTCCATTTCTTGAATTCAGTCTCTTCCTTGAAACTTTATTTCAGTTCACTTTCTTTACAGATACAGTGGCAACTGAACCACTTAACATGACAAGTATAAGGTATATTTACATAATATTTACAAAGAAAATTTTGGAAAGGAATAAAATAGTGATACAGCTAAGTAAATTAAGGAAAGGCTAATAGTTAAGAGGAAATTTCAAGACAGGTAACAAGTGGTTAAAAAAAACCAGATACATAAGGAAGGCAAAAGTGTGCCTCATGTGACAATATTGAACTTAAATGTACCTTGAGATGGATTATACTTTCAACATAAATTTACTTCCTGATGATACCATTAGGATAACTTATCTCTGTCTTTTTAGTATCTTGTTTAAGGCAAATGTCTCAATTAATGTTAGCTCTTTTTAACATACCCATAAATTGTACAGGAAACATCTATTGAGCATTTATGATAAATTTTAAAAACTAACCAGACTTCTAAAGGAATTGGAAAAAGAAGAGCAAATCCCAAAGTTAGCAGAAGGAAGGAAATAATAAAGATCAGAGCAGAAATAAATGAAATAGACACCAAAAGGGCTGGGGTGGGCAAGGGAGAGAGAGAAAGATCAACAAAACTGAGAACTAGTTCTTTGGTAAGATTAACAAATTGATAAACCTTTAGCCAAACTCATCAAAAAAAAAAAAAAAAAAAAGAGGGAGCACTCAAATAAATAAGATCAAAAATGAAAGAAGAGAAGTAATAAGCAACACAACAGAAATATAAAAGATTATGAGACTAGATGAAAAATTATATGCCAACAAACTGGACAACCTAGAAGAAATGGATAAAGTCCTCGAAACATACAATCTTCCAAAACTGAATCAGGAAGGAATAAAAAATCTGAACAGACCAGGGTGCCTGGGTGGCTCAGTCAGTTAAGCATTCAACTCTTGATTTTGGCTCAGGTCATGATCTCAGGGGCCTGGGATCAAGCCCCACATAGGGCTCCATGCTCCGCAGGGGGATTCTCTCCCTTTCCCTCTGCACCTCTTTCCATTCATGCATGCACACACACACACACACACACTCTCTCTCTCTCTCTCTCTCAAATAAATAAATCTTTTTTAAAAAATCTGAACAGACCAATTATTAGTAACTAGAACTAGAAGTTGAATCAAAGAACTCCCAACAAACAAAAGTCCAGGACCAGATGGTTTCGCAGATAAATCCTACCAAACATTTAAAAAAGAGTTAATACCTATTCTTAAAAAATAGAAGAGGAAGCGGGCACCTTGGTGGTTCAGTTGGTTTATCGTCCATCTCTTGATTTCAGGGTCATGATGTCAGAGTTGTGAGATCGAGCCCTGTGTTGGACTCTGTGCTCAATGGGGAGTCTGCTTGAGATTCTCTCTATCCCTCTCCCTCTGCCTCTCCCCCCACAGTCTCTCTTTCTCTCTCTCTAAAGTAAATAAATAAATCTTAAAAAAAAAAAAAAGAACAAGACAAATTAAAAAAAAAATTGAGAGAGAGGAAAACTTTGAAATTCATTCTATTAGACCAGCATTACCCTGATACCAAAGCCAAAGACACTCCAAAAAAAGAAAACTACAGACCAATATTCCTAATGAACATAGATGCAAAAATCCTCAACAAAATATTAGCAAATTAAATTCAACCATACATTTAAAGGATCATTCACCACTACCAAGTGGGGTTTATTCCAGGGATGCAAGGATGGTTTGATATTTGCAAATCAATCAACATGATACACCATGTTAAAAAAATGAAGGATAAAAACCATACGATCATCTCAATAGATGAAAAAAAAAAAGCATTTGACAAAATTCAACATCCATTCAGGATAAAAATTCTCAACCAGATGGTTTTAGGGGGAACATACCTCAATATAATAAAGGCCATATATAACAAACCCTCAGCTAACATCATATTCAGTGGTGAAAAACTGTAAGTTTTTCCTCTAAGATCAGGAACAAGACAAAGGATGTTCACTCTTGCTGCTTTTAGTCAACATAGTTGTGGAAGTTCTAAGCACAGCAATCAGACAAAAAAAGAAAAAAAAAGCCATCCAAATTGGTAACGAAGAAGTAAAACTCTCTATTTGCAGGTAACATGGCACTATATGTAGAAAACCCTGAAGACTCCACCAAAAAGCTATTAGAAGCATTTTCAGTAAAGCTGTAGGATACAAAATTAATATACAGGAATCTGTTGTTTCTATATACTAAGAATAAAGTAGCAGAAAGAGAAATTAAAAAAAAAACATTTGCAGCTGTATTAAAAAGAATAAAATAACGAAATAAATTTAACTAAGGAGGTAAAAGAACTGAACTCTGAAAACTATAAGAAGACCTTGATGAAAGAAACTGAAGACAACACAAACAGAAAAATATATCTTGCTTACAGACTGGAAGAATTAATATTGTTAAAGTGCCCATACTACCCAAAGCAATCTATAGATTCAATGCAATCCGTATTCCACAAAACTGGAACATAATGTTAAAATTTGTGTAAACCTGAAAAAGACCCTGAATAGCCAAAGCAATCTTTTTTTTTTTTTTTTTTTTTTAATGTTAGAAAGAGATAGAGAAAGAGCACAAACAGGAAGAGGGACAGAAGGAGAGGGAGAATCCCAAGCAGACTCCACGCTGAGTACAGAGCTTCATGCAGGGCTGATCATTGAGATCATGACCTGAGCCGAAATCAAGAGTCAGATGCTTAACCAAATGAGCCACTCAGGCATTCGCCAAAGCAATGTTGAGAAAGAAGATCAAAGCTGGAAGTATCACAATCCCAGATTTTTACGCTATAGTACAAAGCTATAGTAATCAAAACAGTATGGTATTGGCACAAAAATAGATACATAGATCTGTAGAACAGAATACAGAGCCCAGGTGCGCCTGGGTGGCTCAGTCAGTTAAGCATCTGCCTTCAGCTCAGGTCATGATCCCAGGGTCCTGGGATCAAGCCCCTCATTGGGCTCTCTGTTCAGCAGGGCGTCTGCTTCTCCCTCCCCCTCTGCGCCTTCCCGCTGCTCATGCTGCCTCTCTCTCTCTCAAATAAATAAATAAAATCTTTAAAGAAAAAAAAAAGAATACAGAGCCCAGAAATAAACCCATGCTTATATAGTTAATTAATCTACAACAGGGGTGCCTGGGTGGCCCAGTTAGTTAAGTGTCTAACTCTTGATTCTGCCCAGGTCATGATCAGGGTTGGAGATCGAGCCTTGAGTCAGGCTTGTATTGAGCGTGGAGCCTGCTTAAGATTCTCTCTCCCCCTGGGGTGCCTGTGTGGCTTAGTTGGTTGAGCAGCCAACTCTCAGTTTAGGCTCAGACCATGATCTTCAGGGTTATAAGATCAAGCCCCTCATCGAGCCCTGCATCAGGCTCCCCGCTTAGCAGGGAGTCTGCTTGAGAGCTCTCTCTCTCTCTCTCTCTCTCTCTCCCTCTTTTCCTCCCGTTCTTATATGCATGCATTCTTTCTCTCTCTCTCTCAAATAAATAAATATTAAAAAAAAAAATTCTCCCTCTCCCTCTGCCCCTACCCCACACTTGCACACACTCTCTCCTTAAAAAAAAAAAAACAAAACAAAAAAAACTAACCTGTGACAAAGGAGACAAGAATATACAACGGGGAAAGATAGCCTCTTCAATAAATGTTTTTGGTAAAACTGGACAGCTACATGCAAATGAATAAAACTAGGCCATTTTCTTATACCATATGCAAAAAAAAAAATTCAAAATGGATTAAAGATCTATATGTGAGACCTAAAACCATAACAATTCCTAAAAGAAAAAAAAAAACAGGCACTCTTCTCTTTGACATCAGCCTTAGCAATATTTTTCTAGATATGTCTCCTTTGGCAAGGGAAACAAAAGCAAAAATAAACTATTTGGACTACATCAAATTAAAAAGCTTTTGCACAATAAAGGAATTCATCAACAAAATAAAAAGGCAATCTACTGAACGGAAGAAGATACTGCAAATGATATATGTAATAAGGAGTTAACATCCGAAATATATGAAGAACTCATACAACTTGAGAGCAAAAAAACAAATCTGATTTTAAAAAGGGCACAGGACCTGAATAGACATTTTTCCAAAGAAGACAGATGGCCAACAGACACCTGAAAAGATGCTCAACATCATTCATCATCAGGGACATACAAATCAAAACCACACTGAGATATCACCTCACACCAATCAGGATAGCTAGTATCTTATTGATACTAGCTATTATATAAGAAATAACAAATTTTGACCAAAATGTAGAGAAAAGGGATCTCTTGCGCACTGTTGGTGGAAATGTAAATTGGTACAATCACTAGAAAAACAGCATGAAGAATCCTCAAAAAATTAAAAATGAAATACCACATGATCCAGTTATTCCATTGCTGAGTATTTACTCAAAGAAAATGAAAACACTAATCTGAAAAAATATATGCACCTCTGTTTACTGCAGCATTATTTACAACAGTGAAGACATGGAAGCAACCTCAGTGTCCATTGATAGATGAATGGATAAAGAAAATGTGGTATATATCCTAGAATGTTACTCAGCCATAAAAAAGAACAAAATCTTGTCATTTTCAACAACATGGATATACCTAGAGGGTATTATGCTAAGTGAAATAAATCAGATGAAGAAAGTCATATCCCATATGATTTCACTTACATGTGGAATCTAAAAAACAAAACGAATGAACAAACAAAAACAGATGCACAAATCCAGAGAACAAACTAGTGGTTGCCAAATGGAAGGGAAGTGGAAGGATGGGTAAAACAGGTGAAAGGAGGGGCGCCTGGGTGGCTCAGTGGGTTAAAGCCTCTGCCTTCGGCTCAGGTCATGATCTCAGGGTCCTGGGATCGAGCCCCGCATCGGGCTCTCTGCTCAGCAGGGAGCCTGCTTTCCCCTCTCTCTCTGCCTGCCTCTCTGCCTACTTGTGATCTCTCTCTCTGTCAAATAAATAAATAAAATCTTTAAAAAAAAATAGGTGAAAGGAATTAGGAGATACAAACTTCTAGTTATGAAATAATCATAGGCATGAAAATTGCAGCACAGGGAATGTAGTCAGTAATAGTGTAATGACTTTGTATGGTGATAGATGGTAAGTACACTTATTGGAATGAGCACTGGGTAATGTGTAGAACTGATCAATCGATATGTTGTATACCTACAACTAATAACATTTTCAATTATATTTCAATAATAAAAATAACAGTAAAACCAGAACAAATACTCAATAAGACAGGAAAGCTACTATAATGAATCACAGGATAAAAGTAAAAAAAGAAACACAACTTATTAAAGTTATTCATTTTGAAGACAACGATCAGACAAAGCTCTTCTGTGGCAATTACCGAAGTTCCTAAGAGTGGTTATCATAGCTTACAGATCTCAGAGTTGAAAGAGAAAAAAAAGATCCACGGTATGGCAAAGACTCCTATTTGCCTGCCAATATGCAAATCTTTCCTTCCTTCTCAGTAACAAAAGCCCAGTTTTATTCGGGGTAGCTATGCATCCAGCTACATTTCCCTACTTTCCTGGTAACCTGAACTTTGGTTTGGGAAGTCTCCTTAAAGGAAAAGGATCCATCTTTGTCTTTGCCTTGCTGCCTGGAACTTGGCTGTGATGATTAGAATTCTGGCAGCTATCTTGGACTACAAGGACCAGTGCCACACCTTAGGGATAGCGGATCAAAGAACTGGGAAAAGTTTAGGTCACTGATAACTTTATGAAGCTACTATACCTATCCCAGACAACATACTTCAAGAATTATTTTACATGAGCCTGGGTGGCTCAGTCGGTTAAGCATCTGCCTTCCGCTCAGGTCATGATCCTGGAGTCACAGGATCGAGCCCCACAGTGGGCTCTCTGCTCAGTGGGGAGTCTGCTTTTCCTTCTGCCCTCACCCTCTCTCTCACTCTCTCTCATTCTCAAATAAATAAACAAAATTTTTAAAAAAAGAATTATTTTACGTGAGAAAATAAACATTGTATGTTTACGCCACCATTACGTCTGTTTTTATTTTTTGCTTTCTTAACTGATCACTTACCTTCAGATAGGTAAAGAATTTTTATCTCCTTTTTACAGATCAGGCAACTGAGATGCAGAGAAGTAAGATGACTTGCACAATATCAAATTAGGGAAGAGGTGGGTCTTGGCTCCTAGGTCAGTGCTTTTTCACTAAAAACTGACTCAACAAGTTCTAAATGTAAAAAAATGAAATAAAAACAGATTACATATAAACATAAATTTAGCCTTATTACAGCGGTAATGGCATATGATAGTATATATCCTGTAAATAGTAAAAGCACCAAATTTTTATGATGTGGAAGGAGACTAAATTATATCAAAATCCAGTGGAGAAGGAAGAGAGAAATATTAAATAAACAGAATCAAAGACCACAATAAACAAAGATTTTGGTTTATGATCCCAGGCTTTAGCATATCAGTCCCCTTGTAAATAAGAATTCAGATTAAAAGCTTATTTTCCTCAGCAATGAGACCAAGATATAGGGTAAGTTTTCTCATTAAATCCTTAACTGAAATTTTTCTTAAAATCCTTAACTAGAATATTTCTTAACTCTTACCATTACTTTAAAAAATTAACCTTGGCCCCAGTCTCAGTCACAGAGATCAGTAATAAAGCAAAATAGCTCAAATTTTCTTTTTTGAAATCCCATTACTTGTCAAATACAAGACAGTTGGCTCATCTGCAAACTCACGGGTGAACAAAAGGAATTATTTCTAAGCAGTCTATAAAGAAAATAAGCAAATAAAATATCTTCACATTTAAGAACACATATATTTCTTTTTATGGTATATTAAGACTAAAATTATCTAAGCAGGAGAGTGATCATATACATATTGTATGTCAAAAAGGCAAATGACTTTTATTAACACAGCATAGTCAAAAATAAACAACAGATTGAAGCCTTATCACTCCCATTTACTGGCAAGCTATTTGCCTCTCTGATTCTCAATTTTCCTACCTATAAACTGAACTAATACTTCTTCATAAGTTTTTGAAAATAAGAATGAATACATGGTAATTAGCACAATGCATGGCAATTGTAAATGCTCAGTAAATACTAATGCCCTTTGTGTCTTGAAAATGAAACAGCTATATAAAGTAAGAAAAATCTGTTCTGTAAACACGCAAAGTTATAGAACCTAAAAAGCAATGTACCAGTTTGACATATAACCTTTAAATGTCATTTTTGGAAAGGCTGCATTAGAACTCTCCCCTGAGCATTGCCACAGCCAAAGTCCTAATGCAGCTGTAGGCCAATGAAAAGAATACATCCAACAAAAGAGTACTACAATCTCTTCCTCCCTGGGATTAAAACAAGAGTCCCAGGTTTCTTTCTCCAAGGCACTGCCCTTGGCCAGGAAACCTTGGTTGCTTCCTCTTGCTGTCAATGTCTTAATTCTAACAGTGAAAAGGAGCAGGGTGGAGAAATATAAACGGCTTCTGAGTTTCTCAATGGCAGCAGTGATGAGGGAGACCAATACCCTGGTACTCAATTCCATGTTTCCCTTTAAAAATGATAGTCCACAGGAAAGCAAGATTCAAAGTAAAGTATCAGATGTATGACCAACTGAGCTGGACTCCAACCCTTCCATATATCAAGACAGTATAGATATTAATGTCTCTGATGCTCATATCTGTAGAAAAGGACACCATCATATTGCCTTTTTTTTCAATCTTAATTGGTTACAGTATCCTTGATAATAGGCTTACTTAATGAAAGCAGGTACTGTTTCTCATCTGTATCACGCAATAAACAAATTTATTAAAATTACAACGTTTCCATTATTCACATATACTGTACTTTGGATAACTAAAATACAATATGCCAAAAAGCTCTGCCAAATTTTAAAAAAACAATTAAAAAAATTTTTAAAAAGCTCTGCCAAAAACAAAAGCATGCAACTGCTATCTCAATTTCCACTAGGTTGCTTTAAAATTTTTAAAACAGAATTCTGGGACCAGAAATGATCTCAGAGGTGGTTTGGTTCAGACCCAACTTTTACAAAAGGTTATAAAGCATAAGGAAGCTAACTGGCATGGCCAAAACTATTTGACAGAAACAGGACTGGAATCTGGCCATCAAATTCTAATCAAGAATAATTTTCACCATTTCATGTTTTTTTTTAACTTCGGATTGAAAATCAATAAGTGATTGAGATTTTTTCCTTAAATAAATTATTTGAAATTGTTAGGAGTCTGTTTTTTTTAAGTCTATAAGCTAATTGCACATATCCAACATAAAAATAACAAATTTCCCCCTTCTAGACCCTCAGATATTTAGAAAAAGTTAATCATTTATCATATCAAATACAGTCAACTCAATTACTCACAATACTTAAAAGTTTATCCACTTCAAGAACTACTTTCAATGCATTTTAAAATCCTATACTTGCTTCCTCCACCTACCCAATACTTAAAAGGGTATTTTGCTCATTCATCAAAAGGGCCCTTAGAAAGTGGAAAGCAACTTAAATATTATTCTAAATAACACAATTAATTGGATATATCTATAGAGATACACAACATAACCCCAAATAAAAAGACACTGGTATTGATCATGTTACTGATAGTCTATATTAGCAACTGTGATTAACAACTAGAGTTTTAAAAGGTACCGTCATTGTTTTCATTGTGCATTTAATTTTAACTGGTATTTACAGGGCATAAACCAATTTGACAAAAGTTGAACAGTAAGTACCGATTGGCAGATTAAGGTGAACAGAACAGGGACTTCGGCCATGGCAAGATGGGTATGTTAAGACTGCTGGAAGAGAACAGCACTAGTAACCACAAGGAAACAGAAATGAATTTTTCACTAGAAAGTTAGACCGGATCATGGAAAGTTTAGAGAACAAGATGAGAAACAGTAGTTTCCATGTTTACCCCAATCACAAGAGGAATAGTATTTGAAATTTCTCATTCTAAATTTCAATTTTGAAAAAAATTTTGGTCCCTATTAACTGAGGAACATTGGTTGAGACATTCGTTTGTTCAGCATTTGTTGAACTTGCTGATCAAGTTTTATGAAACAAGAACTCACATTCAGCTTCAATCAAGATGAATCCCGAGGTAATTTCTATAAGGGACAAGATGCAAGAATCTGGATATTGCCTGACTATTCAACAGAATTCGCCAGGGAAGGCCCTAAGAAACAAAAATTTAAATAAATAATGAAAAAAGCTATAGGTTATAGGATCCAAGTCTATTATACCTCTAGTCATACTACTTTTAACAAATTCTTTAAAGCAAATGTCTCCTCCTCAATTCTTTCAATTCTTACAGGGCAAGTCCAGAATTTCCTTCAAACAAAACTATCAGAAATATTTGCATATCAGATCCAAATCTATTAACCATACTACTTTTAATAAATTCCTAAAGCAACTGTCTCAGCATTTTTTTTTCCGATTCTTTAGAGAAAGTCCAGAATCTCCTTCAGACAGAATTGACTATCAGAAATATTTGCATTTAGGGGCGCCTGGGTGGCTCAGTTGGTTAAGCGTCTGCCTTGGGCTCAGGTCATGATCCCAGCGTCCTGGGATCGAGCCCCAAGTAGGGATCCCCGCTCAGCGGAGAGCCTGTTACTCCCTCTCCCTCTGCCTACTCCTCCCCCCCCCAAATAAATAAAATCTTTAAGAAAAAAAAAAAGAAATATTTGCATTTAACCTCCTGCTTTCCCCTTCCCCCCCTTTTAGCCAAGATAATAGTAGGTGGTTTGATGTTGATATTCATCCATGGATTTAATAGCTTTAATAAAAGGTTTAGATGGGAGCACTTACTTATTCAATTGTGTAAATGTACATTATCCAATTTAAGAGTTCAGTGGACACCCTGAGACTCTCGAGAGGTTCTGTCTCCCAGAAATCAGAATAATGATTCAAGGGTCATGTTCATATTTTCTCCCTCCCTCTTTCTTTCTCTCCCTCTCTCCCTGTCCCTGTCTCTGTCTCGATATTATAAAACATCTGGATATTGCGGGACCCCTGGGTGGCTCAGGCCGTTAAGCGACTGCCTTGGGCTCAGGTCATGATCCCAGAGTCTTGGGATGGAGCCCCAAGTCCCGCTCTCCGCTCAGCGGGGAGCCTGCTTCTCCGTCTCCCTCTGCCTGTCCCTTCCCCTGCTTGTGCTCTCTCTCTCTGACAAACAAATAAAATCTTAAAAAACGAACAAACTGGATATTGTAAAATAATTGCCAACCAAGACCACCTGCCAGCACCGACCATAACAATAACTACATTTGTTCGCACAGTTACCATTTAGGAAGTGCAACAAGGAAGTGGAAATACTACCTCCGAAACAGAAAGAGCTCATCTCACAGCGATTTCTCACTGAAGGGAAAACAATACCACAGCTGACACGAACTTTCTCTAAGTGTCAAGGGTTTCGGGGTTAACAGACGGGCAGAAGAGCAGGATTGGCCGGCCTAGTTTTGCTTGACCGCGCCAGGGGTGATGTGCATCAGCAGGGAACTGCTGGGTACACCCCCTTCTAAGTGGGCACCTCCCTCGCCCATCGACCTGCCTAGGCGAGGCTGAACCCTTTCGGGGTCTCGGTCCTGCAGTCACCCACTCCTGCTCCCCGCCAAGAGCCTACCACCTTCACCTACCCCAAAGAAAGCTGGGGTGCCCGGAGGCGAGTGGAGTGGAAAAAGGGACCCCACGCCTCGGGCTGCAACTGGAAGCACCCCTCCGCCGGTGCCCGCCCACTGTGCAGTTCCCCCCGCCATTCTCACTGCAGGGTAGCGCAGGCGAAGCCCTGAGCCCCATCTCGGGACCGGCTCCAGCCTCCCGCCGCGCTGATCCGCACCCATCTCAGGCCCCCGGCCTTACCAAGCCGGGTCTCGGCGCTTGAGGCTCCGCCTTCTGAATGCACGCAGAACATAAACCTGTCTCTCCAGCCCCCGGCCCGCGGTTTTTCTCTGTACCTCTGCTGACCGCGCGCTCCCGCCTCTTCGCTGCCTTGGCGACAGCCCCCGCCCCTCCGACAGCCTCTGATTGGTCCGATTGGGGTCGCGGAAGTTCCTGATTGGCGGGGGCGGAGACGAGGCCGCGCCCGCTGGCTGAGAGGCGGGCGGCGTGGAACAGGAACGCGAAGGAGCCTGGGGGAGCCTAAGCCAAGAGGGACGTGGCGCTCTGCGACGCGGGCGGGGAAGCCGCGCCCCTTCCTTCTCTGGCTTTCATGGAGAATCCTGCAAAGCAGGATTTGGGCGGGTGAGGTGCTGTCCTGGGATCGGGACAAAGCCCCAGGGATCGCCTCCCCTTTGGCCGATGGCCTGCGCCGGCAGCGCCCAGACCGGTCAGAGATAGGCTGTCAGGCCCATTTTCCCCTATAGGCCTGGCTCGGGGTAACACCTCCGGCCTCCTCCCTGACGGGAATCTTTCTCGTATCCGCACCCTCACCAGTCCCTATTATGCATGCAGGGCCCTCGGCCACCGAGCTTGATTGCTTTTTACTACCCCTTCTCTCTGACCCTTGTGCACACATACCTCTTTTTTCTACCTCCTCCCCTCGTAGAACCGAGGCATTACTCCACTTCCCCTCACTCTAAAGGTGGGAAAACAGGCTCAAAGATAAACGTGGTTCGAGGGTTAGAGAAGCTTTTGGAGCCTCGAGCTGATCTCAAAGCATGTCTGCCAAATAACAGTTAACAGCGCTGAGCCTTCCTTTCCGAGCTTGTAAAAAGTGGTACCTACCTCAGAGTTGTTAGTGAAGATTAAATGGGTAGAATTGCAGAAAACCAGTACAGAACCTGCGGCATGTATGTTAATCATGGTTGATTCTATTTACCAGGAGATAAAGGCGGGTAGGAACTAACTGCACCAGTTTGGAGCCAAACTGCCTATGTTGCAAAACCGGATTCAGCTTACCACACTAACTCCAAGTTATTTAAGCGCTTTGTGCCTCGGTTTTCTTGTCTGTAAAATGGGAGTAATAATTGTACCCACCTGCTCACAGCATAACGGTTAGTAGAAAAGTGACTGGCACATACTAAGTGCTCAATACATGTTAGCCTTTCTTACCTTAGAGGCTGAGCTAGGACTATAATTCAAGTCTTTGGACTGTAAGACTACAAACTTTGCTCTTACACACTTCTCACGGACATACTTAGAACAGTGCCTCAAACCTTTTTAAGGTTCAGTTAGAAACTCTTGTCCACTTTTTAAAAATCAAAATCTTAAGCTATCTCCTTTATCATCATCAAAGTCTTAGAATGTTGTGATTCTGCCTCTAATGAAGGTTTAATAGCAGAGGCAAATGTAAGGAAAATAATCATGTTCTGTTCCAATGGACAGATTGAAGAGCAAAAGCACTAGAGTAAGAAAGAATATTCAAGAGGTGATGGTGTAGGAGCACTGAATTTCAATTTGAAAAACATGGGAAATATTGTATATTGGTTATGTATCATTAGTAATCAATATTAGTGTCAGATCAGGAGACAATACTACATCCCAACACTGGAAAACACGAAACTGTAAATACATCTTCCACATTCTTTTTAAGATTTTATTTATTTGTCAGAGCGCAAGCAAGAGGAGTGGCAGGCAGAAGGAGAAGCAGGCTCCCCACTGAGCAAGAGCCAGATGTGGAATGCAGGACTCGATCCCAGGACCTGGGATCATGATCTGAGCCAAAAGCAGATGCTTAACTGATTGAGTCACCCAGGCATCCCCATCTTCCACATTTTTATTACCCATTATCTACCAGAGGGCCAAATACATAGTGCCTGATTCAGGCACTAAGATTTGGGATAGACCCTTTAAGGGGACACTCTGAAAGATCTGGTAATAATGTATCTATTTATAGTAATCCAATGGAGGTAAATAATGGAAAATAAGAAAATTGGATTAGTTCAATAATAAAATAAGAGGAAAAGGATAATGTACACTAGCGTGGTAACTGAGGTGTCAGCATCATTCTCAGCAATATTCTGGCATGAACAAAAAAGAGAAGACAAGGAAGACAGGGCAAACAAAGATCAAACAGCGAGATCCAGGGTTAGGAGAAATTGCTAAGGAAAATATTTCAGAGTGTCATGTTCATATAAAGCAGGCAACAGCGTCTCTTATACTAGTAAAGATTGTTTTGTGGTACAGAAAAATAGAAATGTTGATAATGACCCCTGGAAACATGCTATGATCTGGGGGACTAATGAGGAAATGTTACTTAATAGGTGAGCCCAAACTTGGGGGAGTTTGGCATTGATGGAAAATCCGATGGGGAGGAGGACTGGAGAACATACTATTATTACATTGTACAAGGGAAGAAAACAAGGTTTTGGAGTCAAAACAGGATCCCGTCCTGTCTGGATTAAAAACCCAGCTCTACCTTTATTAAGTGAGTTTCCTCTGGCAAGTTATTTAACCTGTTTCCATAGCATAGTTTCCCCATTTCTTACATGGAGGCAAGAATGGTTTCCCCCCGCCATAGAGTTCTGAAGATTAAGTGAGTTTATATTTGTAAAGCAGAGCCATACCTGCCATACAGTAATTGCTACAGTAGTTGCTACATTAATGTTTGACAAAATATTGGTTTAAGTTTCTCCATCTGTATCCTGGGTTCATAATATTGGACTTACTGTAAGGATTCAAATGATGTATATAAAGTGTTAGGGAAGAGATGCTCAATAGATATTATTTCTCTTCCCCTCCAGTACCCCCAACCACCAGCCTGTTACCTTTGAATCCCTCTCTGATTATTACTGCCACTGCCATAAGGGGCTATTGCTCAACCCAGTCTATGCAAGGATAAAATATCTTTTCTTGATTTCCCCTGTCTCAGAGGAGAAGCTCAAAATGAGTTTACTAAAAGCCAGGAGAAAATAAAAGGGAAACAATTCCAAAGAAGCGGCTGATGTGGAGCCTGCCCCATAGTCCATCTCTTGGTACTTTGGGCAGGAAAAAATGATGTCAAGAAGATTCTGGCTTCCTAATACTTCAGTTCTCCCCCTTCTCACTTTTAGGATCTCACAGAACATCAACTGGCCAAGTTCTTCATTGTCTTCAGAAGAGGAGAGAGGGAAGCAGGAGTATTTACTGACAAGAGACAGTAAGTAATCAGAACAAGAACACTCAACAGTATACTCTACATGGGAGCCAAGACTTACTCATTTTACTAAGGTCTAGATCAGGGGTCAGCAAACTATGGCCCTTGGACCAAATCAAGCAACTGCCTGTTTTTGTGAATAATTTTATTGGAACACAGCCATACTCAACAATCATACTCATTTGTTTATGTATTGTCCCTGGTTGCTGTTGTACTACAATAGCAGGGTTCAGTGGTTGTAACAGAGACTGTTTGGCCCTCAAAGCTAAAAATATTTACTTCCTAGCTCTTTACAGAAAAAAAAAATTTTGTTTTGCTAACTTCTGATTTAGAAAATTCTGCCAGAAGCATCTTTTCAGCATCCCCAGTGCAAAAACTTTCACCTTCATCAAATCCTCTAACCCATTGCTTCTCAGACCTCAATGTACATACAGATCACCCGGGGATTTTGTTAAAATGCAGATTCAGATTTAGTAGATCTACAATGAGGCCTGAGATTCTGCATTTCTAACAAGCTCTAGGGGATAGGCGTTACCTCTAGATCAACTTGATTTCATCGGGGTTTTTTCCTTTTTTTTTTTCTTTACGGAAGTATAATTGACAAATAACATAATATTAGTTTCAGGTGTACATAATGTTTCGAAATTATATATTCATTATGTATATATTGTGAAATGATCACCACATTAAGTCTAGTTAACATCCATCATCACACATAATTACAAATTTGTTTTCTTATGATGAGACTTTTTTAGGATTTATTCTCTTAGCAGGGCAGCTGGGTGGCTCAGTCAGTTAAGCATCTGACTCTTGATTTCCACTTGGGACCTGATCTCAGGACATTCCGCTTAGGGTGATAGGATGGAGCTCCGCACTCAGTGGGAAGTCTGCTTGAGATTCTCTCCCTCTCCCTCTCCCTCTCCCCCCTGCTTTCCATCAGGTCCACATGCTCTCTCTCTCTAAAATAAAGAAAACTTTAAAAAAAGTATTTACTCTCATAGCAACTTTCAAAAATGCAATACAGGATTTTTTTTAACTATGGTCACCAAGCTACACTTTGCATCCCCAGGATTTATTTATTTGACAACTGGAAGTATGTACCTTTTGACCACCTTCACCTATTTCACCCACTCCCCATCTCCTGAATCTGGAAACCACCAATCTGTTCTAGGAGTTTGTTTTTGATTTTGGTTTTTAACTTTTTTAAATATTTTATTTATCTATTTGAGAGAGAGTGAGAGAGAGAGCACAAGTGGGAGGGAGGGGGTGGGAAGAGGGAAAAGCAGGCTCCCCACTGAGCAGGGAGCCCGATGCAGGGCTCAATCTCAGGACCCTGAGATCATGACCTGAACTGAAAGCAGACTCTTTTTTTTCCCCCCCAAATACTTTTATTTTATTTTTTCAGCGTTACAAGATTCATTGTTTATGTACCACACCCAGTGCTCCATGCCATA